>JAODKE010000040.1:5452040-5485390 GCA_026779605.1 Mormyrus hasselquistii | reverse complement strand
GAATAGAATAGAATAGAATAGAATAGAATAGAATAGAATAGAATAGAAATGCTGTAGTATATCTACATTCTTTTAAAATCTTTTGTAAGATACTGAGAACAACTTTGTTACTGGATAGTCCTATTTAAAGAACGGCGCAAAATAGCTATTTCTTTAAATAATCTTCAGGTTGAACAAGTTAAATAAAAAAATAGCATTTGAAATAAAATCACTGTTCCACTGTATGAAAAGTTCAACTCAAAATTGCTAAGCAATATTGTTTCTCACATAAGCTGAATTCTCCTTTATCAGCGACTAAATACTAAAATGATTTACATAACCTACCTAAAATTCCTTTTGGAATAGAATAGAATAGTAATACTGTAGTATTAGTAATTCATACCAAGGGGAAATGGATTTTGCCTGTCCTATCTTGCTCTCCATGGGACACTCAAACTTAAGTACAGGCGAGAGAAACTTTTTAAAAATAAAAATCTCAGAGAAGAAACAAAATACTAACTTTTGGACGGGCCCAGAGAAATGCCACAGAGAAGCCAGACAAGAGCTAATCCAATGCCAAAAGCTGCGATCAATCCAAATGAGTGTTTTGCAGGCAAGAGTGAAACTCCCTACATACTCGACAGCTGACATGACATTTCCGTCCCTTCACTCATTCCTACAGCCACAGCCGGTACTACAGGAGGTAGCCCTATCTAATTGACAGCCTTGCTGGTTGTGTCTTCTCTGTGTGGTAGATATTTGAAGACCTTTCCGCTCTATATTCCGCCCTAACAACAAATGCGACAGAACCGATAATATCGTTTAATTTAATGTTAACATGAAATAAATCCTGGCTCCGCGGGTACGGCTTGTATCCGTGTATCTCCCACGATGAAGCCTTAAATCTCAGCCCAGCTTCTGTGCGTGGAAGTGGCATGTTTTCCTCCTATTTGTGTAGGTTTTCTCTAGGTGCTTCTGCTTCCTCCCACAGTCCAAAAATATGTGGTTAGATGTCTTTGAATTACCGCCACTGAGTGATTGTGTGAGCGTGTACCCTGGAATAAACCAGCACGCCATCCATCCCGGATGTTTTCCTGCCCCGCCTCGGATCGCCATCACCAGCATTACAGAAGACAGCCGTGCTGTTAGTGCATATTAATGACCCTTTTTGTATACGTGTATGTATAAGTTGTGAACAGTGGGTCATTATGCGGCTGGCAGCGCTGCCCGAAATCCTACACCTGCTGCACTCAGTATGGAAATGCCGTCACACATGACTCCGTCAGTCATAACTTGACGCAAGACGTGTGTGTGTGTGTGTGTATGTGTGGTCCAGGTATTACTTACATTGTGGGGACCAAGTGCCCGCACAATGTGATGAATACCCATTTTTTACCTTATGTGTGTGTGTGTGTATGTATGTATGTGAGACCAGATTTTCCCAGAAAGCTGTCATTTTTTACCTTGTGGGGACATTTTGCTGGTCCCCACAAGGATAACCTCAGTTTTCTAAAAATCCGTGACTTTAATCACAAAACTAAAAATACTTGCCTTGTATTTTGTTTAGTTACCTATGGTTTACTTACTTAAGGTTGTCATAATTGGGATTAGGATTATGCTCAAAGAAATGAATTGAGGCCCCACAAAGATATGGATGCCTAATGTGTGTGTGTGTGTGTGTGTGTGCATGTGTGTAGCTAAATGGATATGACTAAATATGCAACAAAATAAAAAAAATCTCATCTGCATGGATCGGCTTATTGCTGCTTATTGTGAGGCATATCACTGTTGCTTCCAGGATATGGTGGAAAAATATATCCTGTTAAATTGAAAAGCAATGTGCTTTTACCTGCTTGCCACCATAAACACACTTGTGGCAGTGAGTTTGTGAAGCTTCGCCAAAGTGCCTGTCACAGAAACGCCAGGATCGTACTTGTCAGCGGGGCATGTTCTGTCAGCTCTTTGTTGTTTTTCTCTGACTTCCTCGTTAGGAAACTCATTTCCAGCTAATGTGCTGTGACATAAAGCACAGCGATATAAAATGAGACGTGTTTGGGATTAAACAGCCTGTTAGCATATGAGAAAATCATTAAAAATATGAAAAGGTTACCGGTCAATGGGAATAAAATGGGAACATGTCCAGCCCCAGATTCAGCTGTAGATGTTCAAAAATCATTAATCTGTAGGATGATTGGCTCACGTTAATCTAAAACCTTTATTGCACATTAAGATATTAAAAATACCCATTATATTGCAATGGCTGCCTGTGTTTTTTTAGGAAACGGCATAAAAATCAGTTAATATAACAGCATATTGTGCAAAACATATAAACTTATTTTTGGGAATGTCAGGAAATCAGCACGGGTTTATAAAATTTCACAAAGTGGGGAAGGTGAAATGAAGTGAAAAGCTGTGAGTGTGAGAGTCCCTGTGGGGCGGCTGTTACAGACACCAGATCCGCATTAGTGCTGCGGAACACACAAGCAGCCCGTGAGGCTGGCATATTAAGTGGCAGCATTGGGAGAGTGTTAAAGTGCATTAGTGTCATGTTCCCGGGGGCTCCCGGGGGGTGGGGGGCACAGGCTGCCTCAGGCTGCTTTCATGCCATCTTTACGACTTTGTTTCAAAGAAGGGATATTTGATGTAGATCTCCTGAAATGGCCACAGCTTGTCCCTAGAAAAGGTAAAATCCTTCATGTGTACGTGGAAAAAGCCAAGCTAACAATCACATTTCTGAATAAATGTCTGCTTACACAAAGAATAGAAAATAACCGAAGCTGTCTTCAGAATGTATAACACCAGTATAAACACAGCCTTTCCTCAAATCTGTCCATCTATCCATCCGTCCGTCCGTCCTTTTATCTACCAAATGCTCCATGCATTTCTCATATACTGAACCATTCACAGATCCCTGAATATTACCCTGTTTCCATTGGGCATGACTACAATGTTATGGCATTCATTATATGACGGTACAAAATGTTCTTTGGAAATAAAAATACTGAAACCGAAAGAACCACAATAAAGGTTAATTTCTGCATTTAAACTGCAGAAAATCAATGGAAATGTTCTAAGCCTAATATGCAGCCCATATTATATGCGTCCACTGCTACCTGTAAAAATATAAGTACTGCATGTTAAGGTGAAATTGCTTTAATTTGCATAACAATTTCTTTAATCAAGTTCTTAAAACATAGATAGACAACATGGCACAAAGAATGACTCCATACTACTTCTGCTTAATCCTGTAACACTATTCTAACAGACTGGTATGTAATTTAATGAATATAACCCCATCAAGATAACATACTTTCGATTTCTGGCCTCACAGTAGCGACAGTCCAGCCAAAGCAAGCTATTCAGCACCATGTACAGGCCAGTATCTGCTGCTGATTTAAATGCAAGGATGCTGTCAGCAATCCATTGTATACTAACCAGCTGCTGGAGGAAGGGGAGACAAGACACACTTCAGCAGGATCTCCACTCGTTAGTTACTTGACCGCTGCCGATATCAGCGTTTGGGCGGCACGTAGGTGTGTAAAAACCGTTGATCATTGACCTTTATGTATTTTCTTGGCTGTCTTTCTCAGACACTCACTACAGGGCTAGATTCACCGGAGTGCAGTAAGACTGGTGTAGATGACACAAGCCTGCAGCCGCGTTCTGCCCCGGACCGGAGGACGGCCTGCCCACGTTTCCTGGCACATTTTTCTGTTGTGTTCATCCCTCTATTTTTCTGAAGCTGTATCAGTACCATTATTTGACCAATATGAACCCTTAAGCTGAAAACTTGTTTTGGCCTTTTTGTCAGCCATCTCCTGATGCACCAACCTTTCATTCCACATCACAGTAATGCTTGCAAATGTTTGTATATAGAGCACTATATGGTTTTACGTAGCGTTAAACAGTGGATTTGTTTAAATGCAAACACATTGAGTGTTGAGTTTGAATCTTGGGCAATACACCCATTGTGAATATGCGTGGGGCGTCTGTGACGAAGTGTGACACAGCTGCATCAGTCAGCTGTAGCCGTCCTCTCTGAATGGGTCAGTCCCCGCGCATATCGTACCAGGCGTGATGTGTGCAGTTACCAGCGCTGATCGAAGGTGCTGTTGATGTTTTGGTGTTTTGTGTGGGAATTCATGTTTAAAGGAAGCAGTCTAATCCATGTTAAAGTATGGCTGTTGTGCAACAAAACCCAGAAAGGATTAAGCGGTCGGAAATGTTTTCCGAATGCACTGCTGATCTTCAGACCGTAACAATTAGCTTTGCTGCAAATTCTTTGAAATAAGTGATGTATTTATCATGGTCATCTTTCATGTATGGGATGAGTTTAAGAGAAAATGTATCTGAAATATAAGGCATAATATGAATTTTAAAAGAAATGCCGTTCACAGACTGTAATGAATGCAGCCACGCTAAGAAATGCACTTTACAGACCATAACAAATGTGCCCACACTAAGGAATGCACTTTACAGACCGTAACAAATGCATCCAGGCTAAGAAATGCACTTTACAAATCATAACAAATGCATCCAGACTGAGAGATGCATTTTGTAAAACTGTAACAAATGCACTTACACTAAGAAATGCACTTTACAGACCATAAGAAATGCACCCAGACTAAGCAATACACTTTACAGACCATAAAAGTGCACCCAAACAAAGAAATGTATTTTATAGAAGGTGACAAATGTACCTGAGACACGGTAGACTACAAGAGCATCCTTATACTTAATTTTTTTATTCTGCTCATGCATTCTTATAGGTATGGCATTCATAGAAAGTGCAGCCATACTATTTAATATTCTTTGGATTTGATGGGCAGCCAGTATTGGAAAATGATTACAAGATCAATCTGAGTTCTGGAAAGACTTTATGTAGCTATATTTTGTATTAGCTGAAGACACTTTATGGAAACCAATGTGCAAAGAGGCAGCAGAGTATTGCAATAACCAAGCCTAGAGGTAATGAATATCGACTTTCTGCTTGGTTTCAAAGAGTGTTGTATTAACCTTCACTATATTCCACAGGTTAGACACTATAGATATATGGTAAATGTAAATCAATGAGTCAAGTGGGTTCTTGTCAGTTATAGGAACCAGGCTGTAATTGTGGCCATCTTATTGATACAGAAGATATCAATAGCCATGAGAAACTGGCTTCTGATCTGCTTAGGGTCCCCTAAGTTCTCTTTTTCAGTCCCTGGTATCCACAACAAATATTAGGTTTAGAGCACGCTTCAGAAATGTCAGGATTTGTTACTCATTATTGTACCAGTGGTAATTAACACCATTAACTATTAAGATGGCAGGGGTGGTTTTATCGTGCTTCATTAAAAAGGCATTTCAGCATTTTTACTTCACACACTATGCAGGTGATTTACAAAGGTAAACAAAGGCATCGACTGACAGGGAAAACATGCAAATGCTGCATGCAGGACTCAAACTCCAGCCCTAGCAGTGAGAAACGAGAGAGCTGCCCACTCAGTCAGCCTGTCACATCAAGTGTAGCATCAGCACAACTAGCGTGAAGGTGGTTTTTGGCCATGAGAGTTCATAATTTTAAGTAGGCTAACTTGTTCCTTCATATAAGGAATTGTTACAGCATGTCACACAAAAATAGGGACAGTAACGCAAACTATTGGTGATATGTCCTTATTTGTTTCTACGATGGCTCAAAGTGATATCATCTGCGATCTTCAGAATGTTGCTATCAAACCTATCTATACTATATAATATGTGGATTTCTTCATTATTAGTTCAGCTATATTGATGCCCCAGCCTGCTCCTACAAACACAGGATCATGTGGCTACATACAGTAATGCAGACAGGGAGGGTCAAGAAATCGTTACCCTTTCGACTGAGACACAATGGTCCCAGCATCTCAGAAACACCCACTGGAGAGACAGGTGCCACTAGACGAAAATACCAGTCAGCGGCAGGACTGAGGGTGAAAACCTTGTCAATGAGAAAGGTCATAAGGGATTAGTCAGACTGTTTAACGGTGACAGGAAGGCAATCAGCGCTAAGGTAACGGGTCAAACTGCGCGAGGAAAGCTTCCGAACGCTTGCTGAATCCACGACTCAGAAAATTCCGGCATTTCTGTAGGTATAAGAGAGTCCTGATAAATCTGCAGTGGGGGCGAGTTGAAACACTTCTAATGCAGTTCCATCTGTATTTTCATCAGTGATTTCTGTAAAAAAAAAAATAGGAAAATATAAAGCTAAAATGAGGGATTTGCAAACATTGCGCTCACAACGATCAGTTTGCTGTATTTTGCCAATTCACAGCGACCCATCTGTGCCTCTGCACTGCTGTCCTTGTCATATGGGCTTGTTTACTACCCCAGCCAGACACAATTTCACAAGTAGTGCCAAAACCCAGAAAAGAATATGAAAGTAGACATCATGAAGACTGCTAGAGGGCCTCAGTGCCATGCGGGAGGAACAGCAGCCGGCTCTCCACACCTTGAAGTCACGGCAGCGGGAGACATGCAGACAGAAGAGGTGCGACTGCTGTGAAACTCACTTTCCATTTTCCCCACATTAATTAACATGTTAATGCTAATGGTGACCAGCAGCTGCAGCGGCCAGACATCCTCAGTGTACCCAAGAGCTGTCGTACAGTATTTCATACATTGGAGAGCATATTTTCAGTGAGGCAGGAATGGTAATGTCATAATTAATTACTTTTCATTGTTAACTAGGTGTGAAAATATGCATTACCTTGGGTTTCCCATAATAAGGGTTTTAATTTGGGTCAGCTAATTCTGGAACACAATATAATTTCTATTCCTTTCTGTTATGGCAAGGACTGGGAACGCAGTTTGAATGCCTTTATTTAGTTGCACGACATACAGCCTAAAGCAGAGCAGCCTAAAACAGACCATTCATCCACAACGGTAGGTTTTCTGCCCCATGGCCTCGATGCTGTCAACAACTGTAGGTTACTGCTAGATTGTTGCTTTCCCAGTGACTTTAACTGCGAGCTAAGTATTTATTTTTTTGTTTTGTTTAATCCCTGAGAGGTGTTTTGTTCAAGTTACTTCAGTATGCATAAAAAGGAAGAAGATAGAAATCCTTTTAGTACATTTAGTGTTAATGTTAGCAATTGTAATTAATTTATCTCTGGAAGGGTTCCTTGAATAGGGGGCTTGAGGGTACATCTCTGCCGTTTGAAGAGAGAGTGTCGTCCTTTCCGCCTTATCCAGTGAGGAACTCCAGCATTCACTCAAGTGCTTTAGTGCCAAGTGTGAAGTGGTGATGAGAATTAGCACGTCTGCACCCATGGTGCTCGTTTATAAAAGAATGGATTCCTTTCACAGTTCTGGTGAGGGGGAGAATCTGAACGGTTTAAGTGCCTCAGTATCTTACTCACGAGTATTTGGGAAGGTGGAAGTGTTGGGCAGCACTTTGGTGGCCGCAGTTCTGCAGGCGCTGAGCACGTCCGTGGGGGTGAAGTGTCAGAGGAGGCTTGCTGTCTATCTGGCATGGGCTGTGGAGAATGGCTAATAGGACAAGGTCACGAGTACAAGGTGCCAAAATGAGGTTTGACTGCAAAGTTGCCAAGCATGACAGGATTGTGTAAATCTGGATGGACATCAAAACAGAGATGCTGCACTGCAGCAGGAGCCAGCTGAGGTAGTTCAGGTGTCTCAGAAGGATGACATCTGATCAGCTTCCAAGGGAATTATATCCCTTATCTGGGGATCCACAGAAAGAGCTAGAAAGTTTGGTCTTGGTAAGAGCTGTGGCCATGACAACCATCACCTAAAGAACATGGATGATGATGAATAATGATGATGATGATGATGATGAATAATGATGAATAATGATGATGATGATGATGATGAATGACGATGGATGATTAATGATGATGATGGATGATGATGATGATGGATGATGATGATGATGAATGACGATGGATGATTAATGATGATGGATGATGATGATGAATAATAATGAATAATGATGAATGATGATGATGAATGATGATGTCAAACTCTTGGGGTAATGCAAACTGTTGCACATATGTGATAAAAACCTTTTTTTCAGGTCCTCACAAAGATCTGTAAATGCAATTAAAAAAAGTAAAAATGCAAAAAGTGTGGTATTTGGTTTAGTTACTTGTGGTTTAGGGTTTGGTTGGGTGGAGGTTTTCCCCATAGAATTTTTTTTTTATATAAAAAAGTATTTTTACACTAACACTACCACATCAAATGTAAAGGTCATTCCGTAAAATACTAATCAAGTAAAAGCAAAAAATCCCTGGTTTTGAAAGTACTGCACATTCAAATCAATTGATCTTACAAAAACCAACCTATCCTTCTAAATTCACTCAAAAGAGGAATGAATACAGCAACTGTAAGTGCAGCACAATGAGAAAAACTGAGTTGCAAGAGGAAAGGCACATAATTTCTGTTCATTCGGAAAGGATGTTAAAACTTGCCGAGCTTGACAGCATTTTTATTAGCAGATTAGAAGAATGACTATTGTGAATGACTATTGTACATTGTTTTTTTTATTCAGTGGAAAACAAATATCAGTATATGAGCCAATAAATAAAAATTATAAACAATGTTGCGGCTGGTACTTGTTGACGAATGACCAGACGAAATCCCTGCCTTCCGCTACAGAAAACGGCCGATTGTCCAGCGCCATCATGTCCGTCATCTTAATCATCATCTTTAGCGCTGATGCTAATTTTAATATTCAGTAAAATAATATTAAATAATATTAAACATTCATGAAGTTTATAAATATCAGCTGCATCATTTTGCTATCGGAAATATCGTTATCATACAAATCGTTTGTTCCGGCTTCACAACAACAGCGACGACGTGTTTGTGCAAAGATGTTTGCCTCCACTCTCATGCACAACATTTGGGGATTGTTTTGTATGGTACTTAGCAGTAAATTTTGTTGGTAACTTAGATGTGTTCACTGTGCTCGTCTTCCCCGAAGCGCAGCCGAGCAAAGCACACACAAATGCACACTGCTATGGCAACGCAGCATGTGGCTGTCGGTTAATTTGGCCGTTAGAAAAATTACGAGCTCTTGAAAATACTGTGGAGCTTTACTTGATTTTGCGCTAAATGCTGCGTCTTATGTAATGTTAATTTTCACAGTTGTATCAAGAAATGACTGTACATTTAAGCATTTATACTTGCATACCATTTATGTGCATCCCTGCTAAGATAACATAAAGAAAATAAATGCACAAAGTCTAAAAGTTCAGTCCTAAACTTGTTGAGAGTAAAGTTTCTGGATGAAATGTGAGAACGTACTACTTTTTATAAATATATGTGAAACCCAATTTCAGTTTATTTACATATTGGTGAATATTATTTTCTATGTACTTCTGTGCTGTTCTATGTACTATATACTTCTGTGCTGTTATGTATACCATTCTGTAAAGTTTTTGCAGTCTTAGCTAATTAATCCATTAATTTTGAAATTAAGCACATAAAACGATAGAAGAGGACAACTTGTGTTTCTCCTTTTATTTATTACATATTATTTGCATAATACATTTCAAGGGATAAATTTTTCATTGTAGTCGACGGCAGAGTAACCTTAACAGCTGTTAAAGGGCCCTGCTTCTAAAGTACAGTATCCACATATAAACAGATACATACTTTTTGTGTGAGGAGGGTTTTTACCATGTACTTAATCTGGTCTTTCAGACTGGCAAGCAAAGAAGTTGGACTATATCACAATACAACATTCAGCCTAGAAATGCCTGTGAAAAATCAATACATAGCAGAATGTGTGTATGACATCATCACTGTCTCATTAGACATGCTGCAAAATCCCCTAAAAAAGGACTGGCTCTGTCTGAAAAGCCTGAGAAAATGCAATGAAAACCAGCTGGCATCTACTGCAGGAAACGCCTTATCAACCACAAAAGTCACCTCAGACGAGGTGAGATTCGGTAACAATATCCTACTATTATTGGTTTATGAGCTGTACTTGGTAACTGCCTGTACTCTGCCCCATTTTGCTTATTCTGATGTTTGTGTAATAAGCAAAAGGATTGTAAAAATACAAGACAGCAATACCCAAGGAATTGATGGTAATAATGAACTCCACTATCGAATTTGCATGAAAATGTAATTAGAAGCAGAATGTCTAACCACTGGGATCCCCCCGAGTGGCTGATAGAATTATTCATGATGTATGTATCGGTAACTAGCACGCTTTTATCTTCCTGAGCACTGTGTAAAGTCTGCTTGCTGCACTTACACTATCAGCATGAGGAGGCATGTCGAAAGAGAGTACGTATTCTGCAAATGGTCAATCATTTTGATCCTGAATATCTGAATACACATCAAAATAGGAAAATAAACATCACAAACTTAGAAGTGTTTGACTGCGTCATCCTTATTTACTTAAGTACACATTACTACATATCAGACAAACAAATAGAAACAAATAATTTAATAAATACGCATGGCTATGATTGTTCATTCTAAGGACAGTCACTCAGACCCATTTGCCGTTCAGGTTTAGGGCTCCAAGTTGTCATATTTTTATTGGAGAAAATCGTCAATTGAAAATCGTCAATTGAATTGGTGGATAATCCTTAGCAGAACTGCAATTTTAGCTGAAGTATAGCATTCAGTTGATAACATGGAGCATGACATGAAATTCAGAACTACACACTTCATCTGAGATTCAAATTGATAGTTATCCTTGGCATAATTTTTGGTCGATCTTAAATTAATCTGTCCTATTCGTCCAGTAAGCTTGTAATGTTTTTTAGCCCGAGGCTGATGCCGGACCTAGCTGGTACATTCACGACACGTTGGCACGTCCTCCCAGACGCCAGCGAGGACAGACTGTCAAAGAGCTCGGGACCATGACTGCACACCTGCAGGGAATCAGAGGGGCTTTGGACAAAATATGCCCCCCATAACGAAAAAAAAAAATGAGTCAGAAAGTATTCCAGCGTCTGTGTTACATTCTCCTGTACAGTACCTGTGCTCCATCAGTGTTACACTGAGGCACTGAGCTGTGTTGTGCAGGATACAGCACGATGCTCTGATACTGCACACCTCTGTCAGGTGGTATAACAGAATGGCTGAGCTGCCAAAACACCACCACCTGTTTTTCAGAGCACCAATGATGCGCTTTATCAGTGAGTGAGCTACTCCGCGCACCCCATTGAACCGGCATGGGGGGTTAACAGTCGGAGCTTCAGTAGATGGGTGTCTGCGGTGGCACATGGACATACCAGTCAAAGGCGACCTCGGATATACAAATACTCTGCCGTACATTCAATTTTATGCACATGTGCATAGTCAGCGTACCAGTCGGCCATTCATCTCGAAGAGTTCACATCCTACGCTGCTGTTCCATAAAATAAAAGCACCGTGCATGGATCCAGGCCGTTTCCTAACACCATGCAGCCATTACAGATGAGCTGCACATTGATGGAATGAAACTGCTTTCTGTTCCCAAAGGCTGCTTCAATCTCTGATGGTGCTTTTGTTGCAATGTGCGTGCAATCAATAGTGCCACATTAGGGAAGCTGGACTTTGCTACAAACTGCGCGTTAATGTTCGCCTGTAGATCCGTGCAGGGGAAACTTAACGCACCATCGTGACAGTGGCTTTACGCCAGCCAATAGCACCTTCCGTCAGAAGCGCTCCTTCACTACCCATAACCCTGGCGACTACCAGAAGCTACTGTACATAAAGCTAAATTCACAACGCAATGGCTGAACATGTACTTACGTTTCTTTGCCTCTGCATTTGCTGCGTTTAGGAACATTTTGTGATCTTACTGGATGCGGAGGGAGTTCAGAGCCCGCGTGGCTCACAGGCAAAAGTAAACGGTTATTTTATTAAAGCGCCATTCTGGTTCTAAACCCGTGTAGCTGCAATTTATTCAAGATCACTATGTAATGAGGCCTTCGTTCAAGCCCTGATTTCTAGAAACTTACTCGTCCCTGCAGAAAGAGATGTTCTTGTTCGTGAGCCGAAGACGTAAATTTCAACGTATTGCACTAAACATGAAACATTGACCTAAACTACCACCGTTATTCGGAAACGGTAGCGCTGCACCGCTGTGGAAATCTGGACTGATACAAACAAGAGTTGCATTACCGATAAGCGCCGCTCTGCGTGGGGTCCTCCTTCACCTCCACACACACGCTTATAAAAACGCACGATGCGTGGCTCATCGCAGATTAATCCTTAGTTATTGATTAAGTCGGCATTAACGGCACAATTACCATAACATTAAAACAAACAGAGTATATGTATCCAAGCCTGACATACATGTACTTAAAGTGGTACTGCCATGGCCGGTTGCAGGATTTTACTGTAAATAAAGAGGTCAAAAGTGCGAGCTCATCCTATGGGGGTCTCCAGACATGATCCTGATTTTTTGTTTGTTTTTTTTTTAGCTACAGTGTAAATACATTTTTACATGCTACGTTAATAATTTCAGATGCAGAAAAAATGTTGAAAAAATACAGAGGAGATGACCTCAGTCTCCTCAATGGTAAATACAGGAATGAGTACTGTGATATAAAAATGACAATTAATACATATAAAAATGTTTAATGTTTAGCATTCTTACAGCAGTTCAATATCTATTGTAGCAACACACATCTGCAGCTAGAACACATACAAATTATAATTGAAACTTTCCAACAGCTGTTCAGGTCTCCTGGTCCATCCATTAGACAGAGTAAGTTAGGCTGACGTGCATGCTAGCAACAGCGTGACCACAGTTCCAGGGATTTAACTTGAAAAGCTAACAGTCAGGCTCAGCCAGACTACATTAAACCAGGACAGAATAACACACCATTCTCTCCAATTAAGATAATCGCCAGTTCTGTCAAACATGACACAGCCTTACTGTAAGACTTGGTTTCAGAAAGTGGGTTACTTTATGAAACCGGTTCCACGTGATCAGATTCTACTAGTAACAAAATTCTCATTAAATTGTAATTTTTAAAATGCTATCCTTTTTCAGGGAAAGTGCCGATCCACTATCCACAATCTTTCAACACCCTGAAACTGTGGAATTAAAATGCAGAACGGTTTGTGTTCCCCTACCAACTCCTGTCACTCCGCCGCCTTTGCCTGTCTGTCATTGTGCTGTTAGCTTGGAAGTCTCAGCACTGAAGATGTCGAAATTAAAATGCTTAAAATTCCGTCTGTGTTCCACACCAACCAAGAATGACAATCATGGTAAATGTAATACATGCACTGAACAGCTCACGTGAAAGAGAAGCAGAGATGGAAAGGTCAGAATTCCTTCCTAACACAAATATGTTATGGGTGTCAGTGTGCATCAGCAGGTAGCATTTTTGCCTCACATTTCCAGGATTTTGGGTTAAAAATCTTCCTCTATTCTGTGTGTGGAGGGGTTGCATGTTCTCTGCAACCCACATTCAATTCGTTGTGGGTTTCCTGAAATTCAGTGACATATAGGTAGGGCAATTGGTGTGTCTAAATTGCATAGTGTGCAGTAGGTCGCCTAGTGTATGTTTGTACATTTGTGCCCTGTGATGAATTGGAATCGTACCCAGGGTGTACCCCAGCCCTGTTCTCTGTCCTGTCTCGGATAGCCTCCAGGTCCCAGGCAACCCTAACCAGGAAAAGCATCTGGAAGATTTGTAAGAAAAATATCCATCTTCTGTAACCACTAGGCATATGGCATATGCAGGGTCACAGGGGTCCAGAGTATATCCTAGAGGCCATGGGTGCAAGGCTGAGAACAACCCAGGGTGGGGGGTAGTGAGAAATCTCGCACACCATTCACTCATACTGTGAGTTTGGTAACTCCAATGAACCTCAGCATGTTATTGGAATATGGGGGAAAAAAAGCAGAGTACCAGGAGTAACCCCACAAACTCCACACACACGTAACCCAGGCAGCGACTCGAAACCCAGGCCCATAGGTGTGAGGCAACAGTGCCAGAACCAGACGAACAAACAGGTCAAAATGAATACTTTTACAGGTACTTTTTATTTTTTTGCTTGTTGCAATTTTTATATTCATTTTAATTGTTTAGCTGTAACTTTTCAAATTTCTTTTTACTCATCATCTATGCAATCTGTCCATCGTCGGGGTGACTGTGGGCAGGATCTTGCCTCGCAAGAAGTTGCTTAATAATCACCTATCATGGTGCGCCAGTTGGTATGCTTCTGTGCTGCCTACAGATCGGATGGCTGGTTGGTTGATGCATTTGCTATCGATGTGGGCTGTATCAATGCTTTCCTTTATTTGATGTGACGTTTCATCTACTTCATTTAGATGTTAAGAATTGGAAATTAAGCCACTTTTTATTGCAACGCTCTCCGTGTGGCTTCGTTGGGGAAACTTTGCCCGTCACTTTATGGATTTTGTCATGCTCACTAATTGGATAGTAGTTGAGATAATGTGAAAGGCAGGAGTTGGGACGGCGTTCTGTTGTACCGCATAAAAAAGGGATGAAAGAAATGTCAGAATGTGAGCGTTGCGAACTTAAACTGAATAATAACAATGTGTTCAATCTTTAATTCTTTACTAAATCATCAGAGTTTAGATTTCCAGGCCATATTTTAATAATCACACTGCTTATTTAACTTACAAATGCTGTGCTGATGCACAGCGTGCCTGGTGATGGACAGCCACGCTGACCAATCAGTGATGCCTGCTGTTACGCCATGCCAATTTATGGAGTGTGACTATTAATAATCCCGACTACGTACCAACTGATACTTGTTTTCAGTGATGTGTAGATTTTACCCACGTTTGGATTTCTTTACCATGTCAGGCAGCCTGATATTTGTTGCATAGCATCATTCCCAATTACTACCCAGCCGCATGTCATGTGATTCAGTTCTCCATACTAACCAAAGCCGAGTATGTGCTGATTTTATACATGCTTAATAGTTAAAGGACTATTTTTATACTTTAAATAAGTTCATGTCGTCTTTCTAGAGAATACTAGAATTGAACTGTTTAGCAAGAGGTCTCACACCACCTGCTGCACTCAGCTCATATAGAACACAGCCCGGCTGCTTGTTTGCCTGGACACAGAACAGTGTATTCCCACTGTTGTCAGTCTCCACCGTGCCACAGTCACCCAAAACTAATTCAGCGATCATCCACAGTCTCCAGGTATTCTATTTCCACCCTATTCTTCCATCCTCAATCCAATCGAGGGGATTTTCAGAGCATGGCGCTGGAAGGTTTTTAATGGCAGCCCTCTCCAAAAAGTGACATTTCACTAGGCAGCCTGTCAGCAAACGGGGCTAAGGCATTGGCTGGGGTGAATCCACTGTGGCAGGACATTTTTTTTCCCTCCGCCTTGCTCCAGGAATTAGCTGCCATACGCTGAAATGCGCGAGGCCAGGCATACGAGAGAGAGAACAATGTTGCAGTTTCTTTCCTTCGTCATGGCTGTTCGCTGCTTCTTTATCCCTTTGTATGATAATACATGATAGATTGATTCGCTGGGTGTTGCTTTGCTACCAGCAACTTGGTTTACACTCTAGCATGTTATTTATTCCTTTTACATATTAAATGAAAATCCAAGGGGTCAATGTGAACATAGTGGGGAACTATAAATACCTTGGAGTATAAATTGACAATAAACTGGACTGGGTTAAAACACACAACTGCACTGTGTAAGACAGGCCAAAAATGTCTCTATTTTCTGAGGCGGTTGAGGTCTTTTAACATCTGTCGGACGATGCTCAGGATTTTCTATGAGTCTGTTGTGGCCAGTGCCATACTCTATGCTGTTGCAGTAGGCTGGGAGCAGCGGAGGCCAACAGACTCAACAAACTGATGTTGTGGGGAGGGAGCTGGACAGAAGGTGGTGTCGGAGAGACAGATTTTGTCCACTGCACCACTGCAAATGCACCACTGAACGACACAGGAAATCACTCCTGCCTCTCTGTACAACTCCTACATCTATGCATGGGTATATACTGCAGCAACTGTATTTACACCCTTAACATAACAAGGCAGTATGATAACAGGGGAACCTCAACTCAATTTTACCTTTAGTTAATTTTTGTAATATATTAGAATATCTATATATTGAGTTATTACATTAGAGATATTAAAATATCTGTAATATCTTGTATTATTTAGTATTAGTATTTTATCTTGTTGACTATTTTCTTACTGTCCTGGAGCAACTGTAACCATATAATTTCCTTAGGGATTAATAAAGTATTTTGATTGCTTGATGAAATAGTATGTGTATTTTTGTATAAAATGTAGTTATATAAAACTTAAGTAGATCAATTATAATGATCATGTTTTGTATTTCTTACAGGTCTGTATAAGTCTTTGTTCAGTGTTGGATGTCAATATGATAAAGACTTGGAAATTGGAAATTTAAGCATTGTAATTATCAATATAATGTAACAATCTCTGTTGATATTTTTGACTTGTATATTTATCAGGATTGAATTACATGTGCTTGCGTCAGGTTAATTTTTTAATCCACTGTCCAGGTCAGCACCTGTCTGACCCCGCCCTTCATGTCTCTTCCCCACTTGGCCGGCAGGTGTTCTCCTCCCTGCCTCTGGGCTTTCAGCCGCAGTACGCTCCTCCCTCTCCCCCGACTGCCGCATGGCTCTGACCTGTCAATTCTCCAGTTGTAGGTGTGAGACTGGCCAGTCTCTCATATTTTGTTTGTTTGTTTTCAGATTTCCCTAGTGTATGTTATTGGTTCTTTGCCTCCCTGTTTTCGTTCTCCCTGCCTGTCCGGTTTAATTTTGATTTTTTTCCCTCCTAGTCTTTCCTAATATATGCAGCCCTCTCTTACCTGCCCTAGTCTCTAGCGCTCCCCCGTCTTAGTGATTGTTATAACTCCCTAGATCTTGTCCCCATTTCATGTTCCCGCTTCCACCTGTTTCTAATTGTTCCCGTGTCTCTCTTTGACTGATTAATCATTAATTGCACCAGTTCCTTGTTTGCACTGGTGTTCCTGTGTACTTGTGTGCCTACGTATATTCAGTTCCTCAGTGAATCATTGTGCGCGGTTATGGCGTGCTGGAGGTTCTGTCACCTTGCCTATTTGTGATCCTTTTGGTTTTGTTAGTGTGATCTATTTTGTTTTAATAACCCCCTTTGTCTTGGAGCCACAGAGTGGAGTGTCACCTTTTTACCGCTAGCGCCAGGCCGCACCACAACATAGTACAGTACTGTGCAAGACTTGAAGTAGTCAAAGAAAATGTTTTATCTGGGTAGTAGGTACAGATTTTCTCAGGAAGAAAATGCAACAATAGCATTCACAAAATATCTTGAAAATCTTGTTGAATGGCTAGATGAACACCGCTTCAGTTCCCAATGCTCTCCTGAGAGGCACCCCAGTCATTCTATGTACAGTGGAACTCATTAGAACTTGAATTTCTTAAAAGTCGAACCAACCAGTTCAACCTAGCACTCGATCTGAATCTCAGAAGTCGAACCGTGAAAACCGACCTAATATGCGTCAGTGGTGCAGTGGTATCATGCAAGAGTCCCATTCTTGTGACCCGGGTTCAATTCCTGGCTGGCACAAAGGTAGCATTAAGGGGCAGCATGTGGCTCAGTGGGCTAAGCCCGTGTGCCTGTAATCACAAGATCGCAGGTTCAAACCTCAGCCTCAGCATGTCTGCGGGTCCTTTAGCAAGACCCTTAACCCCCAGCTCCCTGGGCACCCCACCAGGTGGCTGCCCTTTGTGTACAGCTTGCTCTACAAAGAGCAAGTTGAGGGAGGCATGAAAAGAATTTCCCCACGGGGTTCAATTATTATTATTATTAACTTGTACACGCGGGGAAATGAGTCACGCGGCACGTCTCTCAGCGGAAACAAAGGGTATCGCTTCAGTCTCAACCACGCATGCTTATTTAACCACAATAATAATATCCCGAGCGGGATGGAACGGAGACAAAGGTGCAGACATCAGGGTATCGGGGAATACGGGGTTTAATTACAGGTAAGGCAGGCAAAACACATGCTTAGATGTGTTTAGTACAGTATATGCTCTTCTTGTTATTTAGGTGTAATATTTGGGGGCCGGGTACCAATTAATTGGTTTTCCATTATTTCTTATGGGGAAAATTTGATCAGAACTCGAACGTTTTAGGATTCAAACCCCAAGTTCCGAAGAGATTAAGGAGGAGTTCTGAGATACCTCTGTATTTCTTACATTTCCTCCAGCTCACGTAGGTAGAAAATTTAATTAGTTTTTAATAATCAATGAGGTATTGATTAGCCATACTGTATGAGGTGTGCTAGTGGCCAAGTAAAAAAATAAAAAAACCCACATGGCTGTACTGGACGGTTACTGCAAATACTGGGGAGACTTCGAAGGAGGAGGGGAAAGGGGACAGTAAACAACTCATACTGTTTATCATATTTTTTATAATTTTGTTTGCGTGTACTCTAGCCTGTAGTAGGCTATACTATCTTGGTATACTCTGATGTTTACATATTGACGAAATCACCCAATGTGTTTTGTTGGCGGATGGCAAAGGAAAGACAATTCACATAGCGGCTCCAGCAAACTAGGGTTTAACAAAACAGAAAGGTAGAAACAGAAACTAAATTGACCACAAGGGGTCAAAACTAAACTAAGGCAGGGAGCAACACTGGGAACAACAATACCCAAGAAAGGGTTAGTATAACTTACAGTAACACAGGGGAACAGCAACAATGAACCACTAAAGAACAGGCCAAAAGCAAGCACTTAAATACACTACTAACAAGACAGGACACAGGACAGGTGAGAACCATATCCAGATCTACCAATCACTAAGGACTTGAGGCAACAAGGATCAGGTGGGGGACATTTATATTCAACAGGCACTACAAGCTAGAAAACGTTAACAAATCCTGAGGGTTAACCCTGGAGAACCCACTGGGTCATATACGACCCTTCCTTTTGTTACTGCCTCACATTCAACCCACTCATCAAAGTTAAGAATGTTTTTTTTTGCTTTACAGCTCATTGTATCATACTATATACGGCCCAGTAATAGTGACATTTAGTGATTACTGACTGATTTAACCAGATTGCTTTCCACAATAAATATGGCCCTCAACGCGTTTTGAGGTTGTTGCTGTACATGTTGCAAAGATTCACCAGTCAAGCTGTGAATAGACAAGTGGCAGAAATTTTGCATCATCAGTCATAATGTTTAGATGTTATAGAACATGTACAACTAGGTTTTGGATGTTTTGAAACTTTACTGGCAACTGTTATGATCATGTTGCATGTGCTCAACATCAGCCTCAGACAAAAACAGACTGAATACAGGTGGTGCATCAGACATTACAACCCACCACAAGTAAACGTTCTGTGTGTAGTACTCCTTTTTGCAGGCCTGTTCACTTGACCTGTTTCTTGATGGGTTGGCATGTTTGAAGCATGTGTTTTATTGCCAGCACATGGTGAATGATGAAAAGGAAAACTCAATAAATGTATTTTGAAAATGAGAATGTTTCAAGGATTTGGTATTTCCTTCTTTTCTGTCCTTATTTCATATGTGAAACTCACAAGTTGGTACAGCATGAACAGTCAAGCGGGTCTTATATGGCACATTCATAACATGGACTGGGAAAGGGTTATTTTTACAAAACACCTGTTTTTGAGTTCACTTGGTCTGTATGATCATTTTAGCCAATGGACATATTTTTCCTATAATGATAAGGTGGTCTGCGTTTCCCAGGGTTATATTTTAAACAGCCCACTCATTTATCTTACAGGGCTACACTTACTGTAGTAACCTGCAGTATATCGTCTTCAAGGCGGCTGTTTATGATGTAAAGGCAATTCAACAGTAGATCTCCAGTGCAGTGATTGCCACTTCTGCAAACAGCTTGATTATGAAAGATAGTTTCACGGCAAATTGGCTGTAGTCCATGGTAGGAAAATACAACTTCACCCCTCAGATCCTGGTGTTGGACTCATACACTGCCACATCAGTACTGTCACCACATCCATCCATCCATCCATTGTCTCCCGCTTATCCGATCTGTCACCACAGCTGAACTGAATTGTGCCTATAATATCACAACAGTTGTGATCCTGGGAACTAAATACATCCAAGCCCTCAATGTCATGTAGAAGCCCTCTAATTTTACCGCAGGCTCCTGTTGAGGACCACGCCTCACCTGTTTCTTGTCCTCTCCCGATTTCATTTGGATTTTTGTGAGCTTGACTCACAGATCTGATAAAAGATCTTCATGGTGTGCCCAGAGATCATTTCTTCCTGTGTCTTTCCTACGTTCCAACCCCCTGAACCCTGAGCATTACCTGTCCCACTCACGCCCAAAGCCAATCACCTGACCCTCGCTGGTACTGCTAATGACAGCTTCTGTCTGTGCCGTCTGGTTACGGACCCTGATCACCCAACTCTCACCTGGACTACAGACCTCATTCTTTACCTCAGCCTCCTTGTTACCTTTGCCACCCTCCAAGTTTCCTTCCACCCATTGCCAGCCTGCAGTAACTGTGATGGCCCCATGCTGCCTTGGATCCTGTTCCTCATTGCCTATTTCCTGCAATCAAACCGTTTTCCCCTCTACTGATCAGTGTCAGTGTCCATCTGGTGGGTTCTATCACAGAAGATCTCACCACAGCAGATCAGAGCAGCCTCCAGCAGATTTCCGAAGCCCTGGGAAACCAGGGAGTCTTCCTAGGGCAACACCAGACAGAGCTGCCAATAATTAGTGAATCACTGGAGTCATTTCACAAGGATTTGTTGGAGTTTCCCTCCCAGGTTCTACACCATTCCTTCTGCGTTCCCCACTAAGTACTTCAGGGTTACATATACTATAATCGCTGTACTCACTGGTCTGGCCAGGGAGTGGGGAACAGTAGCCTGGGATTCTAGAACCCCATTCTGCAGTCATTTGCCTGATTTGCAGAGAAAATAAAGCACATCTTTGATAATTCCAAGTCAAGAAGAGAGACAGCATGGGAGTTACTGCAGCTTTGTCAGGGCAACCAATCAATCTCTTATTATGCAATCCAGTTTAGATTTTTAGCAATATCTTGTGGAAGGGGTTGCACTGCAAAGTTCGATGCTTTTTTATCAAGGACTGTCAGATTCTATTAAACATGAGCTGACTAAGACTAAGCTCTCCAACGCGCTGGAGGTTTTAACTGATTTAGCCTTGCACATTGACAGCCGGATCCACCAGGGTGAGAGGGAGCAACAGAAGAGGGACAGATTTCCATCTTCTGTCGATTCTACAATTTCTCCTGGGGAGTCAGCTCCTGATCCCTTGCAGGTTGACTGGGCTCATTTATCTTAGGCTGAGTGGAAGCAAGGATTGTCCACCAGGGCGTATCTATATTGTCGGAAGTTGGGACACTTTATTACTTCATGCCCAGTAAAAGGGTATGCCCACGAGTAGGGAAGAGAGTACTGGTGGGCGAGGCCTCAGTCCTGCCCTCTTTCTCAAGAAGAACCCTCTTGCCTGCAGTGAAATCATGGGGGTTACATCGACAGTCAACAGCCGCCCTAATCGATTCTGGAGCTGAAGGCAAATAGCTCCTCAGACTGACTGGAAGTAGGGCATTATTATTGCCGGGGCTCCTTCATACCATTGCTCTGCCACGAGAGGTCCATCCCATTCCAGAGGCGACGCCCAATTTGTCAAGGGTACCTGTGGAATATCAAGACTCGCAGGGTATGTTTAGTAACTCCCAGGCTTTGTCCCTTCTGTCTCATCGTACGATTGTGCCATTGACCTGCTCCTGGGAACAACTTCTCCCAGAGGGTGCCTTTATTCATTCTCCAGAGAGGGCTACCATGGAGGAGTAGCAGGAGCAGGTGGAGTGACCCACAGGTGAATGATGAGTCAGAGCGGGGGAACCAGCAGGCGGCTTGACGAGGTGTCAGAGGAGGGACCGCAGGTGGCCAACGAGGAGACGGCGGGGGTACAGGAACTTCAACAGGCAGAATGGGCAAAACATGTACATCGGGCACGGCAGGCAGGACAGGCACGTCAGGCGCCAGCGGAACAAGCAGGATAGGCACATCAGGCGCCGGTGGGACAGGCAGGACAGTCACAGGTAGAACAGGTGGATCAAGGACATCAGGGAGTCTTTCTTCTTTAAATGTGAAGTGGTGTCGGAATTTCCCAGTAAGAAATGCATTCCTGCCCGGGCACCGCTGGCTCTGTTGTGCTGGCTCCAAGTCCATCGTGTAACTGATGCCACTAACATTATCAGGACGCTTAAATTAGAGCCTCTTTTTTTGGGTTTCTGGCAATGTGTACCAAAATTAGAGAGGGGATAGCCTGACATATGAAACAGGAAAAGACAGTCATGCAATCCATTTATTTCAACAAAGTAATTGTATTCTAATTATCACCTTTTTAAATGGTAACTGTAACAGAATACAGTTACTCATATTTTGTATTCTTAATACGTAAGGCTGGTACACATATTCCATTACTCCGCAACACTGCATATGTTTGTGCTTCAAATAAGAGTGGTTTTCTTGGTGAGCATAATGACTTCTAGAAATCGTATGGAAACTTTAAACATTATACTTTGCACTTTTGATAATAATAACTAAATCAACTGCAGTTTTAGTCGACTGTAATCTTATGATATTTAGTCGTCACCTCGACAACCACACCCCTCCAGGGACTCTGCACGCCCCACCTCAGGGAAGCCCTATTGCTATGGCTCTTTAATTACACAAGGTTTCTCTTTCTGAGAACTTGACTTATGGATCTCGTGCAAGATCTCCATGGTGTGCCCAGAGTTTGAGCATGTTTTCCTGTGTCTTTCCTGCGTTCCGACCCTCACTTTGCTTCCTAGACCCCGAGCTCTGTCTGTTCCACTGGTGCCCGAACCCTCGCTGGTACTGCCGATGATGACTTCCGCCACTGCCCTCCAGTTACCAACACCAACCACTCAACCTTCACCTGGACGACGGACCTCGTTCTTCACTTCAGCCTCCTCATTACCTTTGCCACCATCCTGTCTTCCTTCCACCCGTCGCCCTGTGACCGTGACCGCCCCGTGCTGCCTTGCCATTTTTTTCTGCAGTAAAATTGGTTTCCTGTCTACTGATCTGTGTCAGTGTCCATCTTGGGGGTACGGTTACAATGATACCTATCATTAGTGGTTGGCTGGGAATGCAGATAAGGAATACACAGCAGGAGGTAAATAAAAAGCCCCCGCCCGCTATCTACCTATCTGTGGACAAAGCGGACAAGGGTCTGATCAGAAAGTCTTTCAAAGTTTGCAGACTGTCTTTGAGAATTGACAAGAGTGAAGGCAAACTCATGCTCTTCTTTAGGAAAGAAGCCATGTGCTGCCAGACGGAAGCCTCGCCTCCCAGCTCTGATAGAAGACAGGGGAACAGGTGCCAGGCAGCACAGGATGAGGAAGATGAGGAAAATTTAACAATTAACTTTTTATTCTTGACAATCAGGATCATATCAATCATATTAATGAGGATGGTGATTTTGAGGAGGGGGATGGTGACCACTGGTAATTTTATTAATTTTATTAAGGTAAGCTGTGATATTTATATTTAGGTGAAGTCCTAGTTCTTCAGTTAAGATTCTGCTTGCAGCTACGGTAACATACGAGCACTTACAATCTGTGTGTTTGTTTTAAGAATAGTTCCAGCAAACGTACCCAGTATGTTTTACAGGGTTCGAACAGCATTTGATTCCCTCATATACAGCCATATGTTGTATGACGATGCACATCGCTCAATAAGCTGAGTATACAGCCATATGTTGTATGACGATGCACATCGCTCAATAAGCTGAGCATGCATCTTAAAAGCAGATATTCTGTCCATCATGTGTTCAAGGCTTGCATGAGGCCAATCTCAATTTTGGAAAGCCCCAGCGCATAGTGAGGGTCTGCTGGGAATATTTGGCAGAGGCTCCTGCCCGCCACAGCTTTAACAGGGGAACATCCTCCTGCATACAGGGGGAGGTTGGGGACATTGAGTCTGAATGGACACTGTTCCGAACCTCCATTGTGGAAGCGGCCATACGGAGGTGTGGCTGCAAGGTGGTCGGTGCCAGTCGTGGCAGTAACCCCCATACCCAATGGTGAACAGCAGAGGTGAGGGTAACTGTCAAGCTGAAGAAGGAGGCTTACAGGCTATTATTAGCCCAGGGGTCTCTTGAGGCAGCTGACGTGTAAGGACAGGCCAGGCGGAATGTGGTTTGGGTGGTTGCGGAAGCAAAAACCCAGGCATGGGAGGAGTTTGGTGAGGCCTTGGAAACTGACTTTTGGTTGGCCTCAAAAAGGTTCTGGCAAACTATCCGGAATATCAGGAGGGGGAAGAAGCTCCTGGTTCCTACTATTTATAGTGGGGAGGCAATGCTGTTGACCTCACCTGGGGAGATCACGCAGAGGTGGAAGAAACACTTTGAGGACCTCCTCAACCCTGTCTCAGATACATCTGCACTCACTGCCTTTGAGACATCTGAGGACACGGGAGCTAAGGGGGCTGGAGTGGACTTGTCCATCACTGGGGCTGAAGTGGCCAGGGTGGTTAAAGAGCTACGTAGTAGCCGGGCCCCAGGGGTGGATGAGATCCACCCAGAGTACCTAAAGGCTCTGGATGTAGTGGGGCTGTCATGGCTGATACGCCTTCTCAACAGCATGTGGAGATTAGGGACAGTGCTGCTGGATTAGCAGACGAGGGTGGTGGTCCCCTCATTTAAGAAAGGGGACCGGAGGGTGTGTTCTAAATACAGGGGGATCACACTTCTCAGCCTACCTGGGAAAGTCTATTCCGGGGTATTGGAGAGGAGGGTGAGATCGATAGTCCAATCTCAGATTCAGGAGGAACAAAGTGGTTTTCATCCTGGCCGTGGAACACTGGACCAGCTTTATACAGGAGGAGGCCTGGGAATTTGCCTGTCCAGTCCACATGTGTTTTGTGGACTTGGAAAAGGCTTATGACCGGGTTCCCCAAGGTGCCCTGTGGGAGGTGCTTCAAAAGTCCAACATTGTGGGTGATTCGGTCCCTGTATGAATGGAGCAGAAGCTTGGTCTGCATTGCCGGTAATAAGTCGGACGTCTTCCCAGTGCGGGTTGGGCTCTGCCAGGGCTGCCCTTTGTCATCGGTCCTGTTTATAATATTTATAGACAGGATTTCTAGGCGCAGCCAGGGTGTTGGGGGTGTCCAGTTTAGTGGCCTCAGGATTGCCTCACTGTTGGCTTTATCTGCTGGGGACCGCCAACGTGCTCTGGGAAGGTTCACAGAAACTATGGTTCTCAGATGGAAATTAGTGGATTGCCCTCTTCAGGTCAGGGAGGAGGTACTGCTTCAAGTGGAGGAGTTCAAGTATCTTGTGGTCTTGTTCGCAAGTGAAGGTATGTCATGCCCTGATTGTCCGCTCCTCTAGTGTGCCACGCCCCCTCATCAGCCCCGTGTGGAATCCCCGTGTTCATCAGCTATTTTGAGTTGTCCTGATTAGTTTCATGTATTTCAGTCCGCGTTTCAGTTTGTTTCCCCAGTCCGTTCATTGTCTGTGCTGTGTGTGTGCGTATTGTGTATTGTCATGGTATCATGACCTGCTCGTCCGACCATCGTGTGTGCCACGCCCCCTCATCAGCCCCGTGTGGAATCCCCGTATTCATCAGCTGTTTTGAGTTGTGCTGATTAGTGTCATGTATTTAAGTTCGCATTTCAGTTTGTTTCCCCAGTCCGGTCTTTGAAGTGCAGTTACCTGTACATGATTCTTTGAGTCCGTCCACCCTAATAAACCCCTATTTCATTATATCCATAGCTTCCTGTGCCTGCTCCTTTACCTGACGTGACAGAATGACCGGACTCTGCAAGAAGACACCTCACCTGACTGAGGAGGAATACCTCAGCATGGTTGATGAGGTAATTTATTGGCTCCAGCTGCCCGAGGTCCGGGAAGATCCTCTGCTTCGGGCGATCGCCAGCTAAACCTGGGACACTTTGTAGGCAATGTCCCTGCCCAAAGAGGTGCGCGATCATATTTAGCAACTAAGAAGCGGGGTAGCCGAGGCAAAAATGCGGAAGGTAGCCTCCGCTAGCGGACAGCCATTTGGTCCCTTCTCCGAGCTAGCAGAGGTTCTGCAAACGCCACCACCCCCCGAGGAAAAGCACTGGAAAAAGAAGCGTAAGAGCCGGAGACCGGAGGAGACGCAAGAGGACTTCCTGGGAGAGGTCTCGCTATCCACTATCTGCTCTCCGGTGTGTTGGGAGGAACCCCTCCCAATTCTGAATCCAGCGGTATTCATGCCTGAGGCCGCCCGTTCTGCCTGCCCCAGCACCAGCTGCTCTGCCCGAGCTCCCTGCTCTGCCTGCAGCTGCTCCACCCGTCCTGCCCGTTTTGCCGGCTCCGCCCGTCCTGCTCATCTTGCCGGCTCCCGTTCCCGCCACAGGGCCCAGACTACCTCACCATCGCTGCTCCTCCCTTGGTAGAGGAGGAGGAGCTCGAATGGGACCCCTCAGGGATCTTCTTACTGGGGCCCCGAGACTCAGGTGGGGAAGCGACTCCTCCACCATCACCCCAACATAGGTGCTCCCGACCTAAACCACGCTTGTCGGTGTCCCGCAAGGGCAGGGGACACCTTCGCAGGGGTCAGATCCCGCCCGCCCTACCCTGCCCCCTGGCTCGCCCGCTCGTCCCCTTGCCATGGCCCGATGGCTGCCTGCGGGTCTGGCGGCGCCCGCCCGGCTGTCACCTCCGGGTCTCCCTCTGGTACCACGTCGCCCACCTACAGTCCCTCCATCGGCGCCTCGTCGACCGCCTCCGGGTCCCCCTGCTTCGGCTGGGCGTCGGACGGCGCCTTCCCCGGCTCCGGCTGCTCCGTCACCTGCCGCAGCTTCCCCCTCCTGCCTGCCTGCGCCGACGTTCCCTCCTGCTTCCCCCTCGTTCCCTCTGTCTGTCCCTTCATCTGTCTCCTTGTCCCTTTCATGGTCCCCTCCTGCTCCTGCCTCCCTGTCGCCTGCGGCCCCTCCGGCTGCCTTCCCTCGCCCGCCTGGGTTCTCTCGGGCTCCCTGTTGTCTCGATCTATTAGTCCATCTTCGTCCCTACCCTGATCTATGGTCATGAGCTATGGGTAATGACCGAAAGAATGAGATCGCAAATTCAGGCGGTCGAAATGAGATTTCTCCGCAGGGTATCTGGGCTCTCCCTTAGAGAAAAGGTGAGAAATCCGGATATCAAACGGAAGGTAATGGATGGATGGATATTTTTTTTTTATATATTTATCTTTAGTAAACTTTTTCACTATTTAAATATTTGTGTTTATTGAGCATTAATTGAACTGATCTGAAATTAAGCATAACCCTTAAATTATTTGGTTAAAACAAACCCAGAGCTCTACCCTAAATACATTAGGAGTAAAGGGGCTACATAAGGCTTGTGTTTGCCACCGTTGGCCTTGGCAGTTAGGGCAACGGTGAGATGACTTTTTTTCATCTTGTGGTTTTCAGAGTAACGCTTTTTACACTTCATTTATCAGTAGTAGCGGGAGACATTATATAAAACCAAACTGCAGTCTCATCCCTTGCGATGATGTACTTCTCCAAAATCCTTATAGAGCTGACAGCATTGCCAACACAGTTAACAAATGAAACAAGTTTCTCAGTGAGTAGATCTGAGTCTTTCTGAGCCACAGTGGTATGTTGTCATAGTCAGTGGCCTTTGCACGGTAGAAATTTTTGTAGCCAACCTTTGCTACAAACCTCTCGCCTCCATGACTCACTGTAGAGTAGATCTCCAGTGCTTTATTTTTTAATAATTTTTCTTGATACTTTGTTGTGCTTGTCACACACTGAATAAATCAACTCTGAAAACCTTAAAACCTCCAAGCTAACCTTCCTCCTTCCACCTCCAGCTAGCCACAGCTAACAACAGTTCACTCTTGTTTTTTGCAGTATTTGTCTATTTTTGAGTCAATGTCAAGGTGTCTTGCAGAGCTCGCTCCAGAACTTTCCTTCGCAACTGCAAATTCTTTGAAATGAAATTTCCATCTGAGTCGTACTGCTCGAGTACGAAAAATTCTGTCACTTGCACTGAAGGAACGTTACTTCAAATGCAGCTACTGCCATCTATTGGCACTTGTACTTGACTCCAAATTACAATTGCCTGAAATTAACGCTTCTGGGAGTTTTACTTACACAAGAATGTTCCGAGACCAGAATGAAAAATGATTGGTTCAGAGAGATAACTAATCAGATTGTAGAGGAGATGGGTCCAAGCGACTAGAGGAGGTGGAACCAACCAGTCAGATGTTTTGGTCCAGCCTCCTCTAGTTGCTTGGACCTATTATTGGGCTTTAAGCTTCGTAAGTAGAAGGTCCTGAGCACCGCCTAGGTTGGGATTGCCTATATTATGCTATACTGTTTCAAGACTGAGATCATTATATACAGTGATGAAAATAATGGAAAATATTAAAATGAAAAATAAACCAGATAACATACAAACATGTTGCATGAAAAAATGCATGAAAACAAAAACATATATAATATGAAAATGAAACAATCTGTCCCAGCGAAGCATCACTTTCTTTTCTGTTTTTCATTACAGTAATTAAAGCATTTGATTTCATAGCCGTACTTTATGCATGTTTTTTTTTAGCTATTTGGGAAAGATTTAATCCATCCTGCTGTTTTTTTGGCTTGGTTTACTATAGTAAAAAAATAACAAATCCTACCGTATCCGCATTGACAGAGAGCACATAACCTCTTGGTTTGCCTATATATCTATAGCTACTCACCAACTTGGGCTTTACGCCTTGTAAGATGCCCTCAGCTTGTGTGCTACTGACTGCCCACTACTGATGCAATGTGGATTAACTGTGGGCCATCATGTCTCAATGCCATTAAAGAAGGAAGGATTGAAACACATAGAATGTGGCCCAGGTCTGCCAAGCCCTGCTACAGAGTGATATTGCTGGGCAGTGGACTACAGCCTGATCCTGAGACTTGAGAAGTTGAAGAAACTCATGAAAAGGCATGTGATATATGGGGAATCCTTACCATACCATATTTTATTCCGCTGCATGTATCATTGAAAAGGTAAATGAAGGAGAAAAAAAAAGCCATTTGAATAGTTAAGTATGAAATCCATAAATCCTATTCATAGCACTCTGCATATAGTATTAACAATTCATGTCAGTTCCAATTCTCAGTACTGCTGCTGGAATTGCATCCATCACAGGGCACCATCGCGCACACAGGTGCACCAGAGCCAGTACAGACAAACTGTGCCTTAGCGATGATATGCCTTTCATGTCTTTGGAATGTAGTAGGTGACTTGAATCCCTAGAGAAACCCACGCAAACTGTGGAGAGCACAGAGCACACGACTGGGCCCAGCTGAAGCCACAGACGCATGGAGCGGCAGGCAGAATTACTGGCACCCATTGAAAAAAAATGACATGTAAACAGCGGGATGCAACCTATGATGTCGTAGAGCTGTGTTTTTTCCAAGGGTCCTGGTAATCTTGTTACGATACCTGGCAACATTGCATCATAAAATATTGTTTTGCAGATAGAGGTCTATTTGAATGTCTTCGTTACATATTAAGTGTAAATGTTCAGACACGCTGTGGTTGATTGCTAACCGCATCATTTATCGATAAGGATATTATTTTGCCTGCTTAGTTGTCTCCAAGTATTTAAACATACACGTTGTGGCAAGATGTAAGCACAGACACTCAGAAGCAGCAGGTAGCAGGTAAGTAACCAGAAATGCTCTGGGGTTTATTAGTAATCGGGGCTGAGCTAAATAAAGGGTTTCTGGGGTAATCAGTCAGAGAGGCAGCGTGGCCGGTTACTGTGATCTAGGCCGAGGTCTTTTAATCCATGCCGGGGTGGCTGTTTGGGTCTGATCAGCGACCCTCCATTTCTGCAGACTCTGGCATTTATGCTGTGCCTCTTCTTCACATGCAGTCGATCGGAGACAGAGCACAGATTGGACTTTTATAGGAACATAGTGGAAAATGAGCAGTACTCCTCATTTGGTTGTCATGGAAATCTATACACCAAATTCATGTATCATCTTAATCTGTGACTATACAACATGATCTAAAAAGCAGACTTTTCTATACAGCTGAATGAATGGATGGATGTATGAATGAATGAATGAATACAACAATTACTTTATCTTGGAACGTTATCTCACATACTGTAATGACTCCAAAAAAATCTTAGGCTTAGAATGTACTTGGAATTTGTTAGTCTTTTAGAATTTTACTTTGACTAAAGAAGAAGGCGACATACCAAGATGAAATACAGAACCTGCATGCTCACTTGTGTCTAAGTACATAGACAGTATCATGAGATAGTATTCATAGTCTTCATAGTATACATATGAGCGTACAGATCTGTAAAATAAAAAACAAACTACTGTACCATAAGCTGAATTTTTATGTTCTATATTACTTTCTTTTACCATCCCTTGTTTTCAAGAAACAAGGATCCAACTTTGGTAGCTCCTGATTTGGTATAAAACAACTTTGTAGTTTTTTTCCTGAAGAATTTCTCCAAATTCTTGGAAGTGTCTGTTGGATTAAATGCAGCTCTTTAAGATTTAAATTTAATATAATCTTATTATAATAATAATATTATATAATAATATTATTATAATAAGATATTTCAGACTGAACTTAGCTCCTTTTTTCTAGTATGTATCTGTAAAAAAAATTGCTTAAATATTTGATTGCTTTATCCTAGCAGAAGTTATAATTACTTATTAACGTCTTTTTGCATGGCAGACCTATACATTTTCTTTACCTTTTGTGTCAACCTTTTCATCATTATACATCATTGTTTTGGTCTGTATATTGTACATGGATGTATCTGTCATGAGACAATTTCCCTTCAAATCCCAACATTATTAAATAAAACTTTTCAGCTATTATTGTTTATGAAATAATCAAGCACCGGGAAGAGAATCTCAAATCATTAAATCAATATGACAGCCAAATTCCATTGATGTTTTGCTAGAAAATAAAGTCTAGAAAAATAATGTACTGTCAAATAAAATACTGTAAATGTTTAAAAGGCTATTTATTTCCACCCCCAGAGATTTAGTTATGCAGAAATAATCTCTTCTACAGCTTCACTCCTGAGGATATTTTTGTACATTAAAACAAGTAGTGAAATCACTGAATGAAACAAACCAGAGATAAAAAATAATAATTAATTTGAATAATACAATATCTGTGATGTATGAGACATTACATTCTCCCAGAGGCGAGCATGTGAAAATTGTGTACTCACAAGGGAAGCACTGCTTGTACTGTAGATATTTGGAATGGATACACAAAGCACAATAGAGTCACTATTATTTTTTTTCTTGGACTTTTCAGCATTCCTGGTTCAAATATGTAACATTTTATAGATGCAGTTATTGGTCTATTGAATAAGATTTACTGTGTAGTAATAACGGATGATGTAATCCATCCATTTCCTATATCTACTTGTCTTATGCAGGGTCATGGGGGTCTGCAGCCTATTCTAGATGCAATGGGCACAAAGCAGGGAGTAACCCTGGGGGGGGGGGACGACATACACCATTTACACACACCTTCACATTTCCAATTAGACTCAGCATGTTTTTGGACTGTGGGGGGAAACCAGAGAACCCAGAGGAACCCTCACGATAACAGGAGAACATGCAAACTCCACACACACAGAGCCTGAACCCTGGTCCAAGGGGTGCGAGGTGACGGGGCCAATCACTGTGCCACCTTAGCACCATCGCTGGTGTGATGCAATTGCAAAATGGCCAAAGGTCTTGCCGCCTTTTCCACAGTCTTTCTGACAAAATAGTCATTCCAATATTAAAAAATGTAAGGTCATTTGCTCATTGTTGAAATATCTAACTAGGAATTATAACATAACTGGCAGCTAAAACAAGAAAGTACAATACTGTGCAAAAGTCTTACACAGTCGAAAGAAACATTTAAAGCTATTTATCTGAGTAGTAAGTATACATGTGCTGAGAACAAAAACCACAGTTTAACATTAGAACATATTCAAATTAATAATAACAAACAAAAACTAAGAATAATTTGATCTGTTCTACAAAAAAGTTACTGATATCTTGTCTATGTCTAGATTCCGCTTCAGTTCCCAAACCTCTCCTCAGGGGCACCTCAGCCATTTCATGTATTTGTTTCACAATTAATTTTATTAATTTAGTTTTAATAAGTCAATGAGGTATTGATTTAGTCAGACAGGGTGGGGTTGAGTCATATACTTGGGTGTGTTGGACGCCTGCTGCAAAAACTGGGGTGATTTTAGGGGAGGTTTTCAAGTGGCTAAGCCGACACACTGAAAAAATGTCATGGTTTTAACACCAACATGAAGATCATTTTCTTAAACAGCCTAAAACCTTTGCACGGCGCCATATATGAAGAAAGATGTGTATTCGGTCGCTCAAGCAAGTACAATAAACAAGCTGAAGCTTAATAACGAACTGCATGTGTGTTAGCTATATAATGAAAGCAGACTGAGTGGAGATGCTTTTGGCTTTGCGATGGTTCGATTTGTAATATTACAGCTTCACAATGCTGCGAAAACGATGCACATCAAACTTGGAATTTCAGTCTGTTGCCGAGCAATATGCCTTACGGTGATCTCTACTGATGCCAAGTGATCCAAACATCCACACTGCCATGCTTCCAGCTTCTGTATCACACACAGATCACAAGTGTATAGTGTTTAACAACATGCAGTGTTTTTTTTCTATGTTTAACCAACTTTTCCCAGCCTATTATGTCTGCTAAATGGCCAAGAGTGTCATATCATATCATATCATATCATATCATATCATATTTGTATCCAACTTTCAGGGAGAATCACATTTCCGTTTTCCAATAAACATTTTTTATCAATACTTTCAGTGAGTTTTCCACTAAACCAATACATTTTGAGGCTGTATTTTTTCCTCTTAGTCATAGAAAAACACAGTTTTTTTCTATACAGTAAAAATGTACCATTCTGGAGCAATCTATCATTAAAATCCCTGATAAACCTTTCATTTGGTTAAGGTTACACTGTTATTACTTTGATTGAATATCATGCTTGCATCCTGCGAGACATAAGTTTTTTGCATAACTGGAATTAAGAAATAAAATTTAAACCACAAATTTACTTTGGCATCTGAGGAAATATAATTAATGGTAATGAGCTTTTAAATACCAAAATATGTTCAACCTTTGTGTCACGGTAGGGCTGAGAGCGAGCGGGCGAGCCGGGGGGCAAGCAAGCCCAAGAAGCAAGCGGGCTACGCAGCAGGACGGGGAAGCGAGGATCTTTTAATGAATACAGGACAAAACTTCTGAGACATTAACGAGACATCTAATGACGGATCAAGACTGGGGAAAGACACGGACTGATATACACAGGACAAGTAGAACCTAACAAGC
>JAODKE010000040.1:5427633-5439095 GCA_026779605.1 Mormyrus hasselquistii | reverse complement strand
CCTGATAAACATCAGGAGTAACGCATAGGCTATTCTAGACCATAGCCTGGGGCCCTGATAAACATCAGGAGTAACGCTTAGGCTATTCTAGGTCCCACCTATGGAGAAATAGAATGGTTATTTAAATCAGCAGTACCCCATGCTTTCATCTGCCTAGGACCCTTACATAAGTTAACCCACCCCTGGACAGAAGGTAGACTTCCGGTCAGATCTTTAGCCTTTGGGTCTTTGTCTTGTTGATAAGCTGTCCTCTGTTGATAGAGTTAATATTGTCTACCTTGCTGTCTCTTCCCCTTGCTGATGCTCTGCTTCTTGACTCTGAAAAGCCCAGAGGCTCAGTGAGCAGCTGCACATGACATGATGATATCAGCAGCGACTGGTGTTTTACTGTCTCGGCCTTTTTCGGGACGCTCCCAAAATGGCAGCTGGGAAGAAAAATAAAACTAAAGCTACACAGAAGGTTGAGTCTAAATCATCCCGAAGTCTTTCCGCCATACGGCATCGTAGGTCTCTCTTTCCGTAACGTGAGTCACGAACGATATACTGCTCACAGTACTCAACGTCACTCCCAGAAGCACTCTGCTGGCACCCTGCTGACTGACTCCCGCTGTCTGTTTTTCTGTTTCACCTTTTTTATGTGATGTTTTTATTTTTTTTATGTTATCTGCTAACCTAGCTACTTCATTTAGACACTTTCTCCCTCGACTGATCTGTTTTTCTATTTTTATTTTTATTTTAATCCCTCAGCCTGCTTCTTCTTTCTGACAGCTGGCTGTGGCTTTACTTCTGGTACTGTTTGTTTGGACTTTTGTTTACCGCTGTTACCTTGCACTGCTCCCTCCAGAAACCTGGGACCTCATTTATTGAACTTTTCATAAGTTTAACCGTGAAAAAATGAGTATGTGCAAAAACATTTTTGAAATGCGAAGGTATTCTTGTTAACAAATACTGAAATGAAAATGGTGGAAAAAGCATTGCGTTAATGCAAATCATCACCAAACTAATGGGTCGATTCTCACATCAGACACATAAAAGCCAATTGATATTCACTTTTCTGTGTGTGATTTGGGCCAATTTTGTCATCAGGAGTGTGCGGCGGACAGCGTGTAGCCCAGATTTTTTTTGTCCAGAGCAAAGTATGTTCATCAGTGCGTGTTGACTGCACATATGCATGGAAATCGACTAGGTGTTTGCTGTTGGTGGCAGCAGTGTCTTTCGAAGAGCCAAGGTCAACTAAGAGAGAGCAGAAGAAGTGGATTTGAAGGAGAAGATACAGAGATATGCACTTATGTAACTTTTAGTGTACATATAATTTGTACTGTCCAGACATTATACCATGGTACAAGGTAGTTTCAAAAGCAGCACTATTCTGGCATTTTAAATCTTGGTAATAATATTTGCTGTGGGGGAGGGGTCCCAGCTAATTTTGTCATAAGAATTTCAGATTTTAAAATGCTACATTACCTAAATACCGCCCAAGCCTAACAACCCTTAAAATCTTCATAAAAAGGTTACCCATTTCACTACACCGCTTGTATTCGTGATTGATGCAATACATCTGCCTTCTCCTGGTCTGGTGGAATACCACTGCTGTATGCACGCACCAACCGCGACCGTTTGTGTCCGATCGACAAATGTAGTATGAAGTTTCCACACGCGTTACTGCCCACAGCCTATCTGTGCATGGGGAACAGTGAAGTATGAACTAGGATAAGTTAAATAAGTGTAGAATGGTTACCAATTAGGCAAGTGTCCTGGTCAGGTGGTTTCGTTGGGGGCCCCTGACCTAGTGTGTAGTGTGTATATGAAGTATATGTAGTGCATGTATGAAGTGCATGTATATGTACGAAAATGCAGGACAAATGACATTCAGCTCAAACCCGTTGAAAGTCACAAATTGATCTACAAACGGCTGAAGGGTTCAGCTCCAGAATATGTTGCTGATACGTTTGAAGAATGAAACCTGGTAGGTCTCTTCGAACTTAGGGACTGGTCAGCTAGTGGTGTCCACAGCTGAAACAATGCAGGCTGAGATGCCATTTAGTCATTACGCAACCTGACACTGGAATCTCCTTCCAGTGAATGTAAAAAATGCTCAAAATGTTATTACTTTTACTGTAAGTCCTTAAGTTTTATTCTCTGCTGCTTTCACAGAATTGATGTGTCCGGCTCTGTTTTACTTTTAATATTTGTTCTTAAATTTTTTATGTATTTTTAATTTTCACATTTATTCATATGCTTTTACTCATGTCTATTTTTATTTCATGCACATTATTTTCTGTAAACCACTTTGAATGACCTTGCCGTATATAAATAAACTTGACTTTGACTATAAAGTGCTACAGTGTCTCCATGACGATTTCGCCCTGCCTCAGTTTTAATTTTCCAGTTTTTGCAGTGACTGACAGGCCACCTGAGGTACTGCACCAGACTGTAGTCTCCTTTACATAAGCAGATGCTGGCTGCAGCTGGCTGCTCTTCACGATTGTCTCTCTTCCTATGTGTCAGTTCTGGTATCATGTCCGTTTTTCACATTTTGCCCGAAGGACAGTTATGAGTATTTTAGTAGACCATCCCTGGTCGACAGCTTTTTCACGTCATGTGTGCTAAAATATGTGTTTATATCGTGTTGCCTTTTCTCTGCTATTCATGTACTGTGTGGTTTTCCTGCCGCTTTAATTTACATAAATATAAATGTTTCGCTGAATGTTGAGGGTTGTATTTGTGCACAGTTTGGTTCTGGCATACAAACAGTGAGGGCAGTAAGACAAAAGAAACCAACATATGCATTTTTTACTTTTATTTTTACATTATGGGCTTTAAATGAGCGTGCTTTCTTTGCCCAGCGACGCATAAGCTGATGTATTTTACAGAGACGGTTCCTTCAACAGTTATTATATTAGCTGTGCAGGGGCACTTTTGCAGTGAAGAATGTTGTCTCACACAAAGCCGCCATAACAAGCATTTAACAAGGTAATGCTGGGCAGACTGGACACCCTACAAAGTGCAGCAGATTTGTATGCGGTGAAAGTGGTGTGCACCGCAGTGTATAATGAAATTACTGCAAAGACTGTGATTGAACAGTGGCAAATGATTACTTGAAAAATTCTCAAAAAACAATTTTATGGATGGCTGGATTTATTGAAAATGTCTTATAGGTATTGTATTATGCATATATTAATGGTGCAACATGTTCTAGTAATAATTACAATATTGAAATTTATTAACTTTATGCCTCCAAAACAATGACTATATATATACATAATGACTTATGTATATCTCTGCCACACATGTCTTGTACACATATTGTAAGGACCCCCGTGGTATCAAGCTGATTACTTGCACATAGTGACAACAGATTTCTGCCTTTTAGTCGGAACATAATTGTGTTAAACAAACTTAAGTGGCGTTGCAAGGCATCCTCTTCAACTGCAATGATAACTGGCAGTAACACACAGGGCAAACCCCGTGGTGACAGGCCCGCGCTCTCGCTTTTGTGTTTACCTACCATGTGTCCGTCATTAACGTCTCCTTCCTTACCGCTCCCTATTTAGTTAATAGGTTAATGACCCTGCTTGCTGTACTGGTACCTCATCTATGGTATAACACTCCTCCCGTCATCATCCTTATGTCATTCTTGGGTCTTCTTGGGTTCCTGATGTCAATCTGTTAATCAATCTTTATTTATTCATGTTGCACGTATAACAAGATAGTCCCACATTTTATCCAGTATCTCAGAGTTTTGTCAGAATAGCGTTGCACTGGATACCGGAACTGAAAAAATACAGCGGTTTTTACAACTTTGAAAGTGGTATTACATTTCTTTAGTACTGGTACTAATTACACTATGACAGATATCACTAACGCTGTTTGTCACGAACCCTAACCATCGAATCAAAACCATGGACCCAGTATGTCCCGAAACTCAGATATACCCTATGTCAGAACTGCACGTGTAGGAACCGTCCATTGGCCCAATGGCGGAATCCAATTGGACAGCCGAAGGCTTGGAATGCGTGTGGGTCCTTCCGAGCGCTCCTGTAAAGTTACTTACCCTTCTTATGTAAAGACCGAATTATCTGACTCCAATTTAATTAAAGATCTTTATGGCATTTTTAGTCATGACATTTCTGTTATTTAGATTACTCCTGGGCTGTGCCTTCTATTGCTGAACTCCCACTAATCCCAGACAGTGGGGCACACCGGATTCGCCTCGGCCAATAGGGCGATCCGCGGATCTGCTATGTCGGTTTAGAAGTTGGGAAATCACTACGATGTAATACAGTGCCAGCCTAGATACCCGTCAGGACCCGGCGACCCATAAAGAGACTGGGCCGAACTTTGCCGTAACCCAGCGTGTGCGCCTCAGAGGCGGGGCCGGTCTTTTGCCGTAACCTAGCGTGTGCGCGCCTCAGAGGCTGAGCCGGTCTTTTGCCGTAACCCAACATGTGCGCGCCTCAGAGGCTGGGCCGGTCTTTTGCCGTAACCCAACATGTGCGCGCCTCAGAGGCTGAGCCGGTCTTTTGCCGTAACCCAACATGTGCGCGCCTCAGAGGCTGGGCCGTTCTTCTTGCTTGCATCTTTTTGCTTGTGTCTTGATGTGGCCAGGCCTTGTCACAGGTATTTGGCTGCAGGTTTCCGGCCACCCAGTGGGAGTGAGGTGTCCCTTTTGATGTAGTGATCGGGTGATTTGGGTCCAGTCTTGTCGGAGCCAGTGGACCTTTGCCTTAGGACACTGGGTGAAGCATTACAGGCTTTCCAGAGCTCAGACCAGTGGGGCCTGCAGCCTTACACTTGCATCATGCTATATAGTGAATAGTTCCAACGAACTACCACATTTTATTTAGTGGTCTGCCTAAAAGGCATGAGGCAAAAAAACATCTCCTAGTTAAATATGATCTCTCCAGTGTCAAGTCAGTGATCACTGTAAGGGAACTTATACCAAAATCTTATAATATAGTAAACATTGACATCATCAAACTGGCAGCTGTACCTATAGGTCATTATGCTACGCTGTGTTTCAAGCAGTTCAATAATGAAACGGACGTGGGCCCCCACCAAACCCAGAGAATCTGTGGAAGTTGCCAAGTGCTTGGATGCCATCTCTTTCTGGACCAATGGGGCAGCTAGAAAACGTGCTCCAGCCTTGGAGCCAATGCAGGAGCAGCAGCACTGAGGGACTCTTACCCCCTGTAGCTATGGTGTCCAGAAGCTCCACATGAGCTGCGTAATCTGCAGGAGGCCGCCAAGCAGACGCCGAAGAGGAGCCTTCCCTTGAACTGCTTGTTGAGTTCCTCTCAGCACTGTCAATGAAGAGAACTTTCTGTTCATGTCTCTTCAGCCTCAATTCCTGTTGTGTCTGCAGCTTGCAATTGGCACAATAAACAGAGAACTAAACAAAATTCAGCATTTATCCATTTCTGTCTCTCCATGGAAGCTCAAATCAAAGTATTTTCATGTACAGCTATATAAGGCACAAGTCACACGTTGACATTAAATTGTGTTCTCATTGGTCATAGTGCGAAACAGTAATAAATAGAAGATGATGACAAATTATGACATAGATATCAGACATACAATTAAATACTGGATTCGGTGGGGGAAAACGGTGCAAATTGGCAAACGAATTGAATGAGCGGGAATGTAGAATAAATAGATAACATATTTTTGTTTCAGTGTTGAGTCCAGTCTGGAGCGTAAACCCAATTCTTGACTGGGAGTGAACAGATTGTTCAGAAGCTGATGGAAAATAGCTGTTTTACGCCTCAGCTTTCTGCAGGGAATATCCTATGGGATGCCACTCAGTGGCGGGGCATGCGGTCACATGATTTACAAAGGAATCCCAGATGAGTGGTCAGGGTTACCAGAAATGTTTGGCTGAGGCTTCTGTGCAAGACAACTCATACCTTATATTCAATATTGAGTCAGAACAAACCACATTCAAGGTCTTAACTGCTGCGGCTGATAGCACTCAGTGTCTAAAACGGCAGAAACTGTATCAGACAACTTAAAAAAGTGGGGTAACAGACAGGCCAGAATGGTTCCAGGCTCCTTCTTCAGCAAGTGACAGGGAGGATTTAACTTTTATATTATTATATTTTTTACACTATTATTTTAAAATGTTGTAATTTTAGTAAGTGTAGTTTTATTAAGTTTTCATATAAACATTGGAAAAATTTATTTTTTACCCAACTGCACACGTTTTTTTACTGGAAAAGACTTTATTGATCATGTGTCAGATTTGTCTATGTGACGTAAAAATGCTTTTTTGGAAGGAAAGAAGCAATGCAGTGCCAATATAAAAAAATATCCAGTGCAGATATTATTGTCATTCTTCAATATCTCTTAAAGCGTTACCCATAACAATTGAAATTCTTAACAATTGTAAGCAGATAATTGTTCATTATGAGAGCTGTTTTTGCCATTACGTGTATTTAATTAAGAAATTGCAGAGGCTCATCTAGTCATTGTTTTTAGTCGAGCTCATTTTAAATTTCTTTTGCCTGTAATGAAGTGTCTCTACTTCATGTTCCGGTTCAGGAACCCCTAATCATTGTCTCTTGACGACACAAGAACATCCTGTCCTTCCTGCAGGCAATCAATATTCCAGCAGATTAGACAGGAGCTCACATTAATAAGTCTGGGCATAAACACTGCTTTCTCTAACTAAATTATTTGTGAATTGCATTTTCTTCTTCAAAGCCATTTTTATTAGTGAAGTATAAAAGGCATGAGTGTTTTTCATTTCATTTTTTATGTACCCTTACATATATGCAATTATGCTTTCAATATATGGAAGCCCTCAATGAATTTACATCTAAGTTCATGTCGCTTGTGTCCTGAGTCAGTGTAGTTATGGCAGCAGTAAAAGCAGATTCTACCTACAAGCAGAAATTAAATCACTTCTCTTTTTACCATTTAATGCATAGCACAGGCTTATTAAAGCTAATTATTTTGCAGCAGAAGTGCTGCATCTTGGATTTAAAACATTAGCATGCTATCAGGAGAAGAAAAAAGTGCTTCTGAATTGAAGATTTTTTCTCAATTTTATCTTGAAAAAGTAGGAATTCTATTTGCCAGCACTGAGCATCTTCCATGGCCTTTTCTCCTCAAGACACAAAAATATTTAACAGAGAAGCAAGGAGAAAAAAAGTCATTCAGTTGATTTGACCAGGCCTGAGTGAAGCTGCTGTTGTATTGTGGTAATAATACAGCCCTTACAAAGTACTTTATTAAAAAATGAACCTAAAACACTTAAATTTTTTTGTTCATCGTATAGCTTTGTGGCTGCAAGTTCACATTTTGATTTACAGACAATCACAGGGATTCATCTTTCAACGTGTCAGAGATCCAAAGACCAAGGATTGGCCGAAAATGACGGTAGCAGAAACTGATAACAGTGCATTGGTTATTTTCCCTATATTTCTTGATACCGTATACTGCATTCAGGATGCTGAAAAGAGAAAAGATTACATCAGCTATTTTCTCCTTACATTTTTCTTTTACTGCCCATGTGTGATATTCAGATTGCATAAATACCTAAAAATTGTGTTCATGCCACAATGTTTCGACTGGCTCAACTTTCAGTCAAGCAAATGTATTTCTAGAGCAAAGATCCTGTTCACATCAGAAGAACTACAAGAAACGGGAAGTGATGGGACAGCTGACTGGAGTGGTGGCTCTGGAAGGAAATGTGAAATGACTAGAGTTCAATAGAAGCAAGACAATTGTAGGTTGGAATCCAAACCATAAAATCGGAGATGAGAGTTTAATGTATATAGAACAGGTTTAGTGAAAGAATCTGTCGTAAATGAAAGTTTTGCTGAGTATTTATCGACCCTGGCAGACCTGGTTAATTTATTGTAAGATAAAGTGATGAATGAACAATAAATGGGCTGGGGTTTAGCACACTGAGCCACTTGCCACCAAGGGATCGGTCTCTTCATAGTCTATGCAGACGCGTGTCTAATATGACTTCAATGTGTACATCTGCTTACACCAGGCACAAGCAGAGGTCAAAGGAAGACTTCTCTCCTCTTTTGTGTTAGTTGCAGGTCTGAAGTATGTTATTCAAAGAAAAAGATGATAGATTGGTGCAATCTCAGTTGATTCAGTCACCTCAGGATAACATCTCTGCTTTTCTGCACATGATGTGCTCCTTTTGGCTTCGTTGACTTGTGATCTGCAGCTCGCACTGGGGCAGTTTGCCTGTGACCTGCAGCACACACTGGGGCAGTTTGCCTGTGACCAGGAGCTCACACTGGGGCAGTTTGCCTGTGACCGGCAGCTCGCACTGGGGCAGTTTGCCTGTGACCTGCAGCACGCACTGGGGCAGTTTACCTGTGACCTGCAGCACACACTGGGGCAGTTTGCTTGTGACCTGCAGCACTCACTGGGGCAGTTTGCCTGTGACCTGCAGCACGCACTGGGGCATTTTGCAGCTGAGAGTGAAACGGCCAGGATGGGGATTGGCACATCTAAGCCAGAAAAGGGTTGACTGCCTCACCTGGGTTAGGATGAGTTACTGCCTCATGTGGAGGAGTTTAAGTGTCTTGGGGCCTTGTTTACGAGTGACAGCAGAATGGAGCGGAAAATTGACAGGCAGATCGGTGCAGCGTCGGCAGTTTTGGGGGTGTTGTAATGGCCTATCATGGTGAAGAGTTGAGTCAGAAGGTGAAAATTTTGATTTATTGCTCAATTTACGTTCCTACACTTATGGTCACGAGCTTTGGGTAGTGACCGAAATTACAAGATCATAGATAATGGTGGCAGAAATGCGCTTTCTTCTTTCTGTCCTGGGAACGCCTTGGTATCCCTCCAGAGGAGCTGGAGGAGGTGGCCGGGGAGAGGGAGGTCTGCACATCTCCTATGTATCCCTGAGCTGGTAATTAAGATCCTTCTGTCTACCTCCTGTTTACATACCTTACCATTAGTTTGATGTACTGTATGTGCCGGAACTGAGGAATATCAAGGCGGCAGATAATACCACTGAGTGTTATAATAATATGCTGGTACCATCAGCTGATCAGCCTGTTTGTACACGGGGACTTTAAACTTTTTCCCCCGGCAGTGCATCTCTCTACCTTACAGCAATATACTGACTGTCCAACCTGCTTCTCACACACCATAGATGTGTTACATAGGAAATTCAGATTATAGCGTCATACATCTGCTCCTGAAATAAATGCAGCACAAGAGGAGGGAAAAGAGAATGGAAACAAATAAGCCAAATCTGGAATAAGGGGAGGGAGGACAAAGTCAATTTTTGTTTTAAAATGACGCGCTGGATTATGTTTCTTCGAAGCTTGAAAGGACTTCATTAGATCTTGCATGCAGTTCTGAGAGAAGAGGGATGATATTGAGTGTCCCCAAACAATAAGCCCTCCTCGTTAAAAGACTTTGAAAACGTCTTAATGACAAAAAGGCAGACTTTATAGGTAATGGCCATGAACTTAAAAAGGAATCAGCTTTAAAAAGCTTCATAGTTAAAAGGAATGAGCCGAGAACTAAAATATCCAGTGCTAAGATTGATTACGGGAATAAGGTAGAACAATAGTTTTGTAGTGGAAACCCTAAAGCAGAACGAGAGGGACTTAACAAGATTACGGGTAGAACACCTGAGGGTCTGGTCCGTCACTTATTAATGACCTTAATACCTTTTATGGGAGATTTTACAACCTAGATTTTAAGAAGGCGATTAGTGATATCTGCGCCAGTGTTCCTAGCACTCCTGTCTAGCTGACTGAAGGAGGTCGTGGGCTTCCTCACTCGGATCAACCCCAAGAAACCATCGGGACCTGATGGTCTTTTAAAGCTCTTCTCCTCCGAAGAGTCTCCTAACAAGATTGTTCCAGTTATTTCTGAACACCCATCCAGGGCCAAATACATGGAGATTACCATTAATTTGACCACTGCCCAAAAAGGAAGGAAGAGTTTTGTCCTGTGGCTGACTTCCATACTAGCCAGATCTCAGCTGTTAAACTCTATCTGGATGCAGTTTGCTTGTGAGGGACATAGAAGGACAGAATATGACACTCTTGCTAATTAACACTGATACTTGTCACCTTCAGTCAGCTAAAGCTTATGCATGGATTTTGTTTATTGATTTAGGTTCTGCTTTTAATACAGCGCAGGGTTGTGTTTTATCTCCTGTTTTATTTTCAGTTTACTGTACACCATCTATCCATCCATCCATCCATCCATCCTTTTTCCAAAACCGCATATCCTATTCTGGGTCACGGCAATTTAAACCGATGAAATGAACATTTTAAGTGATGACTTCAAGTTTTTCAAGTATGTAGATGATATGGCTTAGGTTGTTCTGTTATAGGAAGATATACAAGTTCTGTGAGCAGGTCTCCAAGCTATAAAACTTAAGATTTTCTTATTCATTAATGCCGATGCATCAGCTTCTGTTTAATCATGCTGAGCAGCTGCAAACTCTTAGCCGCGATGCTTGGCCTATGGAAGTTGTCAACATTGTAAAACACCTTGGAAGTTTTATTGATGACAAGCTAAAATACACAGAGGATATTGAATCTACCTGTAAGAATGCCAGGTAAAGGTCGCTTTAATAAGGAAATTGAGGGGTCTTGGGTCGAGCCAGAATGGTTTTGGAAAGAGTGTATATTAGCCCAGACGAAACCTTACTCGTTCTTTAGTTTGCACCAAGGAGTCGAGTGTCTAACGAATGAGTCTAACAAATGGCAGGTGTGTTAAACTGCATGCTTTTCATGCCCCGGTCGGCAGAACATTCTTGTGCAATATTTAAAAAGCAAAAGACATTCTGAATTATGCAGAAATGCCCGTATAATCATTGCCACCTGTGATACACTCAATCAGACTGTAATGAGGACACATTCGGAGTATTGATGGACATTGAGACATTTAGACTTTGAATGAATACTGACTTTTGACTTTGTAGTAATAGAATATAATTTAATCATTGTTGCGATTTTTTTCTCGCTCATTAGTAGACTGATTCAAATGTCGTACAGCTACAGTGTTTAATCTGTATATTACCAATTGTCAGATCAAAAATTATAAGAGAGAAGCACAGTGACCAAAGCTAACTATACAACCTCAGCTATCCTGGAACAGATATTGAACAAACAGGCCTAGTATAACCCGTTTTGTGAGACTAGTTGTATGAGTATAGCCAAGACTGAGGCAATGGTTCTCGACCAGAGAAAGGTGGATTACCCTCTTTTAGTGGGGGATGAGTTGCTGCCTCAAGCAGAGGAGTTTAACGTATCTCGGGCTTGTATCTTAATGAGCGAGGGAGGAAGCAAATGGGTTATTGACGCACGATCGGTGCAGCATTGGCAGTGATGCGGAGGCCTTACCATTCTGTTGTGGTAAAGAAGGAGCTGAGCCAGAAGGCAAAAAAAAGGCCAATAGGATGTTGGGGTATATCTCCAGGTGTGTGGAGTTTAAGTCAAGGGAGGTGATGCTAAGATTAT
>JAODKE010000040.1:5407316-5422888 GCA_026779605.1 Mormyrus hasselquistii | reverse complement strand
TGTGTGACAAGGTACAGGTGGGCCAGGGAATGTGTGACAAGGTACAGGTGGGCCAGGGGATGTGTGACAAGGTACAGATGGGGCCAGTGGATGTGTGACAAGGTACAGGTGGGCCAGGGAATGTGTGACAAGGTACAGGTGGGGCCAGGGGATGTGTGACAAGGTACAGGTGGGCCATGTCAGAAAATAAAACTTTTGTCTAGTACAAATGTGTACAGACAGCAGGCACAACAATGACCCAGGCAAAATAGATAAGGCTAGGTCCACGGGTGTCATCAGGTCCACGAGTGTCATCAGGTCCACGAGTGCCATCAGGTCCATAGGCCTGTCCTTTGGTCCGATCACTTGGAGCTATAGCCTTTGAGTATATTAGCCCTGATGCCAGTTTTCCTTCACAAACGAAAAGTCAAACCCCAGGCAAACTTGGCTTAGCCCCTGATATTTTCAATAGCTAGAAATGCCCCAGGTTATGTCAATATCTTTATATACCTTTAAGTCTTTATATTTTTGCTCCTGCAGAACAAACTGAGCAGTAGTGTGGTTCATCGGTTATAGTTCCTAAGACCTGTACTGTGGCAGCAGAGCATGTAGGGCAGGTTTTTAAAGCAAGGTTTTAAATATGATCGATGTGTCAACTAGAAATGTCAATTCTCTGTACTATTCCACCCATGTAATATGTGCACCACACTATTCACCTTCCGTCTACATACTTTTCATAACCATCACCGGGTTAAGGTAGTGCCCAGAGACTGGTATGGGGCACCGGACACACACACTTGCTTACACACCTTCACACTCCACCAGCATATTAAAAACAGCGATTCGATTTGCCTTTGGACTGTGGGAGGAGCCTCATGCACATACAGGGGGAAGGTGACGCTCCACAAGCAGAGATGCCAGCAGGAACATAAGGCTGCAGTGCTAAGCAACAAGCCACCTATCGACCACGACCAACATGCTACCGCCCCTGAGCAATATCGACTGATAAAACACCATCCATTCATGCCCGTGTGTACAAAATACCAGGGATGGCAGCATTTTCTACGCTCAGATGAATCCTGGCGAAGCCAATGGAGCCTAATTTACCTAACATGTTAAGTCCACTTAAATCAGTACAGATGAAGGAGAAAAGAGAGTTTAAAAATGTTTTTTAAAGCCTTTTAAGACATATGACTTGTGGATTGTGTACAAAAGAGCCTGAGCAAGAAACTGTAACACTTCTGGGTATTTCAAGCTCGATCGTGTATCCTCCATTATTCATCCCTCAAAAGGCATCCGGTGCAGTGCCTGAAAATTGTTCATTGATGAAAGAAGCAAAAATGAGTTAACATGAAGCTGCAGATCAACAGTCTCAAATTATGTCAACTGCCAGTCCAGTATAGCAGCAACAGCAAAAGACTCATAAAAAATGTAACTATTTTCAGTCAAAAACAAAAACCAAAAACCAACAAAATACCAAGTAACTGTGGTTGCCATGTCTGAAGAATGGAAATGAGAATGTTGCACATTGACGGGAGGACTATTGTATTGAGAAAATCATGTCCCATGTCCCAAACGTTCAGGCTGGTGATGTAATTGTGTGGGGCGAACTCTTTGCCCGCCCCACAGCTTCTGCATTATGCAGAAGCTGGACATTTCATTTCAGTTGTTTTTCGCAAAATATGTCAAGTATTTAAAACAGCATTATGTTCTAAAGGTATGAGATAAAAGAATGGCATCTCAAACAGGGCATATAACCACCATCCTGTACTGCATCCACAGTCATGGAATATGATTGAAGTTACTGTACTAGTAGTGGTGGAGGCAATTAAGCAAGTATTTTTGCTTGTATTTTCACTTTTTGTTACATCGTGCGTATGCGTGTGTGTTCATTTTCCCTTTCTGATCCCATTCCACACGTCTGCTGATCCGGTTCCACGTTTCCCACTTCTCACCATGAAAGCAGTGCCAAAGCTGGTTGAACTGGCTGTCGTCGCCTCGTTCCCGTTTCCCGCCTCTCCAGTCACGGACTACAAAAGACGCCTCACCATCCCATCTGTTAGCTGTTGGCTGGTGCTCCCTGTCTTCACTCTGCTTTTGCGTACTGTCTTTCTGACTTACAGTTTTGACCCGTTTTTGAGTTAGGGAAGTGTTCCTTGATACGCATGTAGGAAGTTCACTGGGTTTTGTTTATTGTGTTGGCCTTTGTCACTCAATAAGTTCACATCCCCTATCCCCATATTTTCAAAATACATAATACATCCATCCTTAATTGTAGCCCATTGTGTCATTCCATTCCTTTATCCTCCGTAACCTTATCCTCCCTTCCCCGTTCTCACCGCTGCTTATGTCCCGACCCTAGACCGGGACGTAACAGAGATGATAAATGATTACTATTCACTTCATTCTCGATGTGTCAAAACTTTATTTAAAAATGACACCTTGTTCTAATGCATCTCAACTCTGTCATTCATCAGTGGATTTGATTGTGTTATAGAGATCCTCACAAAAAGTTGTTGGGAGATTTGCAAACTCGGGAGACAGAAAAGTTGCTTTCAGCAGAGACAAACCCAGCACCCAATAAAAACTTCAACTTTAAAAATGTTCTTTAGTTAAGTTGGATGTAACTGAAAAAAAAATCACTGCATAGTGAAATTACCGCTTCCATCATTTAAGGTGCCTGAAAGCATAAACATTATAGAGATTTTATCCCATCTATTTTGCATTAGTCGTCCTTTTTTTCTGAAGCAATCTAAAGTGTAAGTATGAATAAGTAGGGCAAAAGAGAGATCCTACAGCTGAATTATGTCAAGCGACTGCATTTGTATTAAAAAAAAAAAGAAAAAGATTTAGAACAAGTAGCAGCCCCTCAGAATGAAACCTGGGAAATGATAGGATATGTCACCAAAATATTGTTAATGGTAATATCATGGAATTACATATTTTTGGTGCTAAGGTGGAGTCAGGGTACATGTTTGGCACAATGAATTATTCTGGGGAAAATTGGAGTTTTTTAAGTGGCAGGTTTTTTTTTACACTAAATCAGCAATGTTCCATTACTGATGCAGGTATTCCTTTGGTGGAACCCATCCAACAATGTTCCCTTACTGGTGTGGTGATTCCTTTGGTGCAACCCATACAATAATGTTCCCTTTTTGATGCAGGTATTCCTTTGGTGATACCTGTCCAACAGGGTTCCCTTATAAATTTAGGTATTGCTTTGGTGGAACCCATCCAACAGTTTTCACTTATAAATTTAAGTATTCCTTAGTGAAACCCATCCAACAATGTTCCTATATAAATTTAGGTATTCCTTTGGTGGAAGTCATCCAACAGTGTTCCCTTTCAAATTTACATGTTCCTTGGCGGAATCTGTCCATCAGTGTTCCCTTAAAAAAAAGATAAAAATGGAATTTATCTTCCACCTGTATGTTTTATCCTCTGTTGTTGTGTTTTATGGTGGCAATATGCAAAGCAGCCTCACTGAAGCCTTTGGGTGAGAGCTAAATATGCTATATTTGAATATTGGTGCATTGGTGCATTTTGGCTACCTTACATGCAGCTGAGTATTTTAACAGAATAAGTTTGATAAATGATAAAAAAAACCATTCAAGTCATGTTGGTGAGACAGAAATACAGAAGTATCAGAATAAGTGACAGTTCCCAAGCGTGAGAATAAGCTCTATATTGGGAATTCTCTGGGGATATAATTTACGGTGAATGTGTTGTATGTGTTTCTGGTGCTATCTGAACTCAGCTAGAAGTGTTTGCAGTGTTTATCAACTCTTAAGCCCTTAATTTATTGGCTGCTATTACCAGTAAACATCTGAGCAACACTGGGAACTTAAACAAAGGAGCTAATTGCAGTGCTAAGTTTGTCAGGCCCTATTAAGAAAGACTGGATGCCAGTCTCCATTTCATTTGCCAGGTGGCAGTTCCATGCCCAACCTGAAATTTCTGAAATCTTAAACGGTTGCAGCCATTCCAGTGTGGCTATACACACAAATTACATATAGCCTAGGGATCTTCTATACCTGGCAATTAATAGCTATATTAACCGTTTTAAAGCATACGAATGGACTTCCTTTGCTTGTTTTCATTTATTTATTAAAGATTAAGAATTAAACTTATTTTTGAAGGTAATACTCTGGAGGGTTAGTGGGGCTGTTGAATGTGCCCCACACACTGTGCTCTGACTTTTATTTCCATATGATCCATTTAGAGGCGTAGCCCTGCTGCCACCTTGTGGCTTCCAGTAATCACTTCAAGACACAATTGCTTGACAACGGAATGTAAAATGTATTTTATATTTCACAAAAGCTAAATGGCACCTAAATAAAATAAGAATTTGCATGTATTCCCAGTATGCTTTTTGCATTACTTCAGCAGCATCAATTAACATCTTACAAATCAAGTAAATATCCTACATAGCAAGTGATTCTGGGCCAGATCTGCCTGCATCTACTTAAATCTGGTGGCCAGTGACATTGGGGCAGGAGAATCAGAATCTGTCCAGAGTTCTGAATGATTACAGTTGGTCCGTATGCACCCTGACGATGCGGCACGCATTCGCCTGACCATATACGTGCGATCAGTCACTAAACAAATACGCAGCTGATGCGCTGAGAGTCCGAGGGACGATCAGCTGACCGGGGACAGTGAGCGGTTCAGCGGGCTGAGTCTCCATACCTGTGGGTAGAAGGTTGCTGGCTCAAGCCCCAGCTTCAACAGAACAGTCTATGGCAAGATGACAGGGCTGCTGAAGAAAAGCAGCTCTAACGAATTTAAACAAATGTGCATGTCGCCTGTCAGCACTCCCAGCTGTGGAGTGCAAGGTAAAGGGGGATGTTACAGTGCAGCTGCGCTTACGTTCTGCTCCAGCATCCTAAGTTAGCACACAGTCATTAATAAACACTTTCGTTTGCATCAAGAACACTGGAATGCTTTTCTTCGCTGAGTCCTTCTTATGCTCTGTTGTGTGTGTGTGTGTGGGGGGGGGGGGGGGGTCAGGACAGGGCAGGGTCAGCTAATGCACAGTGTCCACAGTCAAGAGTGAGGCTGGAACCAGCGACCTTCCAATCACAGGCACAGACACTTAGCCCGATGATCCACTCACTGACCCCATTTGGACTCCCTCTGAATATAACTTTTGACTCTGGTGCAGATACGGGCCAGATTTGGTAACATTCAGCGTAAATCTGGCCCAAATGTGGTCCTTATCTGATTCCAATCCAGAATGAGGATTTGGACCAGCATTGGTCCATTGTGCAAAAACACACTGGACCAGATCCGGTTTATCTATAGCATTTTCTGAACAACATTTGGCCCAGGTCTGGATTAAACAAATTTTTTTACATGGGATGACATTCAAATATCCATCATCCTTTGCTAGTCACGGACGATGTGTTAATTAATTACATCTATCTAATGATATGCAGGAAATAAGAAAGTTAGGTATGTCTCCTTAATATCAGCTTTCACAACATAGGAATAGTTTAAACTTATCAATACCTGAACAGCAACTCTGATAGACCAGAAGAATGTAAGCATTTTACATAGTAAACCATTTATTTTATTATACTGTACAAAAACAAGTCATAGTACTGACAATGAGAAATAGTAACTAATTACTAAATAATTCGTAAATAATTTGGTTTACATTTTAATAGTAATCTTGGTGTAGTGAATCTAAAAAAAGTGAAATTAAAAAATATATCATGAAATATCATGTAGTTATTACCTGAAGACAGGAAAATAACTACATTTTTTGAAATTACAAAATTTTGAAATTATGTATAAATATGCCAGATATTCAAGGCTGAGATGAGCCAAATGTATTTAGATTTTCCATAATAAAATGTTTATGTTGATAAATTCTAGAGCAAAAGTTCCTTCCTGCAGTGTTTTAAATCACATTTCCACAGGGTTAATTAAATCTTAATTAAATTGCAGTCCACTTTAAACCAGGTTGATACCAGGACTACACATTTAAAGAGATTTTTTCCAACCTCTGCATAGTATCTTTCAGGTAAATTATTGTAATTGAAATCAATAATCTAAGAGGTAAAGGAAAAGTGTGTCTGTACAATTATATGGTATTATGGTCTACTCACCTATCAGGACAGCATTACATCACTACCGCCTGCCATTTAACTATATGGTTAATTTTTGGACAGTTTTGGTCAAAAAAATAATATTTGGCTCAAAACACATGTTTTGAATTATTTATTTTTTTGTTGTAAACACCATTTTTGAGGGCATACAGAAATCTGAAAATGACCATGAAAACAACAAACACAACAGAATAGTATCGCTGGCATTTCTCCATAACAATCAGCAGTATGTTTATCAGTAATTTCAGCATATTCAGTCATTCAGAGCGGCAGTTTTCATGTTCGTCTTAAAGAGACATCTTCTATCTAAATTCCACTTTTAAAGAATCTTTACTTCTGATACTTGATTACAAATTCTGGTGAGCACATTAAAGAGAACAGAGTTACATCTTTGAGCAAATGACAGAGAAAACAGACGTGACAGAGAAGACAGACGTGACAGCTCTGAAGCTGTAAGCCTGCAGCCGACTAGACGCTATAGTCCGAGTGTGCAGAAGATGCCTTTGTGTTGGAAGCACACTTCAATCAGAGCTGATGCTTGTTACCATGACATCGCCATGGCGGCACAAACATGCTACCCTGAAGATTACAAAGCTCTCAGTCATGGGCTTTGATTGAAGAGCAGTGCTGTAATAAGGCTTTGCTACTACTGTGAATGTATCCTATGTTAGAAATGACATATTTTGGGGTGCTGAAGCATGCAGGTTTGAGTAGTTCTCGCGAAAAAATGAAATTAGCTGCTAGTCCCCACTTTCTTGCAACAAATTTAGCAGTTAACTTAGACCAGCGGTTCCCAAACTGGGGTGCGCAGTCTGACCACCAGGGGTGCGCGAGAGAATGTTTGTAATGGCGGAAAAAAAATATATTTTATTATTTTTATGTATTTATCTTGGGTAAACTTAACGTGCCATATTTCTGAGAGAAAAGAAATTCACTGAGGGAGAGAAAAAAATTACATTACTAATTTACAAGCTATGCATTACTCATCTTGCGGTTTCACGTCTGCGTCACAATAGCCCCGCCCTTTCACATTAGGCGCTAATTTAATGAATTTAGTAAGCCGCTAAGTGATAGTACATTCGTAATTTTTTTCGCTTTCTGAATTCATCAAAATAGACACCTGGTTAAAAACTGGCACTTTAAAGAAGTTTAAAGAAGTTATTGCAGTTGGAAAATGTGGAGTTTAATCGAAGGGGTGCTTGAACAGTGTCAAATATTAGAAAGGGGTGCACAGAGCAAAAAGTTTGGGAACCACTGACAGACTGAAGCTCTCATTAGATTTCATATGGATAAGCAGCGCCCAAGTGAAGAAAAGAAGAAAAGAAAAGAAATTCACTGAGAGAGAGAAAAAATCACATTACTAATTTACAAGCTATGCATTACAGATCTCGTGTTTTCACGTCTTCGTCACAATAGGCGCTAATTTAATGAATTTAGTAAGCGAAAAAAATTACGAATGTAGGCTTACTATCACTTAGCCACTAAGTGATAGTACATTCGTAATTTTTTTCGCTTACTAAATTCATCAAAATGGACACCTGGTTAAAAACTGGCACTTTAAAGAAATTTAAAGAAGTTGTTGTACTTGGAATGTATGCTTCATTTGCATATAATTGTGATGAATATTTTAAAATATTTTCATAATGTGGAATGTTATTCATACACACATTCTTACATTCATTTCTTCTATATATTTCTAAATAATAAAATGTGCTATTAAAATATACGTTATACCATTTAATACCAAAAAAATAAATACATTTGCGATCTGACAAAAATGAACCCCCCCCGTGTATTTGTCTTTCTTATAAAAAATATTTAAAGCTCTTACTGTGACTTCAGCCAGTAATTTAAGCTGGAAGTGTTCAGCTTTAAATTCATATCTTCATGGACAGACCAGGCCATTCTCATGGGAATTTACCTTACTGACACCAGCAATTAGGTGAGCAGAGAATCGACGGCTTACCCTAACACAGTGTGAATTTTTATATCTCTTTGAGATCATATTCCTCACCAGACAGCCTAAGTATGCCAAACAATCCTGGAATGTCCTAGGAATTGGCACAGATCTCCAGAGGTTTGGAGTCAGAGAGACATGAGTGATCGATTTCACAAAATTCACAAGACGTATAAAACAAATGCTTTCAAGAAAAACAGATTACAGCACATGGTTGTCAGAAGTACAGCTTCCTCCTCCTCAGAATTTTTAACTACCTTCTAGACAAATTATGGTCGCATCATTTCTTCTCTCTGAAGGCCAGAAATTAGTTCTGACTACTTGGGCTGTCTGGTGCTGACATCATACTAGGAACAAACATTTTTTTTTCCTGGAAAGTTCTTTAGGGCATGCTATCGGTGACACATTTATATTTTATTCCAGGCATTTGATGAAACCTTGTGTCACTTTACCCAGTCGTTTTCTTTTTTTCCATCACTGCACCATATAGCACAATCCACTCAGAAAGTACTCAAGCAGAGAGTTTAAAGAAATGTGCAGTCTAGGAGAAAAGTGCATTTAACTAGCACTCATAGATACAACCTGGTTTTAAAAAATTGTTCCTTATTCAGTGTAATATGGGAGCAATCAGTCAGAGTATATGCTGGTACCCTTCCTGAAGGTGATATTTAACATTAAAAGGTAAAAGAGAAATCAATTCTTAATTTTAAATGTAGGCACTATATGAGTAAATACATTTTAAGGCTGGATTGTATGCCTTTTTAAAAGCAATAAATTATTTATTCCCTTCTGTAGGAAAGAAAGGGCAGATTGCTAGAGAAATAATGTTTTTGGATCGTTTCCTGCACATGTTGCGCATTTGACGCACTGTGCCAGGGTTTGTTCTATGTCTGTACCTGATCCAGACTGAATTGAGATGCAGCCATGTGAACGGAAGCAGGAAAGACCGGAAGGCTCTGCTGCAAGGCTTCGGTCTCCTTCCTCTCGCGCTCGGGCTGGCGTGTGGCTTCTCCTTGGACCTCCAGCACCTTCACAGGAGTCAGGCCCTCAATCAAGCTGCAGAGCAGCGAAGCGCCCCTCTTCTCGGCGCCTGCTAACTCCCTTGGGGCCCCAGTCGCCGCGTCCCCTGGCTCCGCTTTCAGAGCGTGACCGGCCGTGACATCCTCGCGGGAGGCCCCTGCGCTATCCCTGGTCTCATTCTCCGAGGAGTTTGTGCGAAGCACACAATGGCCCAGTGTTTGTACGTACTTTGGGTCCAAAATATCCTCTGTGATCTGCAGGTCCTGCATCTCACCATCTTTCAGCACCGCTGCAATCACCAGCTCAGATTGTCCACTAGCCTCTGTTGCCCGTCCACTGGCGTCAAGGCTAACCAAGCGGCTGAGGCTGCTTAGAGAGGCTGACTGGGCCACAGTGCCCACCGGTCCCTCGCTAGAAGAGCACAGGGTGGTGAACAGCAGCTGCTGGGAGTGAGGGTCATCAGAGAGAACATCCCCTGTGGACGCTGGGAAAGCCAGCACTTCCTTGACCGTGGGCATGTTGGAGGGCATCGGGTGCAGTATGAGTCTCTGTGTTGATGCAAGGCTCGCACCCCCATTTGCCAAAACAGCAGAGATGGGTACAGTTTGCAGGGTGACGGTGCCATCTTCCTGCGAGCGTGATGTAAGCACCATGGGCACTGTGGCCTGAACAGAGCCAGGTCCACCGATTGTCCTGTAAAGACAGAAAATACGTTTCCGCAATTGTATTTCAGGAATATGCCCGGCAACCATGTCTAATACTGGCCTTCATAACATCCCATTTGCGAATAACTGAGAGCCCGTCATTTAGTCACTTGGCTAGAATCCCAGCTCGCTCATTGCGCAACATCCCAACAGACCACTGCAAAATTAAAGTCCAGCATCATGTAAATTATCGTACGCTCTGGGCAGCATGCTGGAAATGAAATTCAGCCTGAAATAAGAATGCAATAAGCTGCAACTGGCTCTGTAGCCAACAGAAAAAGGCTGGTATCTGAAAGGCAAACAGTGCATAATACTGATATAGATGTGTGCAATATCTCCTAAGAATAATGTATTTATATTTTAACGTCATTCAAAACGCAATACATACAAAATATACATTAAATATTGCTTCCTATCAGAAAATGCTGTATTCATGTAATCAATAGAACAAAAATATATTATGTATACAAGCTGTATGACAATATTTACATTGCAAGGAAACCTGAATAGCCTACATGACCTGTTTCCCTGTTAATTAATTGGTGTGTAAAAAGGTGATATACTGTTTGTACAGTTTTTTTTTTCCTGTGAGTTTCATTGAATTCTTTACATATTGTCACCAGTACAACCGCTACTCTGTGATACTACAGCAAGGTCCCTTCTGCAACTTAAACCAACAAACCTCCTCTAAATCTGAGGTTACCTGCGAGTGCCCTCACCAACTGCATTGCTGATTACAACAAAATCTGATGTAGATTCCTACACTATAAAAATGTGAAAAAAACACAATATTTATCAAATTTTGGTACAGAACTGACTGGAACACAACAAAGTCAGCCCAGATATTTTGTCATCCTTGTAAGGACCAGAAGCTTAGCAAGCACTCATGCCCCTTTACCTCGGCATTTGCACAGTGGCTGGAGCAGCAGCATCCTGGCTTGGCTGCAGCTCACGTTCTGCTTGGCAGTCTTCCTCATCCAGGTGCCTCTGGTTGGGACACCGTTTCCTCCTTGCAGACCTCAGCAGCTTCTCTCCGGCTTTTCCTGGATCAGGCCGGGAGGCCCCGTGGTTGAAAGCCCTTCCATGAGATGTCACACCATTCCCTCTTTGGCCTGGGACATATTTTGCTTCAAGATTTTCATCATCTTCAATGACAACCAGGTCTGTTGGCATCTCCTTGAATTGGTACACCAGTCTCTGGCCCTCGACCTTGGCAAGGATCCCACGCTGATAGTAGTACCTAGGAGAAAGAGAAGGATAAGCAAGTGCTATGAAAGTAGCCAGGGCACGTCAATGAATCGTTTTAACTGGATTCCACCAAGTTGCGTCCCTCTCACCTGAGTGCCCTTCCCATAGTCTCGTAGTTCATATCAGGCTTGTTTTTGTGTTTGCCCCACAGCCGTGACACTGCCCTGGAGTCCACTAGCTTGAAGATGCCCTTCTCCCTCTGTGTCCACTTGATGTACCTGGGACAGGTATTTTTGTCTTGCAGCAGGGCCAGGAGGAATTCCCACAGGTAGATAGTGTTTCCTGGGGTAATCAAATTTCTGCATTCATTAAGAATTATACCCTCAAAAATGACATGTTAAATTCATACCTTCATTAAAAAAAGCACTAAAATTACCAACATTCCAATATGTTACAATTCATCCTTCCCTCTACTACAGTTATATGTAACAGTAATATAAAGATCTAATGGCATGGTGATGCACGGTGAACTGGAGTCTCTAAATTGCTCATAGTGTGTGTATCTGTGTGTGTGTGTGTTTGTGGATTAGGTTTATATTACATTGTGAGGAGAAACTGTCCCACACAATGTGATAAATACCTGTTATTTTCATGTTGTGGGGACTGTTTTCAGGTCCCCACAAAGAACGCAATCAAAAATCCAAAAATTATTTTAAGGTCAACTCACAATTATGCATTGCATTATCAAAGATACAGATTAATAGACTCAGTTTATAAGAACAAATCTGGTAACAGTACAATCCAGAATAGAAAACAAATAATAATAATAATAATAATAATAATAATAATTCGAAGAAGGTGGGAGACACAATGACGGATGGCGCTCAGCTTCAGCGCTGCCCTTCATTGTGTGCATTTTCTCCCAGTGCTTGTACAGGCCTCCTGTCTGTGAAGTGTTTATATATAAAAAACCAGTGGAGTGCTGACCTTTGCCCTCTCTGTTTTTCTTCTTGAGTGGCAGGCTGGGGTTTATGATGGGAGAGCAAGGCCGCACCAGGCGGGCCTTACGCGCTGTAAAGGAGGCGAGAGCACAAGGTCTGCTTGGAGTCACATAAAGGACACAAAGGACGGCGAAATTAGGGCACCGGCCAATGAAATGATTAAGGAGCGCGCTGTGTGACCAGTGAGCCGCACACTGTAGCGCGAGGACGTCTGTTACGATGTCACTGCACCGACGACTTTAATTCTTATAGCCTGAAGGGAAATTAAATGAAATGATGTGAATTATTTCGATAATATGACTCAAATTTTAATTACTACTTAGGTCTTCACCAGAGTAAGAAAAAGATTTTAACAACAGAGCTTCATCAAAGTTCCAAGCTATAAAATAAATTCAAGTATACCACGTGACTCCTTACTATAAGAGAAGTGATTGTTCCTGAGAACACTTTTAAATATCTCAAGGCCTGGCCAACTCAGGCGTCTTTGGAGAATGTTACGTGAGATTTCTTACTGAGTTAGGCTGCTTATGACAGCTGGCCTCCAGGAGCTGCAGTAAGTGGGAAGGTCATCTAATGGAGTCCATTTCGTTGACAGTGGTCACCAACCCAAAATGCCCCACTTCAGCACCTTCTAGACACGGTCGCCTGCCAGCACTATGATGACTATTCAGCACTACGACGACTATTCGTGAACTGTTGCCACTAGCTACCAACATGACAGCTTTCGAAACACTGTTGTTCCTTCTCTACATTCACTTGTGTAAGTTTCTGCCAGTCTGGAGAGTGTCTGTCCGGAGTAGTTGTTTGGGTAGAATGGACCATTCTTTGTGGGGACATAAAGATGGGACTGGATGAAGGTGGCTGGATTTTGCACCCACTAGCACTTACTGTAGTACAACTTCTGGCCCAAAATGGCTTGACTTACAGTTGGGGGTATTTGCTTGATGAGGGACATCCTAAATATATTAAAATCCAGAAATCCATGACAGGCTATAAGACTTCAACTATGCTGTTGTACATGTTGGTGAACCACAAATTTCATCATTAAAACTGAGTTTTTTTGTTCTATTAATTATAGACTTTTTACCAGACTTGAGTAGGTTTTTTTTTTATAAATGTATAATTTGTGTTTTTCCCCATCTACAAAATTACTAGTATATATTACTTTGTTACATTGTTTTGTAAGAAACCTAAATTGTATTATACTACAAATAATATTGGATTGATTAATTGATTAATTGATTGATTGATACCCTGGTTATAAATTGTTGCCTGAAATCATTGAACAGTGGTGTCTATCAGTTAAACTAAATAAATTAGCCAAAAATCAGTGAATATGAACAAAAGCAGAGGAAGCCAATTTATACCTTTGCTTTTCCGTTGCTGTTTGGAAATATTCTTTGGTGGTATTTCATCCAAGAACTCTTCATCCACACCCTTAGCACATAGCTGTTCTGACTGCAATGTGATGTAACCAAGTTCAGAATCCATCCCAGAGACAAAAGATTGAACTAGGAGACAAACAAAAATGACATCATCACCAGGTGAGGTAAAGCTTAAAACATGTAGACCAATCTAGAACATGTATGCATTGGGGAATGTGAATTTCGTGTTGTCCACTATCATTAACAAAACACCAAATCATTTCCTCATGGAGGAATACCATTGCATCTCTCTTGTAGATATACAGACACTGGTATAAATCAGCAGTCTCTGAACAGTTTGTGCTGAGGGCTCTAGTCAAGGGCCCGATGCTGAAATCACTCTGTCAACCCTGGGGTTTGGACCGGTGACCTTCAAATTACAGGCACAGCTTATAGAGCCACAACTCATTGCAAATATCAAAAGAGAATAAGGTTACCGTTAAACGTACTTAGACGCTTTTCATCTAAAATGTTGTTGGGTGGCTCCATATTTAGTAGGGTTTCTGCAGCCTCCATGTTCCCTCCAGTGTCAGCACATGCATCTTCTGCACCATAAAACCATGGAGAAGTTACTTAGAAGCCTTCAAAACAGAAAGACCACATTCTTTGGAAATAGTCGGTAACTGCCCCTCTACCTGAGAGTCCGAGGTCACCTTTCACCATCTGCTCCTCTGCAGCACCCGGGGAACTTTCAGCCATGATGTTACTGGGCACCTCTTCTGATTCCAGGCCTGAGTAGACCTGCATTGGGTCGGCCGTCGGTACCGGCTCCACAATGACTGCTGGGAATATGGATGGGTCATCCAGCTGGGAACGAGGGAAGAGACACAGAGCTGTACTCATAAGGATGACGTGCTGTTCAGAACCGACACGACATCACAGAATGAAAATGACAGTAAATGAAGCATACAAGCCTACATATAGCTTATTTAACAAAACAATAAAAGAAATCGCAGAAGATCATTGAATAGTCAAGACCAACAAGTATGTAAGCAGAAAGTGCCAACCTAAAATGTACATTTTCCGCCGTTTTAAATTCTCCACAAAAGCATGGTGGTAATTCCTGTAATGGCCAGAAGATGGGAGCATACTCTAAGATGTGACAACTCCCGTAGGCTTAAGGTTAATGCTTAAAAATCATGATTGCTGACTGTCATCTTTTATGACACTAACCGCAAGAAGTATTTATAATTTTCAGAATATAATGACACAAATAGTCACAACTAAAATTTGGTCTGTGTGCATGAAAAAATCTTGTCTGCGTGTGTGTACTTGTCTGCGTGTGTGTACTCTAAGTAACGGCATTAAAAATGTTTACTGAACACCTCCATTTACCAACAAGCTAGAAATGTGTCGTTACTATGTTTCCATCTGTAGTCTGTTTTTTTTTTTATAAAATGACGTTCAAAAATGTATACTCAAAAATATTCATAGCGTCCTTTCCAGTTACTAGATTTAGCACTTATTTACAATGGACAGGACCGCTGGACAACCCCTCGAATATCAAACACGGAGCAGGACAAGGTGAGCGATTTCATCACAACAAGGTTGTGCTGTTTTGGTAGGTATTACTAATTCCCCCAACCTTTTATGTCTCAACAGGTTAGTCAGGTAAGACCTGTAATAACTTAACTGAGGTAACCGGAGAGATCGCATTTTGAAAAATTAACTTGTCCCGCCTGAATTAGCTTCACAAGATACCACAAGAAGTCCAGTCAGCTGTCTTTAAGGTATGAACGATAAATCTGCTGTTCTCAACCACATAAAGCCATAGAAAGTGAGCCGAGGACACCGTAATATGTGATAAGTATCCCATGGGCAGAAATTATGCAGGTGGGTTGGGGTATCAATAATCAGAATTGGCCTATAATCATAATGTCATGATGAATGGGTTGGACCTCAATGTTCAATCCAAAGTTGCGCCCTTGGAATATCCTCTACCTCTCTGTGTCTTACATAATGGAGTATTTATCTATGTATCTATCTATCTATCTATGCATCTATGTGACCTACATGAAAACCTCCCTTAATTTTACACCAGTTTTAGCTCTGCTCTCTTCTGCCCTTTGCTTTTGTATCTTCTGACCATTTTAGCCTCATTTTTACATTGTGCAATGCAATGCAATGCAATTTTATTTATATAGCGCGTTATCACAACATTACATTGTCTCAATGCGCTTCACATT
>JAODKE010000040.1:5380795-5398641 GCA_026779605.1 Mormyrus hasselquistii | reverse complement strand
ATGATGGTGCACTGGATGTTCTATGAATGCATTATGATGGTGCACTGGATGTTCTATGAATGCATTATGATGGTGCACTGGATGTTCTATGAATGCATTATGATGGTGCAGCTGATGCAAAGCATCACTGGCCCTCGTTCCAGCTTATTTCCTCGACGCAGTGCTTCTCCGCAAGTGTCACTGGGGCCCAGCCAGCGGCCTCGTCACCCATTTTTGCTTGTCCTGAGTGGAAGCTACACTGGGGGGCTTTGTGCTTTATTTATTTATTTTTTTGCCGAATGAGCAAGATACACAAAGCAGACCTTCCCCCTGAAGAGTAGCACTGCCCCCGGCCAGAAGCAGTCCCTTTCACTTGGGATATCAATAATTCAGTCTTCCCGGACAAAGTGAGGACATGTGAAACACAGAGAGAGCTTGTGGTGCTTAAGCATTATAAAAGTAAACAGTGACGCTGTTTGACAGCTGAATGGAACATTTACAAAGCCCCTCTGCCCAGCTGGGGGCAGTGACTTGCAGAGGTGATGGGAAGGAGGACACGTCTTCAGGCCAGAGCTCAATTAGCCAACAACAATTAAGCAGCTGCTTAAGTAGGGCTCACAGGAAGCTTTGTGTCTACATCCATCAAGTGTAAAGCGGCGGATACGCAATGAGCAAATACGCAATGGTCACTCCGGCCGGAGGGGAGAAGCAGGACATAATATCATAGTGCTGCTGAGAGTGCTGTTCCTCGTTCATAAAGGCAAGGCCTCCTCTCCGTTACCAGTATCACAAACTCCTGCTTTGACCTGTACTTTTGATATATTGCTTCAAATATCATGGGCTTCTTTGTCTTTAATATGTAATTGTGTTCTGTGTTTATATAGGAATAGAATCAAATGATCCTTCACAAATATCTACAAATAAATACTGTAATAAATACTATATATAGGGCTTTTTTGTGGAATCAGTCTTTGTACTTGTTGGCCAACCTTCAGCATTATGTATTATAATAGTAATATTGTAATGGACATATACCATTTGTTCAGATATTGGCATCTTGGTTCTAGGTATTGTAGAATCTATAGACACACCCTTCTCTTGTTCCAGGCAAACCTGGGATAGGATTAAGACCAGCAGGTCACAGATACACACCCAGAACAACAGGTCACATTGCTGTGGAACAGGTCTGAACACACAACGTCTAAGATATACGCTGCTCTTTACTTTTATGAAACGAAAACTGTGAACTGTGAATATCCGATGTATATTTTTCATACTACGCAATGTACACAAATGGAAAGCTGCCATTGAAGTGTGTGAGTCTGCAAAATGGTTTACAAGGTTTGCTTCACTTTGCAATGTTTTAACACAACAATTGCTTTAGTTCACATAAATGAATTCAACATTAAAATGCACTTTAGTCTTACTTTAAAAACAACACTTTGGTACAATGGCTGAAGGAGAGCTGGAAAATACTAGAGATGTATAAAAAGGCTACAAATTCAGACATCAAAAGGAACATTTTGTGATTATTTTCAGTGGATATAAATGCACTCCGTCAAGAACCAAATTGTGGTTATAAAAGGATTTGTGAAACAGGAAATGTGTCACTGCTTCACAGATAGAGGAAAAAAGCGTAGACCATTTTTCTGCAGCAAAATTATCTGGCATTACTACAGACGGATATGGAGTGCTCTGAAATAATTTTACTTTGAGATCAACAAAAATAACTGAAACTCTCTGTACTCTATTACAAAAACAAAAAACTAAATGTTACAAAGCCATGAACAGCCATGGTTTACAAACGTACAAATTAAATTATCACAGACTATACAAACAAGCTTTGAATTGTGAAAACGGTGCAACTTAAGGTAAAAATAAAGCCTTGAAATAAGGCCTCTCAGAAAAATAAAATTAAGCAAAAAAAAAAAATCTACTCTTGCTTATACATATTACACTGAATGATGTTTTAAGCAAAAGATCATTCATTTTGCATGTTATTATTAAAAAACTACATATACCTCTCTAAATGTCAAACAAACTCTGTTGTTATACTTTTCTCTTCTAAAAGCCAGCATGGGTGGCTTATAATTCAAATTTCTTCAAATTTTCTTAAATTTATTAACACAAAAGGTATATCGTTGGAAATTAGCACATGAATCAAAAGTACTAGCATCCAGAATTCCAGCCTGTCCTTCAATTTGCTTACTGAGTAAAGGTTAAGTACTGACCTCAGAAAAGTATAGCGCTTGTCACAGACTTCATGTCAAAACTCTGTAAAAAGGTGTGGAACCTGTTTCCAAGCAAACAAATTAAATCCAGAATAGACTACAAACTAAATAAGCAGGCCGGTGAAGATTACATGATCCTTGAATGTGGTTAAAAAAAAAAAAACAAAAACAAAAAGGAAACTAGAACCAGTGTTCTTCCTTTTGTTTTGGCATATTTTCAAAATAAAATTTAAAGAAAACAAAAACTAAATAAAAGTAGCAACGGCCACACTGAAAATAAAGCAGAAGTATGGTGTAGCAACTTGCTTGTCTCACACTGAGTCACGGAACAGTCACCCACTGACGGGAGCCCAGAGCGGAGGCTTCCGTCGTAGCCAATCAGAAGCCTCAGCTCGTGTCGCATGCAAATGTCTTCAGGTGAGAGCCTGGTAAACTATGAATTGGTGCCTAATTTTTACAACCAAGACGACAGCAAGACAAGCTTCCATGAGACAACATCAAACTTTAGGAAGCATTAGAAATCTGCAAAGGCAAGATACCCTTGTATTTGAAGCTATTTCATTATACTTAGAAGTATCATTGTCATATTGGATCTCTAGGTGAAGTTTGGACTTTGAGCTGGGAATACGGTGTATTTGGCGTTCCCCTATGAAAGCCCAGCCTTGTAAAACTCTATGCATGCCAAAAGGCAAGCTATCAAACAAAAATGAAAACTGTCATGCAAGTGTAAATATTAAATAATTTCTTTGATAGCACATGGTTTTTCACAAAGGCTCAGTTTATTTGTTTATTTGCGTAACGTCACAAGCTCAGCTATTGATTTTCGATGTGGGGTTTCATGTGAGAAGCTTTTGTGATTAAGCTTGGATGTAAGTTGCACGGGGGAGCTATGGTGGAGTACAGGCTATTTATGTAGTAAACCATGTGTAAAGTCGGCCTGGTTCCTCTGTGGGTAACACTGTTGCTTCACACCTCCAGGGTAGCGGTTCTCCCCATGTTTGCATGTCCTCGTCATACATGCCTTTAGTGCATGACTGAGTATAAGACCTGCAACAAAATACCTGGTCGAAGGTATTCGGCCCGTCGCTGCCCGTGATTGGCTGCAGGATGCCAGTGACAAAGAATAAGTTATAAAATGATTGGTTGGGGCGTTATGGGTGTATATTTATCTTTTATATCTGGCATCATAATTAACTACGATAAGTTCATGATGATTAAAATAAATCAATAGTCTCTTTCGCATTCAGAATGAAAGTTAACATTTTAGTTGCGTCGTTTGTAGTTTTGAAGTAGTAAAAAAGCAAACGTAAATTAAAGGGTTTTAATTTCTGGCAACTGTGCCTGTTTTATCTGATGCAATTTTAAGTTTCATAGTTATGTAGATTAAAATGTTTTTTTTTTCTTCATTCTGAAAAAAATAACTATTAGGCTGCTATGTACATATAGCTTGAAAGGAAACAACTAAGGAAATGAAACGGTTAACATTCCATCACTCTAAGGGTCACGCATACGAATTACAGGCAGGCCCAGCTGCCTTGGCCGGAAGAGACAGAGGGATGATTGTTTGGTGACGCATTGTGCTGGAGCTTCACAGATAAAGACCCGCTGAGCTTTTGCTCATATTTCACCAGAAACTGTGTCTGTCTAAGGTGTCACTGGCGTGGAGGTTGGAGGAAACTGCCATCAGGTACAAGCTTTAAAACGAGATTCGGACATCGCAGCATTGGTTTTGAGGTACAAGACGAGAAACCGAAAGAGCTGATTGCGTGCATCAAATCAAGACTTGAGCAGGCAATTTTATCAAGCAGAACCTTGAAAACTGCATGGAGGGCATATTCTGATCAGGTTGGAGTACATCTTCATTACACATAAAAAAAGCCCTTTTGTGAGCGCAAAGAAAACACCCAGTGGTCTAGCACACAGTCAGAAAAAAAGTAATAGAAAAAAAAAGATGAGTCATTCTTCAACCTACATCTACAGTCTGGAGTTTTGGTTTCCCCACAATGAAAGACTCTGGGGAGTCTGTTGTCGTGTAGGATGCATTTTTGTAGTTTGAATCAAGCTGTTTGAGGGCAAAGAAACGCCGCTCGACAGAAGTGAGCACGCTCGACTGTGGGAGCACACTTCTGAACAGACAGCATTAGAACCTTCCAGCATGTCCCCAACACTGCGTGGTCACTCAATAGACTCCTGAGCATCCAAAAAAAAGGTGCAAGTCACGTGCCAGGGCTGTACGAGACACCAGAGCTCAAGCACAACATTTATAATGATTACAGAACCATCACGGAAACTGTCAGAACGCCGAAGAACAGGTGATCTGCATATAAATACTCTTGCTGTTTGGTTCCTACACATAACACCAGACTTTATCCCACTTCCTTCCAAAGCAAACAAGCAGTGATTTCATTAGTTACATATTTTAACTAAGAGGTTGTCTTTAATATCGCTTTAATTCATCAGTAGGCCAAGTTCTTTGGTATACAAGATGGAAACTTTAGGTTTAAAATATACCGTGGGTCATACCCGATTAGTATGCTCTATCCTGCTCTGAAAGACTAGCCAAAGCAGAGTTCTATTGTATTCAATTCGTTAAGCATCACATCACACCAGTTACTTCCATTACTTAATTATCAAACTGTTTTCTTGATTTTAGGTTTTAAATCACAATTCTGTCCCTCCTTAGTCTTTCAGGAAAGGGACTTAACTGATTGGAGTGTTTAATGTACTGTATACACTCAGCTATCACATCAGATAATTCTCCTAATGATGGTGCTTAAGAACCAGGCTAACCTAAAAAAATAAGTATCAAACAGAGCTGTAGAAAGAAGTGAAAGTGTCAGTGTCAGACCTGTCAGCAGTAACTCAGAGCCTCTCAGTCATAGTTTGGTTATGGAAACTAGTCAAATTCAGCTCCAAACAACAATGTTGTACCCAGAGGAAACAGAAACAGACCATGAAAAGTCCACAGCTAGAGCAGAGGTGGGGGTTAGACCCTTGGCCTATCCTGTCCTATTTAGTAACAGAGAGCCAGAGCATTAATCTACTTCATTTCATATTAATATACATTTAGGAAAATACAAAAACAAGAATCTGTAACTGATTTCTTAAACTTTTCAAAAACAAGCTTTCACTTGTAAACCCCCATTTACTACCATCCATGGTTAAGTACCATAGAACAGTGTTCGGGCTTTGAAAGCTTGCAGTTTAAACGCAATTATTAAACTTTTGTCAGGGTATCAGGTTATCAGGCTAATTTAGTGATACTACAACCTCCCGTTATGTCCCAGTAAGTATAGATGGTTATGCTGCTGACGTGTGGTAAACAGCTGAATTACTTAGTGAAGAACAAATCGTATTTTTCTGTCTCAGACCTCGACTACAGCTGCACCGTGTGCCAGTGTTTCCCCACCTAACTGCCACATCGCAAGTGCCAGCTGGACTGACACTATCAATAATTTACCGTGACACATTTTCACTCTGTCACAGGAAACAAGACTTTAACAGCAATTTTAATCCTTTTCAAAATGATGTAGTATATGATTTATATATTTTCCTAAAGTTTATTGCGCTTTCATCCATTGCACACAGCACAAACACAAGGGGGTTACGGTGCATGGAGGGGCACCATGCGACCGGGCGTGCACACAGCACGAACACAAGGGGGTTACGGTGTGCGGAAGGGCACCATGCAGCTGGGCGTGAAAACCGTCTTGACCGATTCACCAAAAACAACTGATTCGAAAGAATGATTAATTCACAAATCTGACATCACTAAATCATACACAATGTGGTGTGTTTGTGAAAATTCTAACATTAATGACTGATGTGAAGAGAAGTGAAAAAGAACTGGTAACCAAAATACACATATTTTGGATCTGACAGAGATGGTATTGAGCAGTAATTTGTGGGCACTGCTTTGTGTCTGTGCGCTAGAGGTTGAAATTTTAGGGCCAGAAAGTAAAAATCCAAACCAAAGTTTTGTTTCAACCAACAAGTTGAGTATAAAGAGTCACAGTTCCAGTACTCAACTGGCTGGTTGAAATAAATTCTTGTTCTGGATATTTACTTTTTGGACCTGAACTATCCACTTCTGCTGTTGACAAAACTCACAGGAACAACGTCAACTTATCTGACAGACTGCATTGGTAGATAACAACAAGTACTTTCTGGCTGTAGTTTATTTTGGGTGAATTTTGAACTCCTTTTCTGTTTTATAAATATCACAGTACTATTTAAAAAAAAAAAAAATCGAATACAGCCATGAGATTTTTATTCTTTCCATCATGGTGCAAATATGAAGCTCATGGACCAAACACTGTTTTCATGCCTATGGTAAAAATCGACGTGTAGAGGAATGAATGTTGTATACATATTAGCTTAATAGTTAGCATTGTAGCCTCACACCTCCAGAGCTGGGTTTAAATGCAGGCTGTGGCTGTGTTAATATCGCACATTCACTACATCTGTGTGGTTTTCCTCTGGGTTCTCCTGTTCTTTACTGCAATCCAAAAACATGCGGTTAGCTAAACTGGTGATTTTAAATTGCCCAGAGGGTGTAAATGTGAGCACTGCAGTGGACTGGCAACCTGCCCAGGGTGCTCTCCTGCCCTGTGCTGCCTGGAACAGGCACTAGGGGCACCCTGACGCTGGACAGGATCAATGGCCATAGGAGGGGGAAACCACAGATCAGGCGGCATTGAGGAGAATATTTATTCGAAGCAGCTAAAAAAGTTATAATTGAAATGATGGATCCCAAAATGGCTTTGAGATAAATAGGTCACCACCACAGCAGTCTACCAGATATGCATGTGAAATTAGACTATGAAATTAGACTATTAATAATAATAATAATAATAATAATAATAATAGTGGTACTAGCAGCAGTAGAGAATTATCAGCTTCATAGGTATTAAAATTATGGAACATTTACCATTTCTTATGTCTGCAAAATATTTCCATTAAGCATCAACTACTTTCCATTATTCATGATGCTGATTAATTTCCATGGATATTCATCTCGCTAGGAATCTGTACAACACATATGCTGGAGGAACCAAAATTTCACATTCTGTCACAGCAGACATAGGTTATGGGTTTTTGGATTACTGACCCAAAAAAGAATAGATATTTAATACTTCTTTCTCTGCCTTTGCTTGAAAAAATAAAAGTATTAAAAGAACCGGAAGGGGAATGTTTTTGATCGTGAGTTTCACCAGCTGTATCCATGGGTGAGTCTGAGCAGCAGCAGCTGGAAGGGGTTGGAAGGATGTAGGAGGGTGTAGGAGGGTACAGAAGGTTGTGGGAGGGTATGGAGGTGTAGAAGGTTGTGAGAGGGTGTAGAAGGTTATTGGAGGGTGTGGGACGGTGTAGAAGGTTGTGGGAGGGTGTAGAATGTTGTGGGAGGGTATGGGAGTGTAGAAGGTTGTGGGAGGGTGTATAAGGTTGTGGGAGGGTATAGAATGGTGTGGGAGGGTGTCTTCCTGAGCAGCAGGTGTGAACATTTCCATGTTTGTAATAACAACACTGTCCGAGATTAAGTTATTGCATATCAAACAGCTCAAAAAAACCTACAGCTGTTTCAAATCTCCAGTGTGTAAACTCAGACCCGCACTGCAATGTCTGTAGGCTACACGTCTCCTCCATACCTACAGGAGTCTCCTGTAGGCACTCCGCTTTCCTAGAAGTCCCAAACAGCCCCCCCCCCCCCCCCCCCCCCCCATCATACCTCCAACACAGTCAAGAGAATGTCCCTATTGAAGCCTTTCTAACCTCCTTCAGTCTTGGAAAGTAACGCTTTATAAACACCTTCTTTTCAGGAGTCACTTTGTTTGCCACAAAATGAAAGTCTTACTGGCTGCCCTTTACTAATAAGCAGCCACCCTTATTAGTTCTATTCCGGGCTTTTGCTAAGGTTGGAACATGTAGCTGAATCTGGAGTGCGGCAGTTTTTATAAGACATCAATAGCGAGCGTGAGAAGGCCCAGCCTTCCACATATATCATACAAACAGTCCACATTTGGAGTGTGTGCGTGTTAGTTGTGCTGTAATCCTGTACGGTAGATTCAGCTATGAGGGGGGGTGGTTTTTTGACATCTAACTCAGCAATCCGGGGGTGGCCCAGCCAATCCCGGACTCTTAGCTGTAGACATGGTGTCTGGGTGGCCATAATACTTACTGTTCACAAGCTAGTGTGCTTCTTTTTAGAGGCTGTTGGAAAGTTTATGTTAATGAATTTGGATTCTTAATTAATATCTGTGTACGGTATTTGTGAAAAAGGGCACAGGCCAGCCCCCACCCTCATAGTAATTAATTTGTGCCATACGCACATATTTATGTGCTGACGTGTTTATTATAAGGAGAGTAGCATTGCTTCCTGCCTATCTGCATCTCCTAATGAGTTTACAGTGGAATCCTGTCTGGGTCGATTCCATACATTGGTGCTAAAAATTGTATGCAATTTGGCTGAAGAAGACATCTATTATTAGAACAGATGGTACTGGGCCTGTGGCTTATGTATCATAGTCTGTTTGGTCATAGCCCAGCTGAAGGCCCAGAGGAGGTTAACAATGGTCTTTGGCACTTTCAGTGGGCCTGCTGCATCCTCTTCCATCCCTGGGATCATTTTTCTAACCTGAGATCATGCTAAATCAGTTTAATGTAAAGCCCTGTGATAGTACCAGTTGGGACAGCAAAAACTCAAACGTGAATGTTGCTCTTTCATATTGCAGGAGTGCGTTTTTCACTCAACCCAGAAGTGTTTACCACTCAGAGAAACATTTTCCATGTAAATTGAAGGTTTTGAGGAACTGGGATCTTTTGTAAACATTTCCGAACAAGCCAGGTGTTTTTTTTCCCCTTAATGACAATGTTTGTTTAATTTTTTGATTTGCCTCTTTGACTTTGGCTTTCAGGCACAGCTGTAAATTTTAATATTAATGCTAATTCCTGACTCTTGAATTTGTTCGCTCCATTGTACCTTCGGTGATTTGCGGTGAAGTGGCGCTTCAGCCATGTCATCTTCACTGTGATTGTGATGAACCTTAAGGCCTCTGTAAAATGTTCTGGCAGCCGTGTGGCAGTATGTGACCCACAAGCCCTCCACCACCCAGGGAAAGAGTTGAAACCCAATGAGGGACCTCTGCTTGCTCAGGTGGTGGGAGGGGGGGGGGTGGTATCTGTCTGGGTCTTCTCTTTAACTTGAATAGGATGCTGTAAATTATAGAGAACGAGCTCCATCCAGAGACTTAAATTGTGTTCAGATACTGTAAGCATCCATCATGCCAGAAGCATTCATCATTGTTTTGCAGAATGTTTTGCATAACTGGTCGTCTTGCAGTTCTTTCTAGGTTCTTGCGCAACTCTTTCCTGATTTAAGTCCATTCCGGTCTTTAGTCAGCAGCATTTCACAGTCCTCATGCATTAGTGTAAAAATATCCTCAGAATATCAAAGTGGAACAATAGCAGGGTAACAAGCAGGTATGTGTAAGCCTTGGGTGATGCTTTTAGGAAGAGCCTAATGAAAGGGGGCGGAATGGGAGGGGGCATTGCCATTACCTGCCCATTGCTGAGGAAACTACCAGCTCTCTGATCTGTTTAGCACAAGATTCCCACAGCGAGGGAAGGTTATGGAAAAGCGGTGGGCTGCCGCCGGCATTCCCAGACGAAGCTGAGCAGGATTATCATGAGATGAATAGGCATGAGATAGCTAGGGGCTGCTCTGAGGACACAAAGTGCCCTTGGAGCTCCGTGCACCTTAAACCTGGAGTGTTTTTACCCTCTGTGTGTGCCTTGGTTTCAGGACTGGGACTGAGTTAGTTCAGGGCATTGCCATAGTTTGTCTAGGAGCAAATTGCAAGCTAATTCAAATGGAGGAATACAGACATAATGCTGACCTTTGAACATCTAAGAACTATTCCTCTGGGCAGTTATAGAAATGCAGGCAGTGCTTCTCCTCCAAAGGGAATTCAACAAAAGGCAAAGGGTTGTTATTTTCTGATTCTGGGTCTTCTACAAAGTTGGTTGTGTAGCTAGTTTAAGCCTTAGTCCATGGATTTCCATCACCGTAATTGTTCATGTGGGATGTGGTGGATTCAAGGATGCAAAGGTTTTATTTGTCACATACAAGGTACACAGTCCAACCTGGGGTAAATTGCAAGGTGGTCAACTCCGCCATAAGAATGCTGGGAGCAAACAAAGTTACAGTATAAAAAAGTGTTGTTGGTAATAAGAGAAAGAAGGCCAGATATGTGTGAACACAGCTCCAATAACATGCTTGGTGCATTAGTGGGGAAGTTAAATTACTACTGACAATTAGTGTTAAGCAGTCTAATGGCCTGAGGATGGAAACTCTTTCTGAGCCTCTCAGTTCTGACTAAGAGACAGCAGACATGCTTTGCAGACCTCAGCCTGGTGAAGAGGTAGTTATTTGAGTGTGTTTTGTCCCAGCTGATTGGATGGAGCCCATCATGTTGCCATGGGTAACTGATCCCTCCTGTGTCATAATCTCCCCACCAAGAAAAATGGGAAAATGAGCAAATGACCTTCCTGGTTTGACTGAAAGTCGTGGTTAGTGGTGAGGGGGTCATTCCACCTCTGACCCTGTGTTCACCCCCATCCTTTCCTGTCCCCCCCCCTCCAGCTGTTCACTCCTGTGCCGTCAGCAACGGGGGCTGCGAGCATGACTGCATGCAGCTGGCTCCCTCCCACTTCCAGTGCCGCTGCAGACATGGCTACCAGTTGGCTGAAGACGGCAAGCACTGCCGACGTAAGTGATGGCGCTACCTGCTGGTCGGTTCAGAGCTGGAACCTCTGCGATGATGTGGGAGCATGTGAATTACACTTGAGGTTCTCCTGATGAGGGATGTGTTCCTGCTCTGAGTCAATGGGTTACTGCAGCCTGGAGATGGACCTCACTGACAGCCAGGGAGTGCGTCCCTTATGTTAAAAACTTCTTTTAAGAACTAGGACACTGGGAAAGTGCTGTGACAGCATCTTTACCTCCAGAGCAGCCACACAGACCCTTTGTCATATTTTAGTGTGAGGCTGATGGCCAAGCTTTTTATTTTTTCACTCTTGAGCTATTTGCCCGGATCGGCTTGCAAAAGCTACAGGAAGATATTGGCGCTGGGGTGAGCAGCTCCGGAGCGCCGCCATCACAGCGTTTATAGCCGCAGATGTGTGTTGAAGTGGCCAGTGGGCCTCGCCAGAAAGGGCGAGCAGCCAGACTGGCCTCGTCTGTTGAAGAGCTTCAGTGAAATATCCGGCAATCTCCAGGAAGGGTAAAGGTGCAAGCAGCCATGGGTGAAAGTTAAAATGATAAAAAGAACAAGATGCAATGCAAAAAATGTATGATCAAAAAGAACAAATAATTAACTTGAAGTGAGGGTTCCTCTTTCGCAATAGTTAGGCAGGAGATGAAAGATGCTTGTGGGTCTTTGGCCTGCAGCCGTGATGATAAATCTGCATTTGGATAGCTTAGGCACTCAGTGACAGACAGCTGAAGAAAGGGAGGTGAGGAGGGGCCATCGTACAGCTGCCGAACTGCACGTATCTGCCTGGACTGGGGGATTATGGGAGAATTAGCCAGCTGACTAAATTTGCCTTTCAGCTGTTAAGTGGTTCTGATAAATGGTCTCTCACCTTGCTTTCCTGACATCTATTGATAGGTCAGTTGTCAAACCAAATCGCAATGCCGTTTTCATTCCCACGTTTTGAACTTCCAACTTGACTTTCACCCATTCCTCTCCAGAGTACACCTATTGCCTTCCTCAGTGACGCCAGTCTTCCATTCCTCTCCACAGTTAGGGTTTACAACCGTCCTGAATTGTCTGGGACATCCAGAAATATGGGTGATTTTGATTAGTCCCTTCAGGGGCAGCTCCAGTCCCGTATTCCAATCACAGCCTCGTCGGTCAGTCATAGACACTACTGTAAGCATGTCAAAACTCATGCAAACGTTACATTTCCATTATTGTTGGTCGGCTGCTCTGCGCGCGCACCTGCAAGAAAGTGTTCCTCACTTGGGGTTGAGAAAGTTGGCAACCCTATCCACAGCACACCCATTGCATTCCTCAGTGACACCAGTCTCCCATTCCTTGATATGGGGAACTTGAAATGGAGGCAGATAATAGCAATCAAATTTAAATAAACTCTCTTAAAAACTGAACAAAAACCACTAAGCCATTTTGGAAGAGAAAACACATTTAGCGATACGATTTTTCCTTTAGTGTTTGGCACGTCTCTTTTCAACGTGTTCTGACAATCCACGGTGCCGACCAGCCTTGCTGACAGCCCTGCTGCAAACTCTGCACATTCAGCCAGCCCTCTTTCTGTAGTCCAGGCAAGTGATCCACAGGCCTGAGCTTCTCCAGAGCTCACTGTGGACAAGACAAGAGACCACAGCACACAGAGGACGATTATTCATTTAGGATAGATATGCTTCATCATCTCTTCTGGCCCACCAGCAACTTCCACTTTCTTAATGGTGTCCTTGTTTTTTGTGGAAATTGAAATGGGAAGCAGGCTTGTGTGTAGAAGTTTACATTCATGCATGTGTTTTTGGGTACGTGTGTGTGTGTGTGTATCACATCTGTATGTGCGCTTGCTTGTGCAAGTCATTTCGTACTTGCTTTTTCCATCTGTACTGTACACTGAGGTACACTCACGTGTGTGTTCCTGCGGCATCCTAAGTGGTCCGTGTGAGTCTCCGTGTCCAATCACATGTGTGTGTGTGCCCCCTGTACCCCAGTAGCATGTGTTAAAATGTGCTTAAAATGCTGTTGTCTTGCCCCCCCCCCCTTCCCAGCTTCACAAAGGACCAAAATTCAACAAATTTGACTGCTTCCCTCTACAGATTATCTGCTTCCTTTCTCAGCCCAATAATCTGTAGTTTCCTAAAATGAAAAGTATGTTTATAGCCACAAGTTGCTTCTGTGTCACTTAGTCCTTTCGTCCTCGATATTTTTAAGCTAGAAGGAGTGTTGCCATTTTGAGTTGTATTTTCCACCACAAGCTTTCTGTTTGCCTTCTCATGACCTCTGATCAGCTGAATTTTGCGGCACAGCCTGCATGGTCACAGCATGGTCACAAGTCATGACTTTTTGCATGGAGTGGTTTTCACCATAAGCAAAACCAGTAGTTCCAGAGAGATGATGAAGCCTTTCTCTTAAGAGCGTATCATATGTCATGTAGGGTGAGATCTATAGATAAGTAATTTTTGCTGGTGATACTATTTGCCCTAAATTCACACAGCAGTTGTCTATGTGCCATAAATCATGTCAAGTACCATAAATTCTTATAATCCAATCGTTGTTCAGAGAATGAGATTTCTAATTTCTTCGACTAAAGGGTCATCTACACGAAAAAGTCCAGGAATTGTAAAACCCCAGCTTAGGTTCTAAACTGTCCTTAACCCAAGCTGTAGGACACAATGAAGAAGCACTTGCCCCCAGCTACCCAAACCCAACTTGGCAGGGTCCGGGTGTCGGAATTCCTCTGGAAGCTGCAGCCACGGTTCCTGGACCTCTAAGCATCTCCAGTCCGCAGTATTGTTTAAGGCTGAGGAACACATGTGGCTCCTTCCAGACGCAGAAACCTGGAAGTGATCACAGTAATTTTTATAAAAACAAATACCGCTCACTCACTGCTTCCAGTTGCACCTTCATGTTTTGTTTATCTTAAACCTTGTACTTTGTCCAAGGGTATAATAGATTGTTCTATCCTCATGGCATCTACTCCATTTCAGTGAGGAACCCCTGTGTAAGGAACAATGGTGGTTGCGTGCACAGATGCCATAGCAACAGAGGGCGTGCACGCTGTGAGTGTCACCCTGGGTACAGGCTGGCAGAAGATGGCAGGAGCTGTGAAGGTGGGTACCTCCTGTGGCAGGGTGACTTCCTGTAGTTCAGCATTTATGGTGGATGGGTGTCCCAGGCCTGCATTTTTATAGCCGATAGTCTTTTTTATTTTCCTTGGTTTGGTGTGTGGAAAAGGGTTATTTTTTTTCGGTTGAGAGAACAGAAGATCTTGGGGCCAGAATGTGAGCTGAAGCCAGTGATCTTATCCTAAGGGATGATTCCAACAGGAAACCATTTCTTAAGGATTTTTGGATTAAATTCATATAGTACTTTGAGGATGTTGTATGCACAGATCGGTAGTTCAGGTCCAGGGAGCCAGAGATGTCCAGGTCAACATTTTGTTTGAACCAAGCAGTTGAATACTCTGTGACTTGTTAGGCTCAACTGGTTGGTTCAAACAAAATCTTGGTCTGGACTTTTGCTCACTGTACCTGGATTACCCTCCTCTGGTTGTGTGTGTCTTTCAGACATTGACGAGTGCAATGCGGGCCAGGCGACGTGCACCCATGGCTGCCGCAACACGCCCGGCTCCTTCGTCTGTGTGTGCAACCTGGGGTACGAGCTCGGAGCTGACGGCAAGCAGTGCTACCGTGAGTCTCAGTGCTCCCGTAAAGCAGCAAGGCACAGACTGACTCCAATCCCCACTATAATCACTATAAATATGAAAATACTGTTGAAATGTGTAATACTTCCATTTTTATTGTGAAACTGGATCATAAGGAGAGGAATACCTATGGCATGATGCTCATTTTATTTAAACAACTACATTTTGTAATTTATTCAATGTACTTTTACATTGTTTACATTTTTATTCCCTACACTATTTACATATTTGTTTTCTGTTTGTTTATATTCTGTTTATTTTATATCCTATTAATCATATTTTTTTCTTTATTTGTGTCCTTCTTGATGTTTTTCTTTCTTCCATTGACTAGGATAGTCTCACAATTTCTTTGTGTCTTGTGCAATGACAATAAAGGCATTCATTCATTCATTCACTCATTCAAGACTTTCCAAATATTCCCATTTCCACTCATAATTGCTGATTGTGATGTATGATTCCATGTAGTCAATGTTCTACAAATCAAAAGCTGAAGTTCAGTTAAGGTTCAGTTAGACGTGTGACACTGTACCCAAAATACAGCTGGGAAGTGAATAAAACCTTAAGAATACAATTCTGTTCTGTTCAGTTCAAAGGAAGAGAAGAGTGAGATGACTAAGTAATGAAATAAAGAGTTCTGTGGTATACAGTGATGGGTCTTTATTCCATGCAGATGTGTGTGCTTAGTGGTATTTCATTATCCTCTTAAAATAGAGCTTATTCTTAGTGCATGAGCACATAGCAGACAGCAGTGAGTTATGTTTCTTGTGTGACGGAACTCAGGGCAAGTCTTTCTGACAGGCATTGAGATGGAGATAGTCAACAGCTGTGAGACGGGGAATGGCGGCTGTGCTCACCGCTGCCAGCACTCTACCAGCGGACCTGTCTGCAGCTGTAACCATGGCTACCAGTTAGACGATGACTTCAAGACCTGTGTGGGTAAGTGGGGTGCAGGTGACAATCAGGACTGTAGAAAGTGAACTGTACCCAATGTGTGCTGTACGCACACTTGTCCCCTTTCCTCTTATAAAATCTCTAAAAACTCAGACTCATAACCTATCCATGTTATACAGAACATGTAGTGAGTCTGGGGGGAAAAAATAAAACAGAAATGCATAGATGAAAGGGGAATATTTTCAAGGACGGATCCAGGAAAGAAGGAACTTGTGTTGTTGTCCAGGGACTCACCATGCCGCCCTTTTACAAATAGGAAGAAGCAAAAACGATATGAGGCCTAAGCACTCGTGAGACACCCATAACCGCCTTGTTTATCTGCACTCACAGAAAGCGCAGTCTAATCCCACCCGCTGAGAGCTTAGAAGCATTTTTTTCTCCTAACTTCCTTCCAGTGTTTCTGGGCTTGACTTTCCAGGATCCTTGTGAATCCCTGTATGGATTCATCAGGTTGCCACTCTGCTCAAGACCATAAACATATACAAAGATCAGCTGGAGATACTGATCGGCAGATGAATCTCTGGAATCTCCGAGCTTCCCAGCTCACCTGCTCTGAACTGATACAAACAGTCATGCTTATCCCCTCTAGCACTTCCTAGCCTGCTGGACCAAACCAATTTTGTTATAAATCAGGGGGTATACCTGTGTCCAAACGTTTAGCACAGAATGCCAGTGATTCAATGGATTTACACCCTGAATGTTTGTGCTTCTCAGACCTGGATGAGTGTGAAGAGAGCAGCTGCTGCAGCCAGGACTGTACCAACTACCCAGGGGGGTATGAGTGCCACTGTGAAGCTGGATACCGTCTCAACTCTGACGGCTGTGGCTGTGATGGTACATTCCAACTTAGATCAACCTTAACTGAAAACACTTCTCATATAACATTAAGTTATAAAACACGAATACCAAATAAATGTTCTAAATGAATTTGCTCATGATTTACATGTACTTCAGTAGTAACTGAATTACTACTTATTTATGCTCCCTGAAGTACACTGCTTACCCACACTTCTATATAAACATGTAACCCCTCCACTCAGCTGATTTCTTCGACCACGTGTATCACTGACCCTTCTACCATGGACGGCAATACTTTACACCACAAGGGAGGAGCTTAAGTGGAGTGTACCAGGCAAGAATATATGTCTAGGGTAGTTTGATTGCGCAGGTGCCGAAAAAGGCCCGGGACAGCCTATGGAAATGGCTATTGCTGAAATACATTACCTCTAGGGCTGTAACGATACACCAAACCCACGATTCGGTTCGTATCACGATTTTTGACCCACGATTCGGTTCGTATCACGATTTTTTTCATGGGGGGTGGGAGAAAAAAAACGATTTTTAAAACAATATTTTTTATTAAATAACATTTGAGAAATCTTTATAAACTGAACACCAAAGAACAAGATTAACTATGCAAATTATTAACAATATAAATAGCCATATATAAAATAAATAAATAGCCAAAGCTATAACACTTCTGTTTTCTTTGTAACAAAATACTGTTGAAAAACATACAGAACTAAACTCCATTGTGGAGATGATTCGAGCATGTTGAAAATTCTTCTTCAATCAAGTTCTCTTACATTTACAAAGTAAATTAAATGGCTACTGTTTCACACTGAGGTAACTGAGGCTTACTGCCTGTGCTGCAAACCACAAATCAAGTAAACATTAAACAAATAAACAACTTATTTCTCTTAAGAAAACCAAACTCATTTGATTTAAGGGAGTTAAAAATTCTTCTTCAGAAACACCATCATGTCAACATTGTCTGGTGAGAGGCTTGCTCTGTGCTGTGCTGTGACAATGTCACCTGCAGTAGAAAATACTCTCTCACTGGGGACAGATGTGGCTGGGATTCCAAGGTAACTTTTAGCCAACTTGGCTAAATGGGGGAACTGGTTCTGGTTGTCCTTCCACCACACAAGTGGATTTGCGTCCACTGAGAGGCTCTGCACTGCTCTGTAATGCTGCACCTCCTCATCCACCACTTCAGACAAAGACTTGGATGATGATGATGCCTGTTCAATTGGAAAGATGTCTCCAAACAGTTCAGCCATTGGTGTTCTTCTGGCTGGAGGCTCTCTCTGATTGCTCCTGTCTCATCCCTGGAAGTTTGGGCCTGTAAGACCAAATCCATAACATGATTGCAGCATAATGTTAGATACAATGAAGGATATGAAATCCAGGATGAATGAAGCTAATTTAATAAAGTTAAGCATT
>JAODKE010000040.1:5348167-5373072 GCA_026779605.1 Mormyrus hasselquistii | reverse complement strand
GAGGAGGGGGTGGGGTGGGGGTGGGGGGGGGGGGGGGGGGGGGGGGGGGGGGGGGGGGGGGGGGGGGGGGGGGGGCGCGCTGATTACAGCACGTTGCCGAACCCACCACCTCAGGGATAAGAACCTGAGTACGGCCGCGCGGTGGGTGGTGCGGCACTCAGGTACTCATCCCTGCCAAGTCAAGTCATTGGTATTTTCAATGTTATAAATACTGCCTTAAGTACTTGTATTGGTACTTGGTATCGGCATGTAAACAAATGTAAATACTCATAATCGGTCTGAAGAAAATGGAATTGGGGCAACCCTATAATCTGATTATCAAATTGTGGTTTTAAGTAAATGCCCGAATAGTACCGAATATCCGGCATCTAGATGAATGCTCACACCCACCATCTAATGCCTGGTAATTACTGCGCCATATAATCATGACATATCATCTTGCAGCCCTAAATGAAACAAAACTTTACTTGAAATCGCATCTCACCAGAACATAGACTGGTGCCAATAGGGTTTGCTGGCTCCAGTCATGTTTTCCCCAGCCAGTCTACCGCTCACCACTGCATGGTCATGGTGTTCCACCCGTCGCCGGCCCAGTCTGATGTCATAAAAGCAGGCTGCATCACCAGCCTGTGGAGACACCCCACCGGTGAACACTGACCAATACCATTTGTAATCCTACCTTAAACTTTGTTTTCATTTTATATTTTGAAAATTTCAGGCTTTTCAATTTCACTCTCCAAATAAAAACAAACATTCACGTTCCGTTTCCAAGCGCTACTCTAAATTTAAAGCGCATACCACCCATATGTTGGATCGAGCCTGCAGTTCCGCATTGACTCTGTATCCCCCAAAGTCAGAGTCCACCTCCAGGCCGGCAGACTTGGCGAGCTCCACACTTGGCTCCAGTCCCACTGCAGCTACAATGTGGTCAGTTTTTACCTAAAGTGAACAAGGGTAACATTTAGAAAAAAAACACATGCAGCATGGCAACAACTGTTGCTCAAAAACAAAAGAAAACCACCCTCAGATTGTCTTGTGCTCCTTTTGCCCTCAAAACAACTTCTACAGATTCAGTATCTCTCCTAGGGGTGCCGCCCATTCAGACTTCAGTGTTACTTTCCCATAGTTGTGTTGACTTTGTTTTCCAGATCTGCTCCCAACTAACTCATTCCGCTTTGTTCCACTGACAATCAACCCTTAAGAACCTTTCATCTTGTCCGTTCTATGCTTCTTGATGTGGATCTGAGAGTAGAGATCAAGAAGAGATTAAACTTTCACTTGGACTGATACACTTGGACAGAGCAGGCTATGCCAAGGAAGGAACTGCGGTCCCTGTTTTGTGAACTCAAGTCTATTTGTATTCCCAAACAAAATCTCCTGCACTCAATTCACAAAAAATCTTAATCCTCTGACTCAATGGGTCATTTCATTATTATTTACAAAACAAACAGACAGACAATAATAGGGACAAGAGGGTAGCACAGTGACGAGCCCTGCAGCCTCACACCTCCAGATTTGGGTGTCATGCTCTCTCTGCATGCTCTCCCCGTGTCATGAGGTTTCCTCTGGGTTCCCCAGGTTCCTCCCACAGTCCAAACACATGCATGCAGTTAATCTGAGTGACCAAATGGTCCGTAGGTGAGCGAGTGAATGGTGTGCATGCCCAGCGACGAGTCTGCGCAGGTGAGCGAGTGAATGGTGTGCATGCCCAGCGACGAGTCTGCGCAGGTGAGCGAGGGAATGGTGTGCATGCCCAGCGACGAGTCTGCGCAGGTGAGCGAGTGAATGGTGTGCATGCCCAGCGACGAGTCTGCGCAGGTGAGCGAGTGAATGGTGTGCATGCCCAGCGACGAGTCTGCACCCCAACATGGGTTATTCCCTGCCCTGCAACCGTAGCTTCCAGACCTCCATGACTCATCTTAAGATGAGAGTATAAAATGTATAGGTAACAGGGCCATTCCATTGAAATTCAACAAATGACCATTATTTCATTGTTGATGAACTACAGCATGTGAATTATGCATACCTTGCAGAGCTCAGTAATGTTTTTTGTTTACGCATTTTTAATCCCTTTGAGATATAGCACCTTTTATAAAATCACAGGTAGCAAAAAAAATGTTTATTTTCTTAGAAGCTGTAACTTTACTATTACAGCTGTATGGTTCACTACAGCCCATTGGAAAGCTCCAAAAAGGGGACTTTTACATGGGATGGTCAAATTTCATCAAAAATGGGATACAAAACTTTAGACATTTGCTGAATTAAAATGGAGCAACCCAATAACTAGATTTGCAAGGGAAATATACTGGGTCCAAGCAGTCCAATGTGGCCTAGAACCCAAGGCTCCAGACTGGCGCAACAAGAACCAGAGGCAGAGACACATCACTGAAAGATGCCAGGCATGGCTTGCATGTTGGCATGCTGGAGAAAAGTCAAGCAGCACACCACAGGCCCCTGGTGTATGACATCCTGGCTTTCACCAGGTTCAATGCATTCTTGGATAAACAAGGGAGGGGCATGCACTCCACTTTAACCAATCACAGTCTTCCATGTATGACATCACCACATTGATCCATTTTTTTTTTTCCCCCTCATTTTCAAACTCAAGGCTTCCAACATTCAAGCCGGGGCCAGTTTGCGGCTCAGTTGGTTAAGCCACCGCAACCGATCAGGTTACTGGTTCAAACCTGGCTTCAGCAAAACAACCACATATCCTTGGGCCACTAAGCAAGTCCCTTAATCTCCAGCTTTATTACAGTACTATCATAATCATCATGATGAAAAAAAGCCACAGCCTCACATTGCTCCGCACAGCCTTATGTACTTTAAGGTGTACACAATAAAACAGGTAGCTTACAAATCCGTGTGCCGTGCCAGGACAGAGAAGAGTGATTTTAATTAATGGTGATGTCATACGATGAAGATTTTGACTGGTTAAGAAGCGAAACACAAGCCCTTCCCTTGGTGACTCAGGAACGCAGTCAACTCGGGAAAATCGTGACGTTCGTGTGTCACACGCGTCAAGTGTATTTCATTTGTTTTTTGCGGTCTTGTTTGCGTCTTGAGGTTATTATTGCTGACAGATGGTTCAAACATACGGACACACAGACAAAGCAAACTTAGAGGCCGGTTATGGCTTCACACCAAGAGCATTTATCTGCTCCACCTGCATTACTGTACACACTGCTCCAAATCACCTGGAAACCTGAATGCTTAAGCAAGAATGTAATTCATCAACTAAAGTTCGGAGTTCAATACAATCACGCCCAATAAGCTGACTAACAAACTGCAAAGTCAAGGCTAGACAGGCAGCCCTAGACCAGCGCATCTTAATAAATAATAATAATAATAATAATAATAATAATAATAATAATAATAATAATAATAATAAGAAGAAGAAGAAGAAGAATAATCACAACTTTATCCATCCCCGTGGGGAAATTCCTTTATTGGGGAAATTCTTTTTTACGCCTCCCTCAACAAGCCAAGCCTCCCTCTTGGGGCGCCCAGGGAGCTGGGGGTTAAGGGTCTTGCTAAAGGACCCGCAGACATGCTGAGGCTGGGTTTGAACCTGCGACCTTGTGATTATGGTACACAGACTTTGCCCACTGAGCCACATGCTGCCCCTTGTGCTCGTCTTGGGGGAGCTCTGATAAATGATGCTAACTTGTGACCGCATAGGTCCATATATATCAGATTAGGTGGAAAGGAGGATAAATATACAACATTGCTGCGTGGTCAACAGTTCATGAGCACGTCGCCGTTCAATCTGTCCCCCTATATCCTAATATTGCACACCTGACAAAATTTTACATAAATACGTAAAAGGAAAAAAACGACTCAGAAAGGGAAAATGGCAAAGCTGTAAAAGGCAACAGCAACTGCATAAGCAGTAAGCCGATCTTCTCCTTGGTTGCTGTTGCCTGTCGGTATCCACATTCCTTTTCCTTTAGCCCCATCACAGCATCACATCAATCTGTATTAAATGGCATTAAAAATTATTCAGAAGGCACAGAGCAGTGAGCGACATCATGGAAACAGCTGACCAGAGCAGCGATTGACTAAACGTTCACCTATTACTTGTCAATTTTATTTAAATGCATTTAAATATAAAGCACACTGAGTTTGTCTATGACATGAGCTACATAAATAAAAAGCCTGCTTGTTCTCCGGGCGTGACACCGCTTTGACTGAAAACGTAGCTCATGTGACTCTATCCTTTCTAGCCGGCTTCTCCGCACTCCTGACCTCTACATGGCTCATTCCTGGCCTTGGCTTATCCACACCTTCAACGGGGGATTTGTTTTTCTGAAGCTCAGGAGCTACAAAGCACGCGATGAACGTGCGATTTTACTGCATACAAAGTCGTGCTTTAAAATTCCACTAACTACTGTACGCAGGTTGGCCTTACTGATACCAGTACCTTCGTCACCTTTATCGCCCCGTGGTTACCACTTGTGGTGTGACAGTTTGCCTGCAGAGCACACGTCAGTTTGGCAGCATCACCCTCTGCCTGCCTTCTTTTTCCCAGTTTGACTTTTCCATGCCGCTTGGCATCTTTCCACCATCCGTCGTTTGAGAAACTTACAGTGACTAGCAAAAGCGAGCAACACTGCGCTCGTTCCGCTCTAAATGACTAGCAATCAGATGGAGCAAGTGCTGCGCATTGAACGTTTCTTTATGCAGATATTGTGTGCGTGTGTGCATGAGTGCGTATGCGTGCGCGGCTAAAACTAGCTTAAATATGAAATTTAAAAACTAGCATTTCGAATCGCTGTTGTAGAATTTTAAAAAGACGGCAGATAATTTAGTTCCTGACCAGCACAACAGCGAAGTGGACCAGCAGGAATCCTCCTGGGTCTCCCGATTTGCCACTCCTGGCCTGGGCCTAAACACAAACAAACAGACTACCCGGACAATCACCCTTAAACTGCCATGATAACAAAACACTCCTCCTCCTCCTCGACCCCCAGCATGGTGATACCACAGGGCTGCATCCTCAAACTACTGCTCAGCTTCTACGGGAGCCGCCTGAGAAACTGCATGACCGCTTCATGTGCTGCCCGCTCCAAGGCTCAAAGAGCTCTACAGCGAGTCACCAAGACAGCCCAGGACATCACAGCCACCTCGGACCTTTACAAACTGCCCTGATTAAAGAGGGCGGTCAAAACCAGTGGAGCTTCATCCCGCCCCAGCGACCAACTGCTCGCTCTCCTCCCATCCAATCGGCACGACAGAAGCATTCGCACCCACATCAGCAGGTTCGGCTTCTCCCCATGGGTCGTCTCTGAACAGAACTCTAAGATCCAAAGAGGCATTTTAAAACATTCTGTTTCCCAGACGCACTGAAACTGCACTGAATCGTGAAACCAAGCAGACAGTCATGTCTAGCTGCCAGCTTCCAGTGGTTGGATTTCAATTGAGATGGTGGTGGCTGGAAAAGTCCCTTCACTCACTTGCACGCAAGTCCTTTAACAAAATTAGGCTGCGTGCAAGTAGGCAAATATATTGGTAGTAAAAAATGTGACCAATATAATTACAGTAACCGAGGTATCAATTTTTAGCTCTCGACGATATAAAAAAAAAAAATCACCAATGATATTTGTAAATTAATAACGGAAATTATAATTAAAAAAAAACGAAGGACTCAAAGGCCAAAAGCCTCCCACCAGCACACAGGCCAAAACTTACAGAAGACCGCACTGACGGGAGCAACCTAAGGGCCCAGCTCAGGACAAAGACTACCCTGCGGCCCCTGGCTAAAGCAGAGAGCAAGGGAAAAATAATTCTCGTACAAAATATACAAAAGTGAAAGTCTATACTTACAACACGGCCATCCTTTAGTTTGATTTCTACTTTGCCATCCTGGAAACTGACATGCTTCACCAGAGCCTCGGTCATGACATTCACCCCCTCTGTAAGGAAAATGGGGCAGCAGAGTGGCTGAGAAAATGGCATCAGGAGGCACTTCTGCAAATACAGAACGGCAATGGGCTGCTTCACTGATAATACGCAAAGACTCAAGCGCGTCTCACCTTTCCTGACTTTAGCAGTCGTCCAGTTGCTCAGATATTCGGGCAACACCTTTCCCATATTGCCCTTCTCGGGAAACATCTGTATCACCTCCAGACCGGTTTCTTTAGCTGATTGAGGACAGAATCGGAAGCTTGTGAGTGTATTTCCTACGACTGGCTCATATCTGAATCTGAGGTGCCCGGCACTCAGGAAGCGGCCTTACCTTTCCTACCCAGGGCACATGCTAGCTCACTCCCCAAAAATCCACCTCCAACGATAGTTATGGACTTGACTTCTCTAGATATTTTCTCCAGACACCTGAAATCTTCAATCTATGAATACAAAAAAAAAGTCAGACATTCACACAGTTAAATCAATAAACTAATTCCATGTTAGAATACCTTTCCGCAATTTAGTTTGTTTACATTAATAACCAGTACATTCAGGTATACAATTTCAAAATTAAAAGTCAATCAGCAAGATTTGCCTTTTTATAATTACAAAATTGTCTCCTTTTTTCCATCGCTAAATTTGTACAATCCGGAAATGTACAGTTCCAAATTGTATAGAGGGAAAAGACAAAGACTGCACTGCACATACTTTCCTGAAGAGGGTCGTGTGCTGTGCTACAGCTGCTCCTGCCCTCTCGAGGACCTGCAGGTTCCTTGGCACACCGCCTAAAACAGCCCGAAAACTAAATTACACACATTATTAAATGGAAAACTGAAACAGCTAAATGCAATGTCAGAAAAAGATTCTTACAGATACTTATATAAGTAAAAACAACAACAATAATAATAATAATAATAATAATAATAATAATAATAATAATTCATACTTTATTGATCCCCATGGGGAAACCGTCTTTACCCCTCCCCTCAACTTGCTCTTTGTAGAGCAAGCTGTCCGCAAAGGGCAGCCACACTCTGCCCCCTAAAACTCACTGTCAGTATAAAGGCACAGACGGGGTATGAACCTGCGACCTTGGGTTTACGAGACTGACACACACACCATACCGCTATTGTGAATGCATGCAAATTGTGTGCGCAAAAACACACACAATATACCAAGACAGCACACACCAGACCCACCCCATATACAGATCATTGTGTCGTTTAGCTGCTATGCAGCAGAGGTGGAGATTTCAGGTCCAGAGAGTACAAATCCAGACCAGGATTTTGTTTCAACCAACCGGCTGAGTACTCTGTGACTGTGATTCTTTATACTGAACTGGTTGGTTGAAACAAAATCCTGGCCTGGATCTGCACTCTCTGGACCTGAAATATCCACCTCTGCTACACAGTGCTGTCTTGACCTACCTGTGGCAATGAGGCACTTGTCGTAGGAGATCTCAGTGTCGTCGTTTAGGCGCACTTTGTTTCCTCTTACATCCATGTGCACTACCTATGAGAGCATGTCAGGAAATTCATAGCAGGTACTTTTCACTTGACCTGCCAGACCTGCTCAACCTTTTGATATTAGCTTATTGGCTTCTGGAATATCCACGCACACGTACATATGCACAGAGATGCTAGCTAAACATCAAGGACCTTTAAAATATTAGGTTTTGCTTTATTCGAGCAAAATGAAATGGAAACGTACCTTTTTACCGGTAAGAACCGCTACCCCACCATTCTCCACTTCAGATAACTCCTGAGGGCTGACATAAAAAGATGGAGGCTGGAAATAGATGCTGTAAAAAGAAAAAATGCACGTTATTTAATAATTCCAAGGAGAAATCCACAAACACCTTTTCAGAGAACGGGACACACCTTCTCTCCTTGCCATTCCACTGTTTGAAACGGAGTGTGTCTATCACACTGGGATCGTCAGAGAACCACAGCTCTTTGGAGAGAGGAGGGCGCATGTATGGCAGATCCCATTCATCTGTAACGATTAACACCTAAGGACATAGCAATGTAAACCCAATGGAGCTGATCAGAATTTGGCAGTAGTTCTTATGACTAGTCTGAACAGGGCAAACGGCACTAGAGCTGAAACTAAGCTTTGGACCTCTACGTTAAGAGTCAGGGTTCATAAATGGACATTTTATTGTATTCTTGAAAATACTTCTTCAGTAGCAATACCCAACACACAAGCTACAGGTAAATAGTATAAATCCCGATTCACTTTGAATAAAAGTAGGATGTCTACATGGCAGTGAGTGTAGGTTACTCATTTTCATTTTACAGGCACGCTCTGCTACAAGAGAATTATCTGGTACTGTGTAACATGGTACTGACCCTGGCACCAGGATCCCGAGCCCGAATAGACCTGGCTGCGGCAAAGGCGGCGGTACCGCCTCCGATCAGCAGGTAGGGGGCGTGAGGAGGGAGCTCGGAGAGGCTCGCGGCTGCATCTGCCCCAGCTGTATGGGAGGCAAAAGGGCACAGCCTTAGACAAAACAAATCTGAAAACCCTGAAAAGGGTGTCCTCCTGGATAGAGGGGTCGGTCTTCACACCTCAAAACAGCTGCTGATTGCTTGTGCATAAGCCTTTCCTCGGGGATAAATACCAAGGCTGGCATTATGTTGTGTCAGCACGACTCAAAGATTAAGTCTGGTCCTTCCATTCAAGTTTCAAAACTAAAATTTCCAGTGCTGTTAGCTCTTACCGCTTTCAGTAGAGGAAGGATCTGTCTTCAGTTCTCCGGGTGTTGATTCCGATACTGGTGCGGATGCTGTCAGTATAATTGAAAGAGAAATCTAACTGCTTTGTTTTGGTAAACAGGCTGGAAATTTTCACCAAAAAAAAAAAAACTAGATATGTTGGGAACAGCGTGTTAAAACGGGACTTCCCCAGATGTCAGTGTTAAAACGGTCCGTGGTTTGGAAAACAGCCACCAAAAAGTCAGAATGCAAAGCAAGTTGATGCATTAGTAGATGATGGTGAAGAAAACATTTGTTTTAATGCGGTTAATGGGGAGACATGGAGAAAATGAAGCAAATCCAGGGATGGTCGAGTCTGGCAATTTCACGGCGAGTGAACAAGAACAGGATGCTGTGGTCATTGTGAACGTGCGACAGGCAACATCCCACATGCAGCTTCATATCTGCTAAATGGAAAACTACCCGGTGCAAACAAACCTACATTACACAGAAGACTGAAAGGCGAGGCAGCATCTTAATTATAACAAGAAAGTCTGGACAAGAGGGTGGTTCAAACTATCCAAGGTAACCTTTAGATTCGGAAATTTTGCCGGAATCACTAGGGGTTACTGTCTTCTCCTGAGCGGGAAGCCCGACACTTGCTCCTACAGCAGCTCCCTCATTCTGCTCTGGAGGTATCCTTTCTGCTAACACAGAGGCTGTATTCTCTTCCACTGTGGCCACTTCTTCCACATCATGAATGTCAGGCTCTTTATAGTGAGAGATTGCATGCAAAGTCAGCAAGTAATATTACAGCTTTCTCGGATGCTCACAGCCAAGGGTGAGAAGGCTTTGTGAAGCAAGGTTTAAGCAACTCAATGAGTTCCAGTCAAATATGTTCTAGAAGGGAGAAATCACTCAGCAACCAACTAAGCATGAACCCCTGATACCAATATTCATATTTTTTTAATGCTAGGTTTAGTTTCTTAAGCAATAAGATCTTTTGAAAACAATTTTAAAAACAAGTGCACTGAGGTTAAAGAAATAAATTCAATCGTCTATTCAATTGCTTACTTAAAACTGAAGAAAAAAAACAAATTTCTCTTAATCACTTAGTACTAACTTATTTTCAGTGAAATAAGCAGCTTTACTTGACCTTGGTCAGTAGGATGGAGTGATTTCTGATACTACTGTCATTTGTTCAGGTAAAACAGCTTCATAACTTAAAACATTCATTTTAAGCAACTTAATAGGAGACTTGCAAAAACAAAAACTGGATATTGGATACTTTTGGAAAACAAAAATCTGTTTCATAACAAATATAAATAACAGACAGAAAAAAACAAAACAATGTCCTAGTCTAAAGTATTCTCTTTTACCTGTGGCAAAACTGACACCCATCCAACATGATAAACAAACCAGGACAAGAAATATAAATCACAAGAATCATAAAACTTTTCAGAACCAAGACAAAAAGTTTTAGATTAGTTTTGGACATCAAGACTGCAGACCCTAATGAGATACATAAACTGATATTTAAACTCCAAACTCTAGAGTGGAGCAGAGGGTCTAATACAGGAATACTGTACATTATAGGGATATTATGATCAACGATGTGTGACTCTTCAAGGAGCAATTAAGTTATACATGTGAAATATTATTATACAACAAATAAATGTCTGTTAGATGTAGTCAGGTTTTGAGACACTGCAAAAAAAACTGGGAAAAAGCTTTTGAAATTGATTAAAAACATTTCTGTTAGAAAATTGTCTAATCATCTACACAGAGCTTCAAAATAACAGGATCAGGTCTTGGCATTGCTACCTTGGCTGAAAGAGAATTCAGATTAGTGATCATTTACGTAACAACTTTTAAGTCACTTGACGTAAGCTGGTTTGAGTTAAGTTTATAAACAATAAATTAAATCTATAGGATACATTTACATTATAAAACTAAAACAGGAACTGAAGAGCAAACGTCCACCATCCTACCTGCAGCTGGTGTGTGTGGGGTAGCTGAAGCGTCTTCTGAACGCTTCACAGATCTGGAACTTATTTCATTAAGTCGATCCTGGTACCTCTTCTTATCTTGTGACAATGAGCTATACATCTTCGAGAAAGTTGAGAAACTGACTGTCACATGCTCTGCATTGCTAATATTCAATCCAAAAGGGCAAATGAATAGAAACAACTTAAATCGCAGCAAATGCAGCATGTGCGTCTGGCCTGCAGTCCCTTGACATCACTCCCCAGAACTCATACAAGCTGCATGAAAACTGAACGAACACACAGTGTGGCCATTTTAAATCTAAGCCAACTTGCAAAATACATAACCTAAAGGAAACAATTACACTTTGGTTGCAGAAGTTAGAACGGCGGCAAACTTCAAATTCCACATTAGATTTTCATTCTTCTCTGTTGGAGTTAAGAATATCAAACTGTTTTACTGACTTCCAGCTACCGAAAAACAAAGTTCGGTTTATTTTGTTGCAAAACGCCTTTATTTTGCTTTTCCAGTATAAAAATACACTTACATATATTCCTCCTCCAAGACAAGCAGCACCCACAATAATCAAGTAAGCGGCATTATCGCCTGCACCCCCTGGGGTGCCTGACGACATCGGGGCCTTTGGAATCACCGACACCATTTTGTCACATTTCAGCACTACGAGAAAGAAAGGTGAATTAGACAAATAGTCTCAGAACACAATGACTGAAATAACTGTACTTAAATCCAGAACCGTAAAACGGCAAATTGCATTCATTTGTATCACGTAGAAAGCAATCACAAACTGAAGTGTCATTCTACTAAAAACAATATTTTATTACCATAGGCGAATTACTTACTTAGCTTACAAGGCCTGTTTAATAGTTAACGGAGCACGACCTTGGTACAAACTATACACAAAAAGCCTTGGGGTACAAACACGTGACATTTAACTCAAAGACTGTGCAAACCCTGCATAAGTGCACCAAATTAAACACAAAATTAACATTCAGTAAATGTGAAGAAAATATGCTAAGAGCACCGTTTAGCCAAATAGCCATCTAAATTAAACTATTAAACGCATATTAAAATGCAGAAGTTACACAAGATACAAAACCTGCGCAATAACTGTCAAATACAAATTCGTAATCGCGTAGTTGGCAGTCATTACTGACCCTTACCTAATCAACTGCCACTGACGTTGTGCTATAAAATACTAAAGCAAAAGGATTAAAGTGAACTCCACCTTTGCACATATAAAACGACCCAGACGAATTCACATCGAAGTGGATTTCACACTTGTAATTAGTGACGTTGCCTCAATACGCTACTAGATAGCCATGCCTTAGTGACCTGTCAGCTTCATTTAAAATCCTTGGACGCACAATTTGTTGGTCAGTTAACAAAAAAAGAAAGAAAACAAGCATAACACTCAGTCATTTGGAGCCAGTGTACTTACACGGCTATCACCAGCAAGATAAATACATACCCTTTCTTCGAACATGATGGCGACATAAACTTGAAGAGGCTCTAGCCAAGGGAGCCAGCTTCTGCCACAATGCCGTGCACTTCAGCATCCTCACTCCTCCACTAGACTATTGCTATGGGCAACAAACCACAAAAAACTGACCCAAACTAAAGCCGGGTGCAAGGCACCACTCTACACGCTCAGGTCTCCCTCAAGGCCAAGAGGAACCTTCACACTAGCCCCGCCCTTCGGCATTTCCTTGCAAATCGAGCAGATTTTTGTCATTGGCTGCTTCAAACGTCAATCTTTGTAAAACTATTTTTACTCTATTTCTATTGGGGTTCATGCGGTGACGTTTAAAACGTGTTTCCGTTTTATAGGTCAAAGGTCAAAAATGGGGATCCAGAGTAAGATGATTGGTAGCTAGGAAGGTCAAATTACTTTTTTGACGCGGGATTGGCGCTAACCTGTGTGACCGCTTGTGTCGTGTTGCGGAAACTAGTACTGTTAATGCCTATTGTTAACACTGCGGAGTCTGCAGTGAATGGAATTCCTCATAGACGTCCATTGGTTTATTAATGTTAGTTAACCGTTTTATAAGGTATCTGGATTATCTTTAAAATTAGTAAAGTAGTAATAGCAAATGCTCTTTGTTCATGATTGCACCTTAGCGAATGCTCATGGTATCTCTTTGAATTACACTATAAATATTACGGCAAACACAAAACTACATTCGAAAACTGAAATATTTAGGAAACGATATAAGAATGTAGACACAAACTTAATATTTGGGTTCAAACGGTCTTTCTATTTTAGGAGGCATTTTGTTCACTAAAATAGGAAGTGTAGCACGTTGAATATGTTCTAGATATTCTTAATTGCTCCTCTTTCAGCAAGGTCATAAAAGCCATAAGTATTTGAAAAAAAACCCATACCATGTAAGAAGATACACCGTAGTGCACCACTTTGAAATGGTTGAGTTTTTGGTTTATCTGCATTAATGGTAGCCTTAAAAAGTAATCGGTTAGTCTTGGCATCACGTGCAAGTACATTTCGGATGTATTTATCTCTTATTGAAATACGTTTTTGTCTATCAGTAAATTAATGATGTAACTGTCCACGCTTCATCATCAGATGCTACTCTAATCGATATCGAGTTCATAATACCCCAAAGTGGGATAACCGACACTAATTAAAAACAAGGCATTGTTCAATGCAGAATGGATGAGGAGTGCATTTTCAATTACTGCTTTTGGAGTTTAGGTTATCTCACTCTGAATTTTGTTTAAAATGTGATCCTAACTGCTTAAAAATATTACAGCTCAGTTATCAAAGAGCAATTCCATGGATTTTCCAGCAGAAATTTCAAACTCAAATTCACTACCTCTATCTTTCACAGTATCTTTTTGATGCCTGCAACTTCGATGATCATGTACTAATTCCCGTTAAGATGTTTCATTTGGTATATTCAAAAGTTAATCCAACTTTTTTAGGAAGCACAAAGTCAAATCAACACACTGCACCAATTTGTTTTAGTATCCAATTCATCCTAACACTAAACAGCACAGGATCAGCCAATGTAGCAATGTTAATTACTACATGTACACTAATGTAGCCTGCTAAACCACTCACTGAACCCTCATATACATTTTTGACTCGTAATTGAAATAAAGGAGAAAGGATTTGTAATCAGTATTACACTCTGTTCCAATCATAAATCCAATATTTGATAAGATCTGTATTTTGTATTTTTAATGAATTGTACCATTATATCTCTAGAATGTATGAAGAAATCATCTTGTGCGCAGAGTCTTTTGACTCCCTCCATGATGAAGAGCCCTCACAACAGTCTGATTTGAGTCCAGATGAACCCAGTTCAGTGACTAGCTTCAGAGAGATCCAAGGGTTCTGGTTGACATCTTTGATTATTTTCCTGTCCAAAGTCTTTGAAATCTTGCACTTGTGGCCTCATCAAGGTTTGATTCTATCAGAATGTGGCTCCTTGTACTTTGCAATGATACAACACACAGCAGTTCTGGACCCTGTGAACAGCTTGAAACTGGAGGCATAGTCATCTCCTTTAAGATGGGCATCACTGCCTTCTGAGGTCCAGACTAATCTCTTCAGTTTTTGGCATAATGATTGATCGCCCCAATTTTGAATAAATAAGTTATACTGCAGTCTTGGACTTTTTAAAATTTGTTAAATGTACCAAGTGGGGTCCTTTGCATTGATGAATGGAACATTTTACTCTAAAGATTTATTTGTGTTGCTAACATTGGACAGAATTTCAGGAAAAAGTTCCATTTGTTATATATCCATCCATCCATCCAACCGTGCAACCAATTCAGGGTTGTGATCACACACACACTTCTTCTCACATCAGAAAATGAAGGATATTCTTATGATTTTTATCCATCTATGCCTTTGGTCAGTGAGTATCACAAGAGTTCTCTCAAAACCATTAAAGATAAAAGTAATGAATTATTTCCTGTAATTTTCCATTTAATATTTTCAGATCGTGGTTTACTGAAACCATGGAAATCAGAATCGCAGAGGGGGGTGGGGTAACTATTCGGGACTAGACCAACTGTATCTAGTCGTTCAAAGGACATAGCAGTACTTGTGGTCTGTTGTTGAAAATGGTTTTTTCGTGAAGTATTAACATTTTTAAGATGTCATTAATGGGACCCTAAACTACACTCCTGTAATGCCAAATGTCAAAGAATCACTTGCCTCGGTGAGCAGTTTATATGAATGATGACAACGGTCATCTTTAAAGTTATGGTGCTTCAGGTATCATTGTGCCACAGAAATCAGATAATTCAGTAGACCAACAGCAGACTCCAGTACCTGGCAACAGCATGAGTTGCATTTCCAAGCAATGGGAAGCTTTACGGTACCGGAACCAATGCAGTAACGTATCGGGAAGCGGTCTGCCGACATGCGGCGCATTCCAGTCCCTCACCACCTAAAGCTTTGAAATTCCGTTTGTTCTAGCATTAGTCTTAAACAGAACAGTGGTTCTCTAAGCTTTCCCCATTGATCCCTGCCAGCCACTTTCTAATTCTCAGCTCACAACTGGTCCATGTAGACGGTTCCTTACTGCTTGGCTTTCTGTCAAAAATCTAAGAGGGGTGTTTCATACACCGATAAGGAAGCGTTCCCTTGTCTGTGACTTCTCTTGTCTGAGACTATTGAATGAGCAACATTTACACTGTTTCAGAAAGAAAAAAAAAAAGATTCGAACAACCAATCACAGAACTGGACAATGAAAATAACTAAAATTTCACTTCATCTATGCATTTTTTTTTCAGTGACCACCAGGAAACATGCTTTGACTATGACAGTTTAAAAATGCAAATACCAAAGCTTAAATTGTGTGGTACTCCCTTTAGACACCATTACAATGAAACCTGAAACTTGGCCAGTTTGCTCGTTCAATGTCTTTTCTTGGTCAAAGGAAGGAAGCAAAAAAAAAAAAAAAAATAGAACACAGCAATGGCACTAAAATATTAATGGCTAAAACAGTCTAAAAATAAATATACAGAAATGAAAATGATGAGTTAACTGGAAAAAGCTAATATCCAGTTACCTTAACACATTAACTTGGATTTAAAATACTAAAAGAGTAAAACTAAAGGAAAGCTTTATGTACAGAGATCTGCTATGAAGTTAACAAGGATAATTCATATTTATAAATCAGTTGCCAAAATTCTGAAGCACACAAATGCCTAGCTTGTTTGAATATCTGCTAGACATAGAATTTAACAATTAGGGCAATAAACGGTCAATCGGTCATTTATCAGTGGCTGTCTTTGCTTGACAGTATGTACATCTTCCTTTCAACCTGAGGCAAATCCACCAGCCTAAAGGACACTGCAAATCCAAAAAAGTGAATGGATAAAATTAATTGATTTTTAATGAGAAAAACAAAAACCAATATAGTACAAATTGAAATAAAAGTAACAATTATAGCTTCTTTTTTTTTTTTTTTTTTAAACACATAACGTCTTCCATTATTCTCTGCTCAGGGCAAACACTATTTTCACAACAGAGCCCTCCTGCTTGTAGTTCAAGATTATCCATCATTTTTAATGCAACTAATGCATTGTCTCTCTGCTGCTTACATGTCTGTTCTTGAGATTAAGCAACAGTCTCTGCTCCATTAGCCTTGTTCCCAGAAGCATGAGGAATGGGGAAACACGGGTGTGGACAAAGGTTCCATCTTTACCCACAAAGGATGAAAAAAATCCATAGCATAGGACCAAAGCACATCACACAATGTCTTTGTGGGCTTCCAAGTCGGTCACCCATAGAAGCCCGCTTATTCAGTAATATGAATTGGTGCTCTGTCCAGGTTGCGAATCTGAAAAAGACAATTTCAGTTAAAAGAAATGCACTTAAAATACCTTTAATAGTAAAAAAAATACAACTAATCAAGGATGGTCACCCATAATCTGATCCCCCCTGCACCCCCAATCTCCACAATCTCTAGCGCCCTATGCACTCTAGCCATCTCTCCAAAGCTTACTTGAAAGCTGCTGCTGCAGCTGTCTGACCAGGGCAGCTGTTTGCTGTTGCTGTTGCGTCTGCTGCATACCCTGCCGGGGAAACTGAGACACCCACAGTCACCTCAGGACAGGTCGAGACAAGACAAATATGCATTCAAGTATCCATGTTCGTAGTGCCGTAACAAAACGGGTAGTCTGAATCCAGACAGGGTCAACGAGTCTATAGAATATTGAATGTTAAATATATACTCATTGTGGTAAAATATCAGTATCAATAAGTATAGCTAAGTAAAAAAAAAAATAGAAATATAGCTTCTGTATTAAGGCATAAATAAGGCATTTTACACTAATTCTTGAGCAGGAGACACTAAGTGGGACCTACCATGGGCTGCTGTGGTGGGAGGGGCTGCATGCCCAGGGCTTGGGGCTGGGCCTGGGCAGGGGGCTGCGACCCCCCCACCTGCTGCTGGACTTGCTGCTGCGGCACTTGCTGTTGCTGCACCTGTTGCTGTTGGACCTGCTGCTGGACCTGCTGCTGCTGCTGCTGCTGCATAACATGAAAGATTCACTGGTACGGTGCAGGCAGCCAATTCTGGCTTCACTTCACAGTCGTTACCCAAAAATGCCACCGACTACTCGGCCGGATGGTTTTAGACAGGAATAAGGCCTCCACTTATTTTGGGGTAGAGAAAAGATGGCCGACGTCGGCATCTGGTTTGAGACGCATACCCGCAGTGTCGCAGGCAGCGGGCGCAGGTACTGCGGCTGGTGCTGGGCCTGCTGCTGCTGCGCTTGCTGCTGTTGGGCCTGCTGCTGTTGGGCCTGCTGCTGCGCTTGCTGTTGCGCTTGCTGTTGCGCTTGCTGCTGCGCTTGCTGCTGCTGTTGCTGCTCGGCCAGCAGGGGGTTAGCCCTCATGCCGGGGTGCACGACCTGCCCGCCCATGTGACCCAGCCCCTGCACCATCGGCGCCTGCTGCATTGACTGGTGGGCAAACCTGCGGAGGTTCCAGAACGCAGACAACTCTTTCAAGAATTACACAGAGATTCCACGCAACCCTAACTCTCTTCAGAGCCATCCATCACAGACTCACTGGAGGGACTCATGGGCAAATTTAAAGTGGAAATGAAACACAAGGTGTAGTTAGCACAATTTCCAGGATGGATCCCCACTCTAAAAATCCTTATAGGTTCTACACTAAAATAAGTAATCAAAGTTAGATTTTTTTAGGCAAGTGTTGTGCCACCTTGTTCAAGAGAAGGAGGTGACAGCAGGAGGTTGGTTGGCTTAGAATTCATGCCTTAAGTCACATTAAATCGCAACCACTGTGAAAATCTGTAAATATTACGGCACCTTAAACTAAAGCTTTCCAGTCTCATACCAAGTGATCTAGTATGAATGATGTGATTCAAAGTAATATAACATTAGTGAAATTTAGTGAGTTTTATTAGTGCTAGTACGTGACCCCACCATTTATAAAACTGGTGATATCACAGGTTTACTAACCACCTAGCGGCCTGCTGGCTTTTGAATTGATGGAACTGCTTCTAAAACTAGCTAAACAACGTGAAAGTAGCCTTTCATTCATACCGATGCTTCACTAAGCTGATTCTATCTAGTCATTCTTCTTACCATTACAGAAGATACGCATGTAATATGTGTGTAAATCCACGCACACAAAAGAAACGGTCTATTTAACGGAGTGCCTTTTTTGCTGACTGGCTCACCTCTGCGTAGTCTGCATAGTGTGCACATAGCTTGGTGCCTGCTGATGAACATAGCCACTAGGCCTCTGCTGGATATGCCTTAAAGGGTCCACCATGGGTGGGTTGGAACCGGGTTGCGACCCTGGGAATCCTTGGCTGGAATAGGCGGAGTGAACTATCCCAGCAGTCTGGGAGGGGTGAGGATGCATGTGAGAGCCGTAGGACGTGTAGCCCTGCGCGATATTCTGTGAGAAGAGCAGACACAATCAGGCAGCACATCCAGAAAGTCAGCGACGGCATACATTCACCAGAAAGACGACGGGACTTACCTGCGAGGGTTGCATTGATGAGTACTGGTTGCTGGGTGTCATTTGTCGCAACTGTTGCATGTTCTGGAAAGTACAGTGATATTTCAAGTTCAACTTTCTCATCAGTTAAGAGACACTCTGAATAAGCGAGATACGCAGTCCGTGCATTTCGATCGATAGGGGCGGACCAGCGAGGCGGACGAGGTCACCGGGGACAAGCCAGCGAGTCTTACCAGTTTTGCTTGCAGGTGCAATCGCATCATCTGACTCTGTGGCATGGGGGGCTGCTGCTTGTAATTAGTCATCTTATACTGCTGCTGCTGCTGCTGCTCCAGTGACATCAAGCCTGGCATGCTCCCCGGCACGGAGGGCATCATGTTAGGGTAAGGCGGCCGGGTGGGCACGAGTTTGCCCATAGAAATATTGCGAGGAGGTCGGTAAGGGGTTTCAAGCCGAGGGCCACCTAGGTGATGAAATGAGGGGTGTGAGACTGTCAGACAGCTTTAGCCCAAGGACCAGGAAACCCTGAGTGTTACACGTACTGGTTACGCACATCCTTAGGACTCTCATGTATGGCCATAAGGAAGCATCTACATCTACTAGACATAGTAGGTGGCATATAGCTTAAAAAAGCGGCCCTTCGTGGCCTGACTGCTCTCACCTACAGAGAGCACGTCGGGGAGGCGTAAAGGGAATTTCCCCACAGGGATCAATAAAATATTAATTATTATTAAAATCTGGAAAGGCTGGAAAATTTGGGGAATGTTAATATTTAATCACCTAAACCGGAGCAATGACACTAAACTGCAGGCTGCAGGAAGAGCTGCTCTACACTTCCAGGAACCTGGCATCGTTCTTGATCCGGTCTGCGGCAGATTGCTTTTCCTCCAAACTGGCTCCCTCTCCTCATCCAGTTCATACAGCCTAAGTTACCAGGGGCATCTAAATTGCACCTGCTCAATTTTGCCCTCGGGTCGTCTATCCAGTCTAGTTCTGCCCCATGGCCTATTTCCTGACAAGACAGGATTCGAATAACAGTGACCCGTGTCAACAGAAGTGGCTTGGCTGATGAATGAATGGCATGGCGGTATCGCCATCAGACCCACCTGCAGGCAAAGGCTGATTCTGAGGATAAATGCCCATAGGTTGATGGCTATATGCCATCCTGTTGTAATGGTGCCCAGGCTGGTTATGTAGGAGGTCCGTAGGCATGGTGTTCACGTAAGATCCTCTTGGGGTGCTCATCACGTAGTCCTGAGCAAACAACGACAGACCATGTTAAAACAGTCACTTAACACCTATAATGAATTCAGCAATATTCTTCAGTATGTCCTGATCTAGACATATTCGGTAATAAATGTAATAAACAGTATTTATACACCAAGTTCTGCGAGTATGAAGAGCTCGGGATGGCTCACTTCAGCTTTGCTTGTTGACTGGTTTCTCTTCTTTTTGCTGTTCTTCTTCTTGCTGGGGTCCGAGGTGATGGCCGGCGTGCTCTTTTCCGTTTTGGCCGCCTCGGCCATCTTCTTCTCTGGCTCGGGGGCCACGGGCGTGGGAGGTTCCTCCTCTTCGGGGGGCAGCGGCAAGGGCTCCAGGTAGTAGCTACGGGGTTTGGGCTTCAGGTGCGTGTGGTAGAGCAGGAGGCGTTGCTGCTCCTCGTACTTGGTGACCTTTCGGTCCACCCGGACAGTCCCAAACCAGCCCCAGGACAGGGGGGCAGAGTGTTTCTGCCCCTCAAACACGTCCCACGGAGATATCTTCTGCTTCGTCGAAACTTGAAGACCCTGTTTGGGGAAAGACGCATTGACTTGTTGCATACTAAGCTTCCAGATCATGTTATCTGTTTTGAATGCTCTTTTAAAAGAGCACATTTCATATTTAAGGTTCACCTTAAGTCTAAATCAGAAACTTCATCACTGTGACTCAGAGAAAAATATATATAGCGGGATGACCTCTTTCTCAAAGCCGGCTATCTTGTTCCCCTTAGTGTCGATTAAGGAGCCCTGCGGCTCGCAGGTAATGACATCCCGAGTCTGCTTCGGGAGGGGCAGTAACTGTCGCACTTTCTCGAGGCTCTCCGACTGTCGGTCACCCAGTTCCTTCTGCATGGAAACCAAGCAGAGAGATGCGGTCAAAGCACGCGGCCGTTGGCAGTCTATCATCGCTGAAAGGTCTCCATGTTGAAAGTCCAGCAGTTACCCTGAGCTTCTTCACCAAATTCATGTAGGCCCTCTTGTTCTCCTCCATGCTGCCCTGGGAGATGCTGGACATATCAGCAGCTAGTGTGCCATTAATAAGCACGCTCAGCATATCCAGGACGGTGGTGAACAACTCACTGAAACAGACACAATCAAAGAGCTATGAGAGACTGGGACAACCGACAACAGCACCATCGAATGATTAGCCAGTCAGCCAAGTAATAAAATCCATTTTCGATGACCATTTATCTAGTACAGGGCCACGGTGATGCAGACACATATCCCAGGATGCACTGGGCTTAAGACCCCTAGATGGAACACCAGGCCAGTGTAGGGCACACACTCAAAACACAAACTACGGACATTTTTGATATACCAACTGACCCAACCACATAGTCAATGAGATAACAGGAATATCCAGGGAAATGCTACGCTAACAGGGAGAACGTGAGAACTGCTGAGAGAGATCCAGGGACACAATGATATCTATACAGATTAACTATCTGCTGGACAGGTCCTGTGCATGTGGGACAAAGAACCGGTGAAGTGCTCAGAGATCCAGGACCCGGCAAATAACAGGCACTTACTTGTTGGACTGCATGTCCACAGTGCCGCTGCTGATGATGTCCAAGAGTAACACTGCCCACTCAGTAGTCTGTTGGGTGCTGCGCTGCACCGTGTCGAACATGCCCCCCACCTGCAAAGGAGCACGCCGTGAGTGAGGGGCCCGGGGCGACCGCAGACGCTCAAGAGAAGGGTCCACACGCGTAACGCAGAGTCACGGCTACGGCACAGATACAGTAATAAATGCGGTACCAGGTTAAGCCGCAACTTCAGGGCTTCATGCATCATTTGCTTGGCTTTGCAGTCATCCTGATACTGGTCTTCGCGCCAGTTTGTCACAATCTGTGAGACAGACATGAATAATAAGATTTTTTTTTTTGATTTTTTTTTAAAAAAAGCCAAGGAGTCATGAGCAGAGCACTGTGGAGGCCATACTACCTGCTGAACCTGACTGTAGAGCGAGGTCAAGAGCCCCTCCCTCTGCTCATCCTGACCCTTCAGGCATGTCAGCACCAAGGACAGGAAGGGCTGCTGACTCAGGAGGGACATACTGAAACAGAATGCGACATGCTGTGGGAAGACTGCAGAAACTGCGGGTGCAGGCGCTCGACGCATTAACAGTACTAGATTCTCCCCAGTCCAGGCTTAAGACTAGGGGAGATCACGCCTTTGCAGTAGCTGCTCTGCGGCTATGGAACACGCTACCGCTGCATGCTAGCTCTGCTTCCTGTTAGCCTCTTCAAGGCTAAACTGAAGACCACCCCCATAAAGCATCTTTGTGGCTAGAAACGTGCTCTATAATTAAAAGTAGTCGAGTACATTGTGAAGGAATGAAATGACCACTCATGTCATTTTGCAAGGACAGCTCAAACTTACCAGTCTGAAACCAGCAAAACCAAACGGTGCTCAGCTTCCACAGACTGCCACCCTGCGACTACCTACAGACTGGTACGTTCGGGATCAAACCGCTTCCCCCCCCCGACCGTGCGGAGAGGCGCCCACCTCTTCTGCTTCTGCCGGTCTCGCTCCTTGCGGGACGAGGAGCCCAGGTGCTGGCCCTTCTCCAGTTCCTCCCCGGTGGCCTTCAGCACGTGCCCCTGCACCGAGGTGGGCAGCTTGGCTATGAGCGGAGCCACGAGCCACACCCCCGAGCGCTCAGACGAGCTGCAGGAAGCGGAAAGCCGCACAAAAGGCTTAGCGATCCGGACGATCCTCATCACCAGTGCATCAGTTAGAAAGCGAAGGAGCGGGACTAAAAATCAAAAGCGTACATGTGGGTCTCATGTAGCCGAAACCAATAAAAACATAATACTGCCATTTTTATGTGAAGGTGCATTACTGCATTTGTGTCCACGGTACTGCAGTACTGCACAGTACTAGCTTTATGCCAACACTGAGCCCCCAATTCGCAGAGAGACCGCAGGCTGGCAAGATGAACATGCAGACCTCAGCACCGGCTTCAGTTTGCTGCTGCTGTTGCTGTTGGAAGCGGAACCCCCCATGCTATTGGAGACAGCGGCTCCATTGGCTGTGGGGTTACTGGAGTTCATCTCGGCAGACTTTTGGAACACCTCAATCGTGGCCTTGGCGATATTCTCCAGTAAAGTATTTAATTCCTGCGGGGACAGGAAGAACGTGCAGTTCATTTGACAAAGGACTTAATTATTAAAATATGTACTAAAGTGCATAACTGAAATGCAGAAACTAAAAAACTAAAACGAGCGAAAGCGACACCTTGCGTAGCTTAAGGCTAACCCCTTACCATCAGCTCATGCTTTGATCTCACAACACTCACGTTATTTGTGCTCTGCTTGATCATGAGCTGGAGCTCTAGCGACGACTGTCTCATGGTCCACTGGTCCATGTTCTGTAACACAGAGGCCGGAGTCAAAAGCGTTTTCCTATTACAGGCATTTCATTTATTTCAGCAATTTCAATAGTTATTTTAAGAGCTGCAGAACATTCGGATACGTACTCGCAAAGAGACGCTGTTTTGTCTTTTGACCATTTCAATCATTTCAGTTATCACAAGTTCTGTTCAACATGTGCAGAACCATCTAGAAATGGCAGTATGTAATTTCCATAGAATTACAAGACAACCGAAGCATCATAAGTGTAATGCAAGTTAAATTTCAAACAGCAATCTTTGCAGAAAGCACACAAACATACACCCCAACCATATGCACTAGAGCAGGGATCCCCAACACCAGTCCTAGAGAGCTACTATCCAGTAGGTTTTCTATCCTTCCTGGCTTCTGATGAGCCGCACTAGTTCTCAGGTGAAGGCCAGGAAGGATAGAAAACTTATTGGATAGTAGCTCTCCAGGAAGTGAATCAGGGTGGATAGTTCAGGTCAAGATAGTAAAAATCAGCCGGCCAGTTGAGGACTCTGTAGCAGAGGTGGAGATTTCAGGTCCAGAAAGTACAAATCCAGACCAGGATTTTGTTTCAACCAACCAGTTGAGTACTCTGTGACTGTGACTCTTTATGCTCATGATGATAATGATGAACAATGTTGTCTGCTCACCTGGAGTTTGATATGGCATTTCCGTCTTTTCTCCACTCTACAACAACGGTGGAGGAGGGTGGAGGTGAGACCTGGCAGGGCAGTATCACAGTCTGTCCCACGCGCCCCTCTATCGAGGAGGGGTCTGACTTATCAATGCTCACACCGAGGCTGCTCAGAAAGAATGGGGGGGCACACAAAATTGAAGCAGGAAAGGCAGAGGCAGAGGAAGAAGTGAAAGATAAAGAGACACACTAAAGCAGAGTTTCTCAACCAGACCCTCAGGGACCCCCAGACAGTCCACGTTTTTGCTCCTTCCCAGCTCCCAACACACCTGTACCAGGTATTCTGTGTACTTGATTGGCTGGGAGCTGGGAGGGAGCAAAAATATGGACTGTCTGGGGGTCCCTGAGGGTCTGGTTGAGAAATACTGGATCCAGACAAAAAAGAAAACTGAATGTTGATAGTAAGCTAATACAACCTAATAAAATTTCAAAGATATTTTAAAAAGACACTAATTCCAGATTAAACATGTGAAAGCTATTATGTTAATGTATTATGTTATTGAATTGCTTTATCTTTATTATTTATTCTGTTATAAAGAGATATTGACTATGTCTTCTGCATCCACGTGTGACAGTTCTACGCTGCCTAACCTAGAAAGCTATAGTTCTTTTTCAGGAGGTTGGGGGTTTAGCAGTTAGCTAGATAATAATTAATACAGGAACACACAATGATTAGGGTTAGTCATAAGAATCAAGAGTGAAATTCAGAATTCAGCCACCTGAAGACATTAAGGTGGACAGCAGACTATTTGGATAGGGGCATTCTAGTACTCTGTTTGAGCTGCCAAATTTAATTTAATAGCAATTTAATAGCAAAGAAAATGGATATAAAACAGATAAGGCAGAAAATGAGAAGAGGTGATGAATAAAATAGAAGGCCAAAGGAGCTGCTACTCACTCAAACTCTATGCTCTGTTAAACTATGCAGCTCAGGCTGGCTTCATGTACCATCTAAAATGCGACCTTAGCATGCTCCCTACAGTGAAT
>JAODKE010000040.1:5329976-5348067 GCA_026779605.1 Mormyrus hasselquistii | reverse complement strand
TTGTACTCAAGTGGTTGGTTGAAACAAAATCCTGGTCTGGATTTGTACTTTCTGGACCTGAAATCTCCACCTCTGCTCTGTAGCTGTGACTCTTTATACTCAACTAGCTGGTTTTACCAAAACCTTGGTCTAGTTTTTATTCCTTTCTGGACCTGAACGATCCCCCTCTGGACGAATGACGGCGGAGCCGACCTGCAGGATGCGTTTGATCCGCTGCCGCTGCGGGTTGTCTCCCTCCTCGCTGTCCAGCTGCCTGTGGGGGTAGCAGATGAGCTGCAGAAGGCGCTGGGCTTGGATGTTGACCAGCACAGGATCCTGCAGGGCACTGCTGTCCTCCGAGAGAGACTTCAGGCAGCGCTCGCCCACCCATTCCTGGGGGAGAGAGCAGAGCACAGTGGCTCATGGAGACTGAGCTTATGTGGAATCAGCCCAAAGAGGAGGAGAAGAGAGGACGACAGCCCCAATAACATGCTCACATAAAGAGCACTGTGCGGAAGTCTGAGAAGGCAGGCAAGGAAACTGTCTAAGGTGATCTGGGTTAGTAAGTGCGTGCTTGCTAAGGAAAAAATAAACACAACTTAACGTTTTCTATCATATAGTTAGAAAATTCATGGTTCTGTTTGTTCATATTTGTTCTGTCTGTCTCTTTCATGTTTATTAACAGCAAACAATTACAAACGGTTGTAGGTTATATATATATATATGACCTCATCCGTGTATTTGTTAAATTTCACTAATTAATTAATTTTATGAGGCATTGATATGCCAAATACGCTACATGGGTATATTGGCTGGTGACTGCAAATACTGGGTGATGGGAGAGGCATTAAAATGGCTAAGCTAGCACATCAGGAGCATTTACAAGAGCGTATACAGAACCAAGACAGTCTCCATCTTATTGACGACTCTCGTCAGCGTTTGTGTAATCCTTGGCTAACCGCAGCGTTCAAAAAACGGCAGATTATGACTAACGGTAGCATCAGCCATCATGAAGTCATCGCTACAATTGGCACGTTTTCCGTACCGAACATCCACTTGCGAACTTAAGAGTCCTCTACAGTCAAACAATTCAGCCGAGTAGCTTCACTGTATGTGCCAAACCAAAAACAGTGTACCGAACGGTACATGACAAACACGTGCACCGTTACAGCCCTATTTTACACACACGTGTAGTAGCACATTTTATTTATATGTGCCTTTCATGTCAGTCAAGGTCACCGTACATAATACACACGCACAGACCCACTTTTACGTATAACTGCAATTCTCACCTGCTGGCAGATGCTCTTTAGCACATACTTTGCATATACATCCAAGCTGGCGGTCTCTATGGAAACGGCACGGCCAGAGCCCTTCTTGGAGCCCATGTCGTCTTCGCTTATGTCATCTAGCCCAGCTGGGTGGGAGAAGCCAGAACCTTTGAGCTCGGCATCCCCTGAAAGCACAATGGCGGCCCGACGGTGAGTTCTCTTGTCCCGGTACATTTCGATTGTTTCTTTGTAATAAACACACTAAAAGGTTATCTTTACAAACCACTAACAACTGATTTATATCTGAAATCATGATTGTTATTTCAAAACAAGAAAGGACCAGTATTATTCGACGCTGCTAAAAATTACAAGGTTTAGACAAAGTCCACAGAATTAGAAATTGAGGCTGAAAAGTTGGACAGTCATCAGTCAGAAGGAAAATGCTGACTTACCCAGCATGAAAACAGCTTTGAGGACAGCAAAAACCGCACCGACAACAATGCTGTTCTGTGATGCAGCCAATAGGTGGCGATCACACGATGAACGGATCCCAACAGTTGCTTTAAAGAAAAGTTCACACAAAACAATTAATTTAAATACTTAAAAATCCACCTATCCTCCATATCTGCTGGACATCTGCAGAGTTACGGCAAGCAAAGCGTCTATCGTAGAAAACACGTTACAAAATAAGACTGCATGTCACAAAGCCCAGATGCAGAAAAATTAAGTGGTCAAGAATATTACCTGACTTGGAACTGTCCTGAGGGCACGGGTTACGTTGTGGGGTCTTGAATAAATGTAGGAGGATCCGGCAGGTCAGTCTAGCTCCAGGCTCAGAGTCCTGCTCGCTGCAGGCTGAAAGACGCACTTTCTGATCAACGCACTGGAAACGCACTTATCGCTCGGCAGTCATACGCTGACGTGTTAGCTAAAATGCAGACTCTGGGGAAAATACATTTACATTGAAGAGTTACCAAAATAATTCGTCTATTGCAAGGATTTGACGGATGATTAGCAAATGAAAAACAGTCACGCAGACTTTTGGAAGCCAAATCAAAGCTTCACGTGTCTAACAGCTCACCCCAAACAGAGACCCTTGAGTAAACGGGGTTTTGTGACGCATGACCCGAAATGCCTTACGATGCTTTACACTTCCGCAACTTAATAAAACGCTTTTGATATAAGCAACGTTCTTCTCCCTTGTGGACAATTTATTTAATGTCTGGCAATAAATAACTTTACTGCATAGTCAGCAGGAAGATCGGTCGATATGAAAACCCAGCAGGAAACGGGAATAAAATTAAGCGGGAATGGCCATATCTAGAATTTCAGTTTTCGTCAAAGCCGAACCCACCAGCATTTAGAAGAGAAGGGATGGCGACACAGCGCACCAGATCTTCCAGGAGGAGACACTGTCGGGCAATGAGGATGGCAACGAACGTAGCCAAAGAGTCATGGAAGGACAGGTCACTGACCTGGAAACAGCGAGTATCACTTTCAGCATCAATGGACACAAAATCGAATCCCAGAATATTTACAGCAAATCCTTCAATATGTAGGATCTCTGAAATACGGGTTAATATACCCAGACGGAAGGCCCAGGTCGTGCGGGAGCTACTTACGTCTACGTTGCACAGGAGGTCGTTAAAGCCACAGTTGCCATTGTTAGAGGAGCAGCAGAGCGCTTTGAGGACACCCAGCCATTCGGCGCTTAGCGAGCGGCAGTACGCGGTCAGCTCAGCACACAGAATCCCGATGTCATTTACCCTACAGAAGAGCCACACGTTACACTGAGAGAATCGTCACTTGCTTTCATTTCCGATACTAGCTTGGTAAACAGTCTAGTCAGTCACTGAAAGATCAATGTCATTTTGTTGACAAGTTGAGTGCAGTACCTCTCAGGATCTCGGTGATCCACGCAGACATCCATGAGCACATTGCACACAAAGCTGTAGCGATTGGCAGGACTGTCATTGAGGATCTTCCCTACCATGGAGTGGTTAAAGTTTGGTGCCGAAGGGTTGGCTATGGTTTCAATCATGAACACTGGGTCCCACAACATATTGGAGTCAGAAGGGTCAATGTTGCAGTAGATGGAATTCTTCACTTTTGAGCAAAAATCACTGTGAGGGACAAAACGGCTTATATAGCACGAATAAGCACAAGGATCGGTAACAGACGCCGTTATACCGATAGAATTCTGTGCCTCACCTGAATATCTCCCCAAACTTGCTCTTCAGGTGACTGCAGGAGGTGTAGAGGTCGTACAGGTAGGCCAGAATGCAACGTTCAGCCGAGGAGCAGTCTGCTGGGTTCACGCCATGCTTCACCACGATGCGCAATCTGAAGAAGAGCACGTCACATGCAGACACTCTCCGGAATACATCGTGGCCGCTTCACCAGCAGCCCGGTACTTGGCTTCGCGCGCCAGGTCAAATTCAGTCAAATGCACACGTGAAACGCAGATGGGCGTACCCGTCAAAGACCTGCGCCGTCTGCTCGGGGTTGAGAATGAGGCAGGAGTGGTAGCGCCGCAGCACTGCGACGATGCACAGGCAGAGCCCCGTGGTGTAGCTGCCCGCCAGGCTCGAGGACTTCAACAGCAGCTCGGCCTCCACCAGGCTGAGCTCGTTCAACAGCTGTAACAAGCAACGCACGTCATGTCGGGGATCTTCATGTCACGCACAGACTGTCTGCGAGTAATTCACAATTCGCAATCTTTTACAGGTGTTTCTACAGTTTGCGCCGACAATGTGAATAGCTGGCGGGTTGAAGTCAGCTGAGGAGATCCAGCTCGCTTCAGTACTACGTTATGCGACTATCAAAGACCACATTTATTTCTGTAACCCAGCACTCAATGACATTCTTAAATTCACACAAATGTTGCTAAATAAAGGAAGGGGGGGGGGCCCTGTGGCTGATGCATATTTACTTAAGGGCAGATCTGTTTGTTTCCTTACTTGAATGGCAAAGTCTATGAGGCCGCTAATGTTGAGCGAGTACTCCATGAGGTCAAAGATGAATTGGATGTGCTGGACCAGGGGCAGGTGGTAGGACATCCCTAAGGCAAAGCTGGTGATCTGTTCCAGAACATTCCTAGACACCTGTCAGTTAAAGGACACAAAAGGCTTTCGCTAATCCAAACGAAAAATAACAAGAGAAACAGAAGTGAAAAGGTGCATGATCACACCGGCACTGGTGCAGCTCCGGCATGCAGTATCACACTAACCTGAGAGGTGACCTGATGCTGGTCAAAGTGGGAGAGAAGCTGGAATTTAGAGAATATGTCTTCCGCCGTCGGGAAGGCTTCGGGCTTACTCCTCTTCCTCTTCTGCCCTTCCTCTCCCCCTGAAGCAAGCAGCGCGATGGCATGCATCAGAATCAGCATTACTGCACCGAGCCAGCAAGCATGGATGGCTACACAGTGCCAGTAGGCGTACTGCCTTTTGGAACAGACTAGCTCAGAACAGCCTATTTAAAAAAGGCCAAACCTTTCACAAAAAGCCAGAAATGTGACGCAGCAAATGCGTGCTACCCAGCGGCAACAGCAATAGCGAAAGCTTGCGGTGGCGCATTTTAAAATACTATCATTACAAAGACCTAGTCAGGCACTTTTTCCAGACACTTTCAGGTTTGAGCAGGGCAACATCAAGGAAACGAGAGACAAGAGGCTATTCTGCCAGTATGTCATGAAGAACTTGGAAAGTGAACCTGGCTGAACACCAAGAGCCAGCCTCCTACCAGTCTCCGCGGTACTTTTGCGGTTCAGCACTTTCAGGATGTCTTTGGTGATTTTCTTGATGGCGTGCCGGGCCTCGTCCCGCTGCTTGCCCACGCCGTAGAGCACCACCAGGCGCTGGTTGCACTCGTGGCTGGCGCTCTCCTCCTGACGGGACACACGCCGAGGAAGAGTGTGACGCGAAAAGCACGCAGCGCCGGCGGAAGCGGCCGCCGACTGACGGAAGGCTTTCCGACCGCATCCTGCGGCTGCAGCTCACCTGAGGGATGGGGAAGTGCGTGGCGTACTGAATGTGGCGCGGCTGCTCATACACCAGCGGGAAGGCGGGGTCCCCGGCCTTCTCCTTCACACCGCCTTTCACGTCCTGCTCGGGGACAGGCTTCTCTGGGGAAGGGCTACCCTTTGACTCACTGTGCATGGGTGGGGAAAACATCTGCGGGCCGCAAGGAGTCCAAAAGCAGCATTAGTACAATTAGCGTGATCCTGAAATCAGAGGTTCACTACCACCACCGAGCAGACAATGAGTCTTGCTACGTTAGCTCACAGGTACCTACACTGTGAGAACCACATGCACACACGGAAATCGATGGTTTTCCACCAAGAGACGACATACCTCATCAAAATTCGCACTCGAGTTGGGTTCATTCTCCATTGACTCAGACAGACTAGTATACTGAAAGGCAAAACACTGCGTGTCAAACACTGCGTCAAAAATAGTCACACGGGAATACTTCTGGAAAAACATGACGAGACACCACTGCACACCTCCATCTTGACAACTCCGCCGGCCTCCTGTTCCTTACGCTCCATGTCGTCGGACGGCTCATCGCCAGGGGAACGGGGGCGGGGCAAGTGTGGGTCGGAGGCCAGGTCGCCACGGGAGATGAGGGTACACATGTAGATGTTGTGGGAGAAGACATCATGGCGGATCAGCTCACAGAACAGGAGGACCAGGTTGGAGAATTCCACGCGCTCGCTCTCATTGCCAGGTTCAGCTGTGAAGAGAAGTTCGATGATATTTAATGGTATGCTATTTTATTTATTATAAGCTGAATATCTTATCTAAATAAGAGAACTACAAATTATTTAAACTGTAATGAACAGTTTAAAAGAGACGAGGTGATAAAAGAGATGGCTGTAAATATGAAGATGAGTAACACAATGATTTGTAGGAAAGCATTTCTAGGAAACACAGATGATTTGCTGGAAAACAATTAAAAGTTAATGATGAGGACAAGCTTTGGTAAAGCTAAGTGCCACAGAACAGGGGATATCAAATAGAGGTGTGCAAAATCAGAGTATTGACAGAATGTCAGTGTCACCATCCACTAAATGTGAAACACACCAGTTGTGACCCCCGTCTTGCTCACCGCCCCAGCCGTGGGGTCATGTTATCACACATTACTAGCAGGGGGTCCCCTAGCTCTCGACTATCTTCATTTGGAAGTTAAAGACTGAAGACACCCGCTTTAGAATTTTTATGAAAACTGATAAAGGATTAAATTTTCGGTATAAAGAATTTAACGTGGCCACAGCCTAGGAGCACCACGCATCATAAGAGAAAGCAGAACCGTTTAAGGTAAGACTGAAAGAACAGAAGATGTGACATACTGAGCATAGGTGCCTGCGTGTCCAGGAACTGCAGGAGGACATCCTGGAAGACAGGCATGGTAGCAGCAGAGAGCGAGCCGGAGGACACCGATCCTTTTTCATCCACCACCTCCGACTCCCCGCACCTCTGCAAAGACACGTGGCCGGCGGCCAAATTAATCCCAAGCCAGACAGCCGAACCTTCAACCAGCCAGCTGAGTACTCTGTGACTCTGGTTGGCTGAAACAACACCGTGGTCTGGATTTTTTAGTCTCTAGACCAGAGCCACCTCTGTCCACGACTTATCAGACTCTTCCTACATAATGGAGCAGCCATTACCTATGAAGTCATAGTGACTCACTTCCTATGAAGTCATAGTGACTCACTTTGTCATCCTTTATTTAGGCCCAATATGCTACATTTAAACTAGAGATGCACCGATACCGATATTCGGATCAAGAACTCGCCGCAGCTTGTGCTACAAGAGGGGCTGCCTTCGCAACAAAAGTGTAACTGCGCAGACGCCAATGGGAGGAAAAACTTACAATTTTAAGCATTCGCCACTTGTGTGTACTTGCTTTGAAGATATTCATATTGAACTTCGAATGCCTCAAAAACGCTTAAAACAAACGAGGTGGAAGAGTACGTTATGTATGTTTGTAGTAGCCTAATTAAATATTTTTTGTCATACATCTCTTCCATCTGTATTTACTATCTTAAAAAAATTAATATATAAAGAATGACTAAGTAAAGCTCTTGTATCGGAATCTGTATCGGCAGTTGTTTATCGGAATTGGATCGGAACTGAAAAAATGTGGATCGCCCATCTCTAATTTAAACTACACTGACCCCCCTTGGTCTCCTGGAATACACAGCATGTCATTCTCCCTAATTTCTTTCCCTTCCCTCCCCCCAAAGTAACACTCACAAATGACATAAGCTGCAGTATTAAGCGACCTCAAGGTGGTCATTTTCACTGGTCTCATAGCTACCCGCAGCTGTTTTCATCACTGAGCGGATGCATTCAAAGCAACTAGCATATAAAAAGTATGACATCTTACTGACACAGCTGCATCATACATAAATGATGAATAATCCTTAACGATACCCTCAGGGAAACCTTCCAGCTCAGGCTTAGCAAGCCCTGAGCAGACCTCAAAGCAAAGCCCCGTTCACCTCTGCCTCACAGCCCCGCTCACCTCTGCCTCACAGACCCCAAAGCAAAGCCCCGCTCACCTCTGCCTCACAGACCCCAAAGCAAAGCCCCGCTCACCTCTGCCTCACAGACCCCAAAGCAAAACCCCGCTCACCTCTGCCTCGATCTCAGCTTGCCTCTTCTCCAAGAGCTTGGCCACCACCATGGCCCGGTGCCGTCCCGACCTCTTGCAGCAAACCGCCCACTCACACAGCAGAGTCACCACCGCATCATCGTCGGGGGTCATCTGGGGTTCAAGCAAAAACTCTTACATCCTCTACATTCTGCTCAGCCTGCTAGCGTCTCATGCGATGGGTTTGAGAAGATTCCTTTTGATAACTGGTCAGCTAACAGGGAAAATACTATTATCAATAAGAATAATCAGTTCAGTAAATTTAGCAAGGTATTATTAGTTGGCCAAAGTTTTTTTTTTTACCACCGATATCAACCTGAACATTTTCTTGAAGCTAAACTTTCTGAAGGGTACACCGGTGATACCCTTGGTAAAAGAATAAGGACGGCTAATTGTTATTTGGATAAAGGACATTTTAACATTTTCTACAATGAATTTAATGAATACACCTAACAATCAGTCCAATCATTCATCACCGATAGCAGAGCTCACCTCATGCCCATCCTTGCTTTGTCCCGAGCCGAAGATACGATTATACAAGGAGTCTAGGGAGTTGCTGAAGTCAGACTTCTCAAAGCTGTGACTGTCCAACACCTCCAGGGTATGCAGGATCCTACCAATCGTGAAGCCTGGTCACAAAAGAGCGACACGTCATTAGAGAGACCAGAAGACTTATGCAGTGGTAAAAATCAAACACTCAAAAGTGAAATTAAGTGTCAATAGACAAGCAACACAGGACCAGAAGGTATATTATAGCCGTTCATTAACTGTACTGAAGTCTCAGAGATGTGGATGTTTACTTTTAGCAAAACGCATTTATTGCGACCTAGATGATCATTCAGAGTGACGGGAGTGAAGCGCTGCTCTCGCACCGGCAGTGGTCTCCTGGCATTTGTCAAAGGACCATCGGAACTCAACCGCCTGCCCGCGCTCCTTGATCTGCTCCTCAATTTCTCGAAGCTTCAGGCGCACCTGAAAAATAAAACGAAAAATAAAATCAACAGCAAGAAACAGTTACAACATGCACCGATTCTGAGAATCTAGATTAAGGCCGACCTGCTGAGTGAAGGAGTTGCTGCCTCCGGGCATAGGTAAGCTGGAGGGGGCGATCGGCAAGAGGTCTAGCGGAGAGCCAGTCTTGTTCCTACTGTCTGTGAGCGAGTAATGCCACACCAAAGCACTCGGACAACACAGCACGATACTCTGCAGGCAAAGAAGCAGTCAGCGATTAGAGAAACCGAGCGGTCATCTAAACGAAAGAGGCCAAACTAGCAATTAAGTATAGGTCTTCCTCGTTTATGGACCACGGTTAAACTCTTGGGCAAGACCCGATGCCGTTTCAGCCACATATTCACGTTCAATTTACAATTTAGTAAGACAGCAGAATTTTTAAAAATACAGGTGTTTCGCAAGGAATTTACATAAGCTAAACATGCTTGGGGGGGGGGGGAGGCTCAACGATACCTGAAGCATGCAGCTGAGCCCAAAAACCAAGGGTCGGTGCTGGGGGCAGATGTAGAAGTCAGTGAAGGGAGCCTGGGGTTGGCTGCCCCCTGCTGGCTGGGAGGCCGGCGTCGGAGGTATCACATTCCCCGACTGTGTGGAATGTGAGCCAGGCCCCACAGATCCATCGGTGAGCAGCAAGTTGAGGCGCCGCGTGCAGAAATAAGCCAGCCTCCTGGAGAGGTAGGCCGACTGCACAAATTCCCCTGAGTACTGCGAACGCGAACACGCCATGTCAGACATCGCACACGCAAATCAAAACAGCTGTGGCTCTGGAAAGGAAAAAAAAAAAAAAACATGCAGGTGTTTTTCTACATGACCTATTTTTTCCCATTTAAAGAGGTGCCAAAATGCGGTTAACTGTGAGAAACTGTGAGGCAATTAATGGTGAAGAAGCTGTTGAGGGGGGCTTTTGTTTCCCATAAAGATACTCATTAAATGTGCTAATTAAACACATTATATACATAATGTGTGTGTGTGTGTGTGTCATTTCATGATCACTGCTACTGGTATTTCGCAATTCACAAGAAGACATAAAAAAGCAGTAATCGAACACTGCTTAGTACAAACTTCAGGTATTATACCACACACTAAAATATTCTAACAGCAGGGAACAACCCAGGACGGGGTGCCAACCCCTCACAGGGGGCAAGGCAGGGAACAACCCAGGACGGGGTGCCAACCCCTCACAGGGGGCAAGGCAGGGAACAACCCAGGACGGGGTGCCAACCCGTCACAGGACACGCTCACGCACCAGTCACCTGGAGGAAACCCCACAATGACACAGGGAGAACATGCAAACTCCACACACATGGAACTCTGGCAGAGACTCAAACACTGGTCCAAGAGATGTGAGGGAACAGTGCTAATCACTGCGCCACCATGCCGCGCCCAGACACATAACTCCATCTTAATGTCAGCATTAGAACCAGCACTGCTTCAGTTGCAGGAGCCTTGGTGAAACTCTTATTCAACAAGGACAAAATCATTCATATTATTTTCCTATTGAACTGCAACATCTTCCATGATTTTTCAGGAATATCACTATTTTCACTAGTAAAGCCTTGTTAATACTTCTCTTGTTGCACTGCTACGGCACATGCACACGGACTATTACGTAAATATTACATACAGACAGTCACAGCCGGCGTATGCAGAATTCACCTACTGGAAATACCTTGTGATGCACCTAGTAATCAATTTCTTGCACATGCACAGTAGATGCAAATTGAGGCACAAAAAGCCCCCTAGATACAAAATCCGAGTTCCACACAAGGACAGCCCTGCCCTAATGATGAAATTTACATCGTAGGCACGATGTGCAGACTGTAACAGCACGCCGACAAGTGGCATGTGCAAATATTCAAATATATATAGTCCTTGCTATAAATGAATGAACCTTTAATACAAAAACAAATCTTTACAGCTTAAATGTCATCAGATCATTATTTTAAACGATCTGCTCATCAATGTAAATAAAATGGCAACCTTGATGAATTCACTGAACGAATACTGTACTAAACAAAGCCGTCCTGCGCCAACAGACCTGCAGCATAAGCGGCAACAGGAGCTTCAGGAGCTCATCCTCTCCTGGCCGGATCTTCTCGAAGCACTCCAAGACCCAGGTCAGGAATTCATGCCTGTCCAGCATGCCATCCTACAAGCAGACAAACACACACATACACAGAAAATCCAAGTAAGTACACCAGCCACTCCAATGCAGCCTAACAAACTGTTTTTATAACTACAGACGTCACTGGGTTTAAACGCTGTCCCTTTATGCAGTGAAGGGAGGGAAGGCAATGCCCATCCAGAAAGTGTGAATTGGGTAACCACCCCCGCTTGCGGTATTTTCTTATACTCGCTAAGTTTAGTATACTGGTGTCGGCACTATTGGTAGTAAAACCAATTTATGCGCAGTGTGGTGTTTATTTTTCTTCCTCTTTGCTCTGCCCGACTTCCCACCACAATGGCAGTTTTCCAACCTAATGGTCCTTTGTTGTATTGAGCACATCCGCCTCCCTTCCTGATCTTTCTCTGAAAAAGAACAACTATGGAAACAAAAACCTGCTGCACTGAGAATTCCCGGTGTGGCAGGGACCCATTCCTGACAGCCACGTGGGCGATCCCACAACAGGTTAAATCAGGCCAATTTACCTGAGAGAAATTCAAAACCTTAGGGTAGCAAGTCCACGATCTTTACCAGTGTACTGTCTGCTGCCTCAGAACAGTAATGCTGAAAAACGAAATGGTTGGCATGCCTAAATCTCACATAAGCATGCCAATTACAGGTTGTGGCATCATATCAGGAATAAATGTTTCAGGTTTCTTGTGGTGGCAAGACTCCCAGTAGTAAAACTCTGCTTAATTTCAGAGCGAGACTTCCTGCGGCGCTTTAATAAAGACGACAACAAAGGGAAGGCACCGCCCCGAATCCTGCTGACCACGCCCCTAATCCCACTGGCCACGCCCCAAATCCCACTGGCCATGCTGACGCTGACCTGGAACATGAACATAGCCAGCTTCTCATTGTACTCCCACTGCTTCATGGCTGCCTCCACTTCTGCAGGGGGGGCCGGGAGCGGAGAGGCCCCCCCTTGCCCACCAGATGACCGGTAGAACTCCGCAATCTTCTGAAGCTGTTCCCACAGATATTTAGTGGTGATCTGGGTCCATTCTGTGCGTAGGAACATAAAGCAGCAGAGAATTTTAAAAAATAAAGTCGACAGCCAATTTTGAAGAAAAGCACGGTAAAAAAATCAATCTTTAAAAACTCCACATATACCAGTAACATGTACAAAAATGTGTTACAGATCTGAAACAATTCCATACACCCCCCCCCTATATTTTACAAAATAATTTTACCTTTCCCCTAACTATAGTAATGTTTTCCCAGATGCATACAGTGCATACTTTAAGCAGAATAAAAAAAATATTGCCTCGTGCACAGTTACATTTATGTTTCAGAGATCCTTAAGGTAAATTTCAATCACTCTAATTTGCTACCTAAAACAGATAGCCTGCCTGAGGTCAATCGGCATTGACTTTATCAAAAGTGCAAACGGAAAGTAGCGCGTTTACCAATGCAGGGGTCGATGACGTGCCGCTTCTTGACTTTGGTCTCTGTTATTGCTGCATAGTAGGCACAGGTCATTTTGATCATCCAAGCAGCGCGCATTACCGGCACACTGTATTTTGCCAGATAGCCAAAAACTTCCTCCTTCTTACTGAAAATTGGAACCTGCAGCCCACAAACAAAATACCAGCAAATGAGTGCGGAGAAGTCTTTAAAAATTATAGTTAGTAGTGTTTAACAGCAACTCCTTTGCTTTGCTTAATTGTCACTCATAGAGGTACTTCATTTCCCCAATGTACATAACTGCAAATTTCTGCACAATTTAACTACTCTGTTGTGAATCAAATACAGATATACGATTTAAACCAGTCACTTAAATTACAAGGCCATGTATTTAACCACTGTATTATCCACTTACAGTAATCAGTGGAAATACATCTATTATAAGGCTTATCCATGCTAAAAAACCTGGTTGATCATATTTTTCTGAACATTCTAATTCAGAGCTGGATGGAAGCATCTAAATATATTTTGGCATGAACTGTCCATATGAAATTAGAAAGAAAGAGAGATATATGATGGAGAGAATTTAGATACCTTCTTAGCTAGCTGGGTAAGTGGCTTTGTCCCAGCCAGGTCAGTAAACCAGTTGTTGATGGAACTCTGTGATCTTGCAGTAACCAACCAAAAATTATCCTTCATGTTAACCTGTGGCTTCCTCTTTCCGGTATCGGGGAATGTATTACATCGCAGCTTCTCTGCGATGATGCTGCTGAAGTTGGAGCTAATCTGAAGGTCCAGAAAAAAAAATAACCACTCTGAGCAAAGAGGAACTATTTAACATTTCAAAAACAACTGCAAGGGTCAAGCTACATTATTATATAATATACGCATTTTTACATAACATTACATAGAATCTTTCACATTGGTTCAAAGGTTCTAGAAACTATCATCTAAAATCTTGAGGGGGGGAAAAATACACATATATATTTTTGCGGTCAATAGGGATCTGAGTCTCGATGGTGAAGACTGCGGCTGTAAATCCCAAGAGAAGCCGAAACAGTAATTATACCGAATTTGGGCAAGCCGTTTATGCTCGACTGCTCCAAGAACGCAGGGGATCGGCTGACCCTGCGCTCTGACACAAAACCCTCTCACCTGTTTACACATGCGTGTGATGGGAAATTGAAAAGCTACTCGGTCTTTAAACAAGGACAAACACCTCTATTCTACCTGAATTACAAGAAATCAGCTCCTGAAACAATACCTCAGCTGGCTTTAATATTTTAGCCTCATCTGTGTACTCGCCAAGCTCTTCCAAAACAAACGGATCATGGCACACAAAATGCAATTAAACTGCTCTATAAATGCATTTACATTTATTTAGAAGACACTTTTATCCAAAGCAGCATACCACTCCAAAAGCAGGTTCAGCCAGGCCCTGAAGCAGTCGAGGTTAAAGGACCTTGCTCAAGGGCCCAACAGTGAAAACATTCTGTCAGCCATGGGAACTGAACCAGTAATACTCTGATCATGGAAACAGTCATAACCTACAGTCTATTTCTTAAGTAAACAGTTTTGATGCAATTCTCCATAGACTGCGTGCCAGAATATTTGAAAAGCAATATAATAAAAACAACAAAATTGATTTTTATTGCTAATTATTCCTTTATAATACAGGACGAGGCAATAAAAAGGTCAGAAACACAGCCCAAACCTATTGGATAAATCCCATAAGCAAACAACCTAACAAAAAATGCTAAATTATGCTTTCAATGACTCAGAATGGATGCATTTTATAATACTAAAAGCAAAAAAACTGATTGTATTTGTTTCTCCAATTTCATCACATGCATTTAACTTGAAGGGATTCTGATGGGAATGCCATTAAATCTATGAGTGTAAAACCCAAGGGTGAGATCATTTACCTTAGAGAGCCTTACATTTGCATGTAATCCCTCTTACAATAGGCTGCTGAAATGAGGGAAGACACATCCATGCAGCCTTTGATGTTAAACTGAATCTGGTTTTTTGGACACCTTACGCTCATTTTATTCAATATGCGCATACAGGGTCCAGTAGATGATTTTTCCGGGTTACATTTAATTGAGATGATAAAAACAAACCCAGCACAAATGAGAATCTGCTAAACTACGATAAGGACACATTGCTGACTACATTTCAATGTATTTTGGGGGTGTGATTTCTAATAGTTCGTGATACAGACTGGTTGCCCTAACCCGATCCTGAACATTACCGTCACCCTCTCAACGTGACTCGTTAGTTTCCAGGAGACCGACAATTTTATTAACTGGACTTCATCAGTTTTTTGTTACCTTGGAAGGATTGAAATTGACATTTTTAGCACTGCCATGTTCGTCCCCTGACACTGCCGGCTGATTATTAAATCCCTGTTTCACATTCAGTGCCGTCAGTTCATCCTGCAAAACACACATAAAATACCCGACATATTCTTACAGACGCATTTCTGAAACGCGAAGACAGCTTTAATAACTTAGTTAAAATAAGGGTTAATACATATGAGACTGCTACAAGGCTAAACCTATGTAAGGCATAGTACTCTTCTGCTAGCACATATTAGTTTTTCATTTCAGTTATAAAATAAAGATGTTAATAACCGAATAAATTGTACTTTATGAGCGTTGCTTTTATTCCAAGAAAGCAGATTATACACATACATATTACGAACGACATTCAGTGTGTTATATATTAGAAAGACAAAAAGACAGATAGCCAGTATCTAAATTATACCATGCATTTAATGCAACCATGATGGTTGGGCTGGTTTTACTTTTAATCAGTCGGCGTCAACAACGTTTTTTTAGCAGCTGCGTTAATTGTTATTGTTAGCTAGCTAGCGATCTCAATTGCTGAAAACATCAAAAGCTAGGCCAGGAATGTATCCTCGGGCTCTCCTGATACAGAAACTAATTTATTCCACTAACTATGCCCACAGCATCCTGCTGCTGTAACTCTCGCCTAATATCGAGCCTCAGATAAACTGACAGTCTGCTTTTTTCACCTCTTTCTGCTTCGGGTCCTGCGGATAAACGTCTGGAGGACCAAGTCGCGGCCGCTTCAGGGGACGGTGCTCGTAACTCAGGATCCCGAAAGCGGCCATCTTTCAAGCGGCATCACAGCGAAAGCTCCCCAGACTATCCAGCATCAAGGAAACGGCTGCTTCTTCTTCGTTGTTTTACTGTCGTTTTGAATTACACTGTGCTTGCTTCAAAAAAAAAGACTCGCTACTGCCACCTATTACGCTGGAGGCCAACTAGGGCTTCGCAAGGAGATAGAATTCAAATATCGCGTCAAGTAATAACTCGATGGATCAAGATAGTCATGTTCGCAGGAGACGTCCGGAAAAGAAAAGGGTTGTAATTATTATTATAGTATTATAGCAACCTGTGCATTTGTGAGTGGTGTAATTTCTCAAAAGATCTTTGATGCATATAAATGGATTTGTCGTGGACCATTTTGTATATATTTTCCACAATACAAAAGAAATAAAAAAAGAAACAAGAAAAAAGAAATGACTCCTTTTTACCCATCTATTTTGTGTGTATGTGTGTGTATCCTGTGATAGGCTGACATTCGATCCAGGGTCCACCCTTGCCTGTCCTCCCCAAATTCTGTGGGATTTACTCAGCACTCTACTCCAGGCCATGGGCATTCTGGCACCCCAGGCAAGATTCTGCTGTGTGTTGTAACCCCCCAAGCAGAGCATGTTTCCCCTCTGTTGAACAAGAAAAGCAATGAAATGTCAAAACTGATGTAAATAATTGAAATGTCATGGAATGCAACCAGTGGTATTTCTTCTGATTTTTTTTTCACTTGCTCCTTCTTACTCCCTAATCAAACGGCACCTGGGTGGTCACCTATTTTGCCCATACGGGGGGCCGGATTTGCTCCAGTTTGCTCCTCCAGTCCAAAGGTAGGAAGAAAAATTGTTCGTAGTGTACATGGCCACTGTTCTGGGTATAATATTTTCTATAGAACTAAATAAGTAAATAGCAAACAGCAAAGCACAAAATTTGAAAATGTATGCAAAAATTAATTCTTTAAAGACTGCAGAAATCTTACTACTGGTAATGCATGCATAGCAGATTGTCCCATGCACGGGCTTTTGAGACTCTATATTGGACAAGCATGGAAAATGGATGGATTAATATCACAAGGTTAATGGGAAATACAGCACAAGTCTGTCATAAACATCTGATTTTGTTTGCTATAAAGAAAATTATGGCTAATTATTATTCCACTCTTTCTTTCAAAATGTGAGTAGATTAGACACATACTTTCTAAATAAACCGCATAAAGTCAACAATTTGACTGTTTTTTATAGAAAAAAGTAAGAGAAACCAGCAAATATAACAAATATTGTTCACATGCTTTAATTGCTTGGTTGTGCTGAAATATATGCTGTCTATGATGCAAGTCTTACTGTTTCGCAAATTCCCTACTGTACTTTTTTACCTTACAAAAGAAAACAATGGTAAATTATCTCTGAGGTTTTTCTCTCACAGAGTGACTCTGAGTGACACGGGGTGACACGGTGGTTAGCACTGTTGCTTCACACCTGGTGGTGAGGAATCTCCACCATGGTTCTGTGTGTGGAGTCTGCATGCTCTCCCCGTGTCGTCGTGGGGTTTCCTCTGGGTTCGCCGGTTACCCCCCACAGTCCAAAAACATGCTGAGGCTAATTGGAGTTACCAAGTTGCCCATACGTGTTAGTGAATGGTGCGTGAGTGTGTCCTTTAATGGGTTGGTGCCCCACCCTGGGTTGTTCCCTGCCTTGCACCTGTAGCCTACAGGATAGGCTCCAGACCCCCTGTGACCCTGAATAGGACAAGCTGTTGTAGATAATGGAAATCAAAGTATATTTCCACATCATAATTTGCTATGTTTTGTTTCTAACATTGAAATTGCTGAATTGCTCTTATGCTGAATCACAATCACAAATCCCTGCATAGCATATCACCTCACTAGTAAGTAGCAAGGAAACACTTTTGCACTACAGCTAATCCTGCTCTTCAAAATTTGACTGGACATTCCTTCAGAATCTGAAACCCCTGTGGGGAAATTTTAAAAAGACATTAGACAGGATACATAGGCACACCTCCTACAAAAACTAAATAATGAAGTTACTCACGTTACACATTAGAAATATTTTGTGGGTAAATATATTGTAATAGGATTTGCATTGTGGGTCATGCTTTTTTTAAAAACAAAAGGCCTTCTATGAAAGTGAGGAGTTTGCCTATATTATAAGCACACTGCCAGAAACAAACAGCAGCAGCACTGAGAGAGAAACCAAAGATTCACCTGGTACTCACACCAGCTAGGCGCTAACAAAAACACACACTACACGGGCACAACACTTATTATTTACAAGGGAATATACCCAGATACATTAAAAAACACAATTACATATACATGCAGCATCACCATGGGCGTAAATTACGGGGGGGGGGGGGCAGGGGTTAACCCCCAAACAAACAAAACCCATTAAAACAACCCCCCCCCCCCCCAAAAACAATTTTTTCCCCCTAATGGGGGCGCACCCCACCCCCCCCAACACTCC
>JAODKE010000040.1:5304909-5320567 GCA_026779605.1 Mormyrus hasselquistii | reverse complement strand
GTGCTCTTTACGTTGATGATTACACGCACTCTCCAGTGCTCTTTACGTTGATGATTACACGCACTCTCCTGTGCTCTTTACGTTGATGATTACATACACTCTCCTGTGCTCTTTACGTTGATGATTACATACACTCTCCAGTGCTCGTTACGTTGATGATTACATGCACTCTCCACACAAGGTCCAGGCCCTCCGCCTCCACTGAATCACTTCCACAAAGTATAAAAAATAACCAGAGTCAGAAACTCTAAGTAGTAAGGAAGCCTTTCACACTAGCAGTAACAAACTGAGACTTCGATGTCACAATATTAAAAGAAAATACAATGAAAACACAGTGAGAAACTGAAAGGAATGAGTGAGAAGGAATATGAATGAACTTATAAGCATTTTTCTTTAAAAAAGTAAATAACAGACTCTGGCTTCCACTTTTATAATCTCTATTTCATTCTCCTGGATGTCCTCAGAAAGCTAGGGAATAACCCTCTAGAAGGCAGAAGGGAAATTTACTTTTAATTATCTTACCTCTTTGTGTAATGTTCTCATTCCCTCTGAAATCTCATTCAGGAGTCTCTGGCTGGGATTGATAAAACATGAAGATATCAGGTTCTTTTTTTCTCCATCCCAAACAGCCCCTTGAGGCGTAAAGGTGACCATGTGCTGAGCCCCTGAGACGCCTCCTCTGTGCTGGACCCAAGCTGTGGAACAGACTCGAACACCTGTCCTGGGTGGGTGTGAGGCAACATTGCGAACCATAACTCCACCATGCTGCCCCGCCGGGAAATATGTAAACAAAAATCGTCGACACAGTTCAGGTTCAAACTGTCGATTACGCAACGGCTATAAAACACTGAGTGTGTCCTGGAGGGATAACTAAGCAGCAGTGCTAAGATCTGTGCTTGGGCCTCTCTCTGCTCAGCAGAGAGCTGTACCTTCTACATACCCTGCAGAGCTTCCTGTGGGACACTAAGCTGCTGACATCACCTGCATGGCCCGCTCCGTGACATGCTGCCTCCGGAACTCTCCCTCGCTCCTGTAGGCACCCAGCTAACAGTGCAGCGCATTGACATCTCTGGCCTGCTAAGGCTGTGGACACATATCATACCTGGAGTCGCAACCCAAACATTCTCCATAACAAGCGTTACGTTGTACAGCTGAACAGTGTGTAAACCCAACTGCCTGATTTACCATACTCACTTAAATCAGGCAAGCAGGTATAACAATGAAAAATAGAATTTGCTTTGTGTACAACAATCTATTAAGCAATAAACGTAAATAAAAACCAGAAGCGGGGAAGTGTGAGAAGTACAACAGATATTTCTGGCTGCTAAGTAATGCATACAGTACATTGGGCCTCCATAGCTGATTATGCATTTTGGCACTTTTTTGCTCATTTACACTTAAAGACAGTGATTGTCTTACCGATATAGGATTTGTGGATTCAGGATTTCCTGAATTTTGGCAGAATCAATAGTTGAAATTCAGTCATTCTAAGATGTAGCTAAACTGTTAGGTACTGATAAAGACACAACAGAATGTTTTGTGTGGTGTTTCTACAGTCTAGTAAAATGGACAAAACGACAAAATATATGTGCAGCAAAATTATTAGATAGCTTTATAGGTATGTGAATTTACATAAAACATAGAATTCATACTGCAAGTAAATTAGTAAGAAAACATTAGCAAGAAATGAATAAATAGTTAAAACCTACACAATCGAGACATATAAGTTAGTCAATAATCTGCAGTTGAAAGAAAGTATCTGTCATGGCCCGATCGTCCGCTCCTCTCGTGTGCCACGCCCCCTCATCAGCCCCGTGTGGAATCTCTGTGTTCATCTGCTGTTTTGAGTTGTCCTGATTAGTTTCATGTATTTAAGTCCGCGTTTCAGTTTGTTTCCCCAGTTTGGCTATTGACGTTGCTTGGTCGCAGCCTGTTTCCTGTCAATAAACCCCGTGTGTGCACAACTCCTGGCTCTTTGCACCTTGTCTGCGTTCCGTTTCATTCCGTTTCATTCCGTTTCGTTCCGTTTCGTTCCGTTCCGTGTCGTGACAGCATCCTTGGAGAAGCAAGTAAGTGTTTCACATTGCAGAGAGATGTAGAAATGTCAGTCGTGGATATATGAGGTAATAGCATGTTAGCAAAGTTTCGTGATGTTAAAATATGACAGTGGAACCCTAGTTTTATTAACTTTTCACAATTTTATTTGTTTGTAGATGTACTTTGAATAATTCATGAAATATTAATCAAAGTTGTTCAAATGGCAAGATTGGTGTCATGCCCTGATCGTGCGATCCTACCGTGTGCCACGCCCCCTCATCTACCTAGTGTGGAATCCCCGTGTTACCAGCAGTTACGAGTCATGTTGATTTGCTACTGTGCATTTAAGTCCGCGTTAAAGTATGTTTCCCGAGTCTGGTCATTAACATCTGTAATGCTGTTTCGTGTCCGAGTGTGCTGAGCCCGTTTAAACCCCGCGTTTGCCGGATTCCTCGAGTCCAATGCTTGCTTTCCTGCTCCGTACCTGTGCTTGTGCGATATGCAACAATTAGACACACGGTGAATGACTGAGCTTTGGTAGTAAGGGCTGAGTGTTTAAGTAATATAATCATTATGGCATTTAAGATTAATTATATTGAGTAAAATATACAGCAACAGTAATATCAAATGTTAATACATTGACTGTAATAATCATTTTGAAATTTGCTTGCACTCTTATGTCATTTATATTTTGCATGAGGATACATAGGCTTTGGTTGTAACTGTCTGTTTTTTGCGTTGGGGTGTGACTTGTGTGTGTTTTTTTTTTTTTTTTTTTTTTTTTTTTTTTTTTTTAAAAAAAATCAGCCAAACTCTACATGAAAAAAGAACCCTGCCAAATGACTGACAATATTTGTGTATCAGTGCAAAATGATACTATATTAATGGATCAAACCTAAATCTTTCTTAGAGATGGGGGGCCTTCAGGAAGCAGCTGTTACTGTTACATGCCTCAACAAAATGTGGCAATTAAAGCTCACCTTTAGCAGTAAGACTGCTCCAAAAGCACTTTAGATTTACTAATATTGAGCACTTCACCTCCTCATTGCTTCAGCAGACATATACACTGATCAGCCATAGCATTAAAACCACATTCCATTTAATGTAGGTCCCTCCTCGTTCCAAAACAGCTCTGAACCATCAGGACACAGACTCCACATTTAGGAATAAAAATGCATGTGAATGATTCATGACACAGGACTCAAGCGACATCTGCCTTGTCAACACGCCTAGAGGCGCATCAATTAGGTAAAACACTTGTCTGGGAAATAATTGTTTAAATTAGAATGAGTAAAATAGGCTTATAGAAATAGCGTGTCCTAGCAATCAGACGCAGAGCCTTTCACTCCTGCAAGAGTAGGACAGACAGAGAAGAGTGCAAAGATAGAGATGACCAAGAATATTCTGTCCTCATCTTAATGTACTTCACCTGATGGACACTGAATTATCCCAATACTCTACACAATTTTACTTTAGAAACTGGGACTTTGATATTTGGGGTCTGGTTAGGGTGAGGGCTTCCTCTGCTGCCCCCTGGAGGATGGGCTCCCCCTTTGGGTCTGGTTAGGGTGAGGGCTTCCTCTGCTGCCCCCTGGAGGACGGGCTCCCCCTTTGGGTCTGGTTAGGGCTTCCTCTGCTGCCCCCTGGAGGATGTGCTCCCTTTGGGTCTGGCTCCTCCCAAAGTGTCTTACTACTAGGGAGTTTTTCCTCAGGGGGGGCTTTAGGCAGGGATAATGTAGAGCACTTTGAGACAATGTAATATTGTGACCATGTGCTTTATAAATGAATTTGAATTGAATCATGTAACTCCAATCTTTGTGTGCTAATTCAAACATACATCTGTCCCAAATGGAACTACCTAACGATGACGTTTGCCTACCTGGTAACCATTCTATGCTTGGTGTGTGGGTTTTCATTGGCAGTCGTTAGCAATCGGCTTGCAATAACACATCGCTGCCTATGCTGTAGTGTATAAGATTGTTTGGACTATGCATTTGATTGCATTTTAGTCTTCCAGTTCATAATACTAACACTTCTAACTAACATGGCCTGAATGGCCTCCTCGACTCCCCAGGACACCGCCCCAGTGAAGAAACTCTTAGGCAGAATCTGTCCTCTCTGAACTGACATGACACGGCATCTGGTTTGTTGTTCTTGGAGCCCGGTCTGAAGGAGATAAGGAAATTAAAACCTAAAAAAAAAAAAAAAAACACCTGGCCTGGTGTGCATTGAGTTGTTTTTGCTAACTGTATGTATTCCACATTTAGTGCCTTCTAACCATTGCCGCCACTCCTCCAATGCCAGATGGACTGCCAGCAGTTCATGATTGCTGACATTATAGTTCATTTTAGCTGGGGTTAACTTATGGGGGAAAAAGCGCACATGGGTGCAACTTATTCTCAGAAATATGCTTCTGGGAAACAATAGCCCCTACTCCGGTGCCAGAAGAATCCACCTCCACCACAAACTACCAATAGGGATCAGGGATCTGAAGAATTGGGGTTGAGGTGAAACTTCTGTGAAGGTCCAGGAATGCACGTTGTGCCACCAGAGACCACTAAAACTGGACCTTGGTAGCGGTGAGCACTGTGAGAGGTGCTATATCGCTGAATAAAACGCCTGTAAAAGTTTGCAAAACCCAGAAAACTTTTGCAACCACTCGGATCTTCTCTGGATTGATCTGAACTGAACATTCCCCGAGAATGACTGACAGTGAAAATCACATTTCTCCACTTTGACAAATAACTTACTGACTAGTAAGTGGTGACGGACCTCATGACCGTGTATGATGTGACTGGGACTGGGAAAATACCAAAATGTCATCTAGATAAACTAAGACAAACTTGTCCAACATGTCCCCAAGGATGTCGTTAATCGGCCATTTTAATCCTGTCGGTGCTTTATTCAAACCAAAAGGCATAACCAAATATTCATAGTTTCCAAAGGGCATGTTAAAGGCAGTTTTCTATTCATCCCCCTTGTGGGTCCAAACCAAATGATAAGCACCCCCTTAGATCTAGTAAATCAAGGACTGAGGATAACGAGGGTAAGGGATAACGATTCTTGACAATGATCTGGTTCAACCCGCACAAGGTTGAGGGACTCGTCATTCTTCACAAAGACGAATCCAGTGCCTAATGTGGAAGACGTCGGCCGAATAGTACCAGATGCTAGAGCACTACTAATACAGTCCTCCATTACTTTCCTTTCAGGGACAGACAGGGAGTACAGATGGCCTATAGGGAGCAAGGTGCCAGATAAGAGATCAATTGTGTAGTTGTAAGGTTGATGTGGAGGTAGGGAGGATGCCCAGGACTTACTGAATACACGTTACAGGTCCAGGTAGTCTGCAGGAACCAAAGACAGGTCAGGATACTCCTCCTTCTCCTTGGGGACCACTGAAGGGGGAGCTGTGCGGAGACACTGAGCATGGCAAAAAGGACTTTGATCTTTGTCGAATTGCAGGCGACAGGGCAAAGCTCAGGATCTGGGAATAGGCGGGTGTTCAAGCGATCTTTGTTGGTTTTCAGAGGGCTAGGCTATACTCGTCATCAGGAAAAGTAGAACGGGGGTCAGGGCAAAAGGCAGGGAGAGGTGCAGACAGGTAAGGGAAATAATGTGGCAGTAATGTCCAAACTCGCAAAAAATGGTGAAGAATAAGTAGGATCTCTTATTAACCCCGATGGGCATCAGTTGTCTGAGGAATGTGTACAGTAACTGGTGCTGCTGATTAACGGGACAGGCCGGGAGGGAGCACTCCAAACCCCAATAATAATACAGTGCCACGTGAAGAGAGACATTTGGGGATACGCTGGGACACACAACATCAGACACACTCCTTCAGACAACCCAGCCGGGGCTGATCCGACCCCGACTTGTATCCCAGCAGAGTTGGCCCACGGTTCAGACCTTTTTATCCAAATCCACCTGGACACTTTCTCTGCAGCTTCTGTGGTGGACTTCATGACTTTCCTCTTTGCAGCTCCTGTGATGCCGAGGAGGGTGTAGGTTTGCATAGGGAGTGAGCCACAAAGCCCCGACATTCAACCTCTATTAGCTCACAATGGGCTTTCCAGCCTCTCTTCTGACATTCCTCTATGAGCTCATTGTATTTGATCCACTTGCTCTCATTGGCATCTTCCAAGTGGTCCTCCCAGGGGCTTCCTCTCCAATGCTCTTTTCAAACTTGTTGATGCTCGCTGCTGCAGCATGCTCACCATCCTGCTAGTCCTTACCTCCTCAACACCTGCCCGCACCTCCTCCAGGATAATGATGTCTGTCCTTTCCCTGGGCTAGGTCACACCATAGCTGTGCCCCCAGCCCCGCTCGTCTGATGGCCACCGTGCCCAACAAAGCCCTGTGTCTTAGTTGAGATTCAGCCAGCTCCAGCCCCTCTTGAGCTCTGAACTTCCTGCCAGTCCTAACCACAATGCCTGCTCCAGTAACTCTGGAGTCACTGGACTCCCTATAGGCAAGTGCCTCTCTTATGCGAGCAACTCTGAATTCCTCTTCCAGGTTGCTAAAAGGAAGCTGAAGTTTATTGCTCTTGCCATACATTGCTGTACTAGCAAGACTGCGTGGCAGGCCCAGCCATCCTCCGAGGAAGGAGCTGATCTTTCTCTCCAGGATCTCTACAGTAGAGATGGTCACCTTATATACAGTACTAACAGCACCCAGAGGATGCGAGGCAGAATGCCATGTTGAACCTGCCGGGAAAGCCAGACTTGTCTACTGCAGACAACCAGGCTTCAAGCTTCTTGATGGTAATTTGGACTGATAATGTGTCTCTGAGGCTGCAATCAAAAACCTTGCCTAGGCTTATGACTGGTTTCACAGTGATTGTTGGTATCATCACGCCATCCACAAAGAAGCAAAACTTCTCCACCACTTTCCCTCTCTTCAGGACCATAGACTTAGATTTAGTTGATTTAAAACTCATCCTAGCCCAGCAGATGAGCTTTTCCAAGCCCTGAAGGATCCACCGTCAGGTTGACCATAAAGGCTCGAATGGGGGGCTGTTAAATTTGGACAGGGGGCCTCTACACTCCGTCTCAGCTGCCTTCACCAACATACAGCAGCTATCTCATTGCTCCATTAGGAATTAATGCTCGCTAAAATGGGAATACAACAAAATTGATGAGAAAATTGTAGATGTGGTAGTCGTGCTGAAAGGAGAAATTGCATTGCTTAAATCAGAAAATTAGGTTTTGATAGTCATATCAAAGGCTGAATTAGAAAATCAAAATCAAGCTTTGAAAAACCAGAGGGAATAAGTCATGTTCACTACAGACAACAGATGCTATTTGGAGAATAAAGTGAAATTACCCCAACAGAGTCAACAAACCAGTAAGGCAATGTCGTGAATGGTTTGCCTCAAGTTAATAGAAACTGTGTGCATTTCACAAGTGATTGCTGTAAGACTGCAAGGGAAGCTCAGCTTCCCCCATAACAAAGAATTTAACTAGTCAATGTATCATTTTAAATTACAATTTTAATAGCAAAAAAAAATAATCTGTCTTGCTGCTTGAACTTATCGTTTCACGGGACTTGCTAATTGAACTTATTCATTCGCAGGAGTTGCTTTTGATAATATATTTTGCATTTGAAGAAAGATAAATACAACCCATAGATGGCCACTCACACCGTGCTTCACTGTAAGTCTATGGAAGATTCTTGTGCTCTGTCAATATGGAGAACAGACAAAATTGCATTGCTTCGATGGTATCATTTTGGAGCCCGCACGGGGACCATGCTTCACTGGGAGTCTATGAGAACTTCATACATACGTAGAACTTGCTTAGGCATTGTTGATTGGACAGACTTGCAGTCGGATATTTCAGACTTCCCTGGAAGCCAGGCTTCTCCACGTGGTGATTGTGTGATGTCTCGGCGAGACGGGATAATAACATTAATACTACCAATAACTTTAATGCTCACGATTGACAAACTTCACATGTGGTCGGAGGTGTTAGCTCATAGCGTTCATGCGTTTTGCCGCATGCAGGGGCACAGAAGCATTTTGTTGCCACCCAGAGTGACAGATTCTCATTTTGTATGTCATCTTTCACCCTTGGAATTTGTTAATGTTGTAAATGAAGTCATTACCACTGACTTTTCGAGTTTGACCATTTGTTTAATGTTTAGTGAAATTTAGTGGAGTAGTTTCAGTTAGCTTGCCATCTCAGCTGTCTATGTTGAAAATGGTCAATTCGCTTGAGAAGGAGCCATGCTGGTATGAAAGGACAATAGATAATTTCTTACACACAGAAGAGAGCAGAATTTACATATAATTTGCCGAATGTCGAAATACCAAAAAAATACCATTTTTGGTTATGCTGCCAACTCTCGACATACTGCTTCCCTCATTTTAAAAGTCATCATCCACCACTAGTGGTTTGCATTTTGGTTAAATTATTATGAAATTTAGATTCCCTTAGGGAAGAAAATTACGTCAGTCTATTAAAATTAGAATATTATAGAATTTTATGTCTTACAGTAAAAATAGATGCAATGCAAGCAGCTACTCTGGTCATGTTACACTGGGCAAGTCTTGTCTGTCATGAGATGCCTTAAAGAAAGCTACCATCTATGGCAGGGGTGGTCAATCTTATCTGCAAAAGCCTGGTGTGTTTGCAGGTTTTTGGCATAATCTTTAGGTCAGCTGTTCAAACCCAGGTCGATCAGTCTTACAATTAGTGTAATTAATTACACTAGTTACAGTGAAAACCTGCATACCCAATGTCCACGGCAAAAACCCGCATACCCATACTCTGATTTTTGGGCTTGGGAAAAGAGTTTTGGCTTGACCTATTTGTCAGGGTCAGAACCTGTTTTGTTCCAGTATTTCATCATCTCCCCATTTGGCCAGCAGGTGTCGCTGGCCATCCTGTCTTCCCTGTTTTTAATCTTTAGTGTTTCCCCTGCTCCCCAAATGGCCACATGGATAGCCAACTTATTGAGCTATCAACCCCTCAGTCTTGTGGTAAAATCCCACTACTTCTGTTTTTTGTATTTTTGTAGATTTTGCTCCCTTCTTTTTCATTTGTATCTGCTTTCTAGTTCCTGTGTTTTGTAACTTATATTCCATTTTGGTTTTTTGCTCTGTGCCTGTGGTTGTGTTTTACCTGTCTGTTATTCCCCCAGTGTTAGATTCCGTTTCCCTGTTTCTTTGTCAGTTACTAGTTTCCCTGTTTAGTTTCTGAGTAATTATTAGTTTCACATGTTGTCTGTTCTTGGGCCGGTCCTTGTGTTTACCTTATTGCTCGTTGCCCTGCACCTTGGTTAATTGTATGTCTCACTCCTGCTGTGTCTTTACCCGGTTCAGTTTTTGTATTTAAGTTCCTGCCTGTGTTCAGTTCCCTGAACGGGTCATTGTTGTTTGTTGTCATCAATGCCAGAACCACCCGAAACTGTGACACTATAAAACACACTGTCACATGATTTCACCAGGAGCAGGACTTTCAAGGTGTTGGGATGATGATGAAATGTTATGATCGGGTCTCATAATTCTAGGAATTAATTCCTAAAATATTTATCTGCTACAATAATTAATAAGCTTTGATCAGAAGCACTCCGGTAACGGAGGGTGGTTCACGTCATGCCCCGGGAAAGCAGTCGTTATAGGGGGAGAAAGGAAAAAAGCAATGAGTCAGACGAATGCTGAGGAGGTGGGAGGCCATGGATCTCAGGGAGGGCAAGAAGGGGGTGGGGGCATCAGGTTTGGGAAGTGAAAGGAACACAAAAGAAGAACAAGGTAGGTGTTAGCGAGGCAAACAAAAATGTGAGGGTTTTTATGTCAGCGGTGGAACAGATTGCCCTTCATGGCCGCAAATGCTAGCAGAAACTCCTTGAGGAGTTTTTGAAGTGAAGCCCGGATCCCGGAAGTATGCTGCCAGCCAGTATAATTATCGCCCCCAGCCGTGGGTAGTTGGGGTCGTGTCCCTGTAGCTGTGTGCTCTGCAGCGCTCCTGAATTCCTGACAGGTGGCCTTTGTCCAGGAAGCCACTTTGCAGCTCTGAGCGGTAACCGTAGGCAGGCCCCCAAGGTACCTGTGTGACAGGCCAGATCAAGACAGCGGCTGTACTCTGTAATATACTACTAACACTCATATCAGCTACCTGCAAAATTTACATCTCCTATATGTCAACATGCTTAAATGTCAAGCTACCGAGATTCGGGTGTCACGCCAGCACAATCCAGCCCGCCATCTCAGTCCCCACAGTTCTAACTGGTCCTTCTGCTCTCCCAGTCTGTGTCTCCAAAACATCACCTGTAATCAGTCCTCATATGTTCCACCTGTCCGTATGTCTAAGTCAAAGGGGAAACTCTATCGCTTTCTTTCTGCTGGTTGTTTTTCGTGTCAAGTCTCTGCACCTTCTGAGTCGCTCACAGGTTTTGAGTCCAGGCTATTCCTTTGGTAACTGGGCATTTCACGTGAGTGTTGGTTTGACTTACAGTTTAGGGTTCTGCACGGTGGCTTGGCTTTTCTGGTGTGTTAAGTCCCCTGTAGGATTGCTTCCTCACATTCCCCTTCCGTCTGTGACACAAGGAGAGTTATCAGCCTCACAGGGATGAGCGCACGCTCACAGATTCAAGCTTTTGTTCAGGTCCTCTTTTTTTATTTAAAAAATAAAATCCATGATTTTATTGCAAGCCCTGCACTGATAAATATAATCCTAATCACTTTAAAAGCAGCAGTAAAGGTAGGCAGGCTACCTTTTGATGCTCACAGTAGACAATTTGCCGCACAGCCGTGAAGATAATTTTTTTTGTTAATCAGTTAAGATGAAAGAAAGATGAGCTCACGCATCTCAGTGAGCTGTACTCTGTCAATCGAGAATAAGCATTTGGTCTGTTAGCTTTGATTAATGATATTCTCAGCACACCTGACGCACTGCACTGCACTGCACTGCACTGCACTGACTGTGATGCTGGAGACAAATGCTCAGTCAAATGCAAAAACCAAAGTGCATTATTGCGTCAAGTCATTTTGTCTGCACATTTAAGAACAGCGAGTGTTTACCAAAGTGCAGTACGACACAGTAAATAGACACTACATGAAATCCAATCATAAAATACATAATAATGTATCCGATAATAGTGATAAAATCAAATCTAATCTAATGACGATGTGACACAACACTGAAGATGGAAACAAAACAACACTGGCAGTGGCACTGCTAGGGTGTGAATGCTAGGAGTGTGTTTTATTGTATCCCCCGCAGTTTTTTTTTTTTTTTTTTCTTTTGGGGGGGGCGGTGCACTGACACAGATCGAATGCTGCTACCCACCCAACATACTTAAATGCTCACCCCATGATGGCGTCCTGGTAACACTACTGGATCAAACAGTAAAAATATCGATTTTAAATTAATGGACTAATGCATCAATTTTAAGTCAAGTCAAGGCACTGTATTACCTTTTAAGTATTTTACATGTGAAAAGTCACCTCTGTTGTTTTAGAGTAAGACAGTGGGATATGCACAATATGAAAAAGAAACTATTCATTATGCTGAATGGGAATTTATTTATCACTGAGTGACAAAGCAGACTAGAGAGGCTAAAATAAAATTAAAAAAATGCATTTTTAAGTTCAAGATATTTTTCTGTTGTAAAGACCTCACACCAATATGAAATGCTCATAATTAACCATGACAGGGTGGGTGTGTCACTTAAGGTCACTAAAGTACAGTATTTGAATCTTATCTGACATGATTAAGCAGTCAAGACAAACACAGAAATAGAGCAAAGCACCAGGGACATTGATGCATGTTCTTTAATTTGATATTGTTCACTATACACTCACAAAGTAAATGCTGTTTATATTTGTTGAAGTTGTTTGCTAATTTTATATTCTTTAAACTGCATCTTTCAATATTGCATTGAAAGAGGTATTTTAATGTGACCTACAATTGCTTTTCACCCAGCAAGCAAAGAGTGGAAAGCCCTCCAGTTACAAAAAACAGGAAGTCCAATTAATTGAGAAAATGGTTGTTTATAGTTAAGTGGTTTTTTTGCTTCTACTGTGAGAACAAATTGTTCTTGTTGCATTGATTTATTGCCTCTCAAATGAGTCAATTTAGTAACAATTTTAATACAATATATAACGCATTTACATGGACCAAAGTCTCTGAGGAATGTTTCAAGAAACTCTATCTTTTCCCATACAGTTCGGCAGCAAGTCAGGAACCTGTCCCAATATTCCCAGGACAAAAGACGATCCTCAAAGGAGATCCTAGATGTCAGTCAGTTCTGAGGCAGATATTACAAGTTATTTAGAAATTCCAGTTCAACTAGTAGCAGTTTCTGATATGCAGGAGGAATTCTATGTGACTATGATGAGCACAAGCAAATGTGCCCCACACAGAACCAGGGACAGGAACTGAACCCTGGAGTGAAAGAGAGTTATTAAAATAACATCAAGGACAATTACAGCACATGGAACATTTGCAACACTTATACCTGCGTGCCTTATTTTGTTTTTCATTTACTTTGAATGTTTTCTCTTAAATATGATGCCTTTACACTGTTTCCTGATTTTTATACCCTCAAAGTGAAGCTGGTTTTGTATTAGCTGCTAATCAACATTTTTTTTTTTTTTACAAAATAAGTGTGCACTCTAGTGTTCTTAAACACTCGCAAGAAATATTATTTTCTCTTGGTTTGTTGCTAGGATACAAATTTTCTATGTGCGTCACTATGAACAAATTGTGGTATGTAAACACCTCAGTCAAGCTTACCCTTCTGTCATAGTTATATACATTTTATCTGCATGCTGGTGTGATCAAGAGCAAAACTAAATATTTGAACTGAGAGTAAAACCATCATAAAGAAGACTAACTGAGAAATTCCCTGTTGTTCCCTGTGACTGGAAAGTGCACAATGTTGCCTGAAGAGCCAAAACATGCCTAAAATGCTGTTGGTCCCCCATGTGCCACCAAAGCAGGGGTGAGCCTCTGAGGGCAGGTCTTGTAATATTTGGAACCAAGGTGTCAGCTGCAAATCCTTTAAGTCCCCTTAGTTGCAAGGTGGAGCCACTGCAGATCAGACTTGTTGTTCTAGCACATCAAAGATGCTCGACAGGATCCAGATCTGGGGAATTAGGCGGCCAGAACAACACCTTGAGCTATTTGTCATGTTCCACAAACCATCACGATGTAAAAGGAAACAGCCAGGACACCCCCGTCATTCCCGCGCAACAGTGAGCCATGGGCCCCAACGGTCTGTTGCTGCTTTGTGGTTTTTTTCCCTTCCTCTAAGCGCTGCCTGGAGGTACTTGGCACCGTGGATAGCGAGCACCGTAAAGCCATGTCGTTTCGGAGATACTCTGACCCAGTCGTACGGCCCCTTATAACATTGCTGACTGGTACTGAGTCTAGCCAGCCACACCTGTGTCTTGGTATGAGTGACTGACTCTGTGGGATCATCCTTCCTCTTTGGCTGCCCCAGACTGCTCCTCTTGCTTCCTGGAAGGAAAAAAAAAGAAGCTTTCGGACTATTTCCAGTATAAACGTTGCATTGGTGTGTGAAGGTGAACCTTCCAACACACTGACATCCATTCCTTACGTCTTGTTGATTCTAGAACAGTCTCAAGGCTGTCTATGAACCTGCGCTACATAAGAATTTATGAAAAATGCCAATATAGTAAGTGCTTATATTTGACACTTCTTTTGTCCATGTATGGATTCCTTGCTATTAAATCAAGCAAAAAGGGTAAAAAAGTAAAATCAAGCAAAAAGGGTGTCAGTATTACTTGTCAAATGTAACATTTCTGTCTCATTGCAGGACCTGAAATTATATCAGTTTTGTCTTTTTCCATATTTCTGAGTAGTGCTCAGCATCCGCTGGACACGTTTTAATTAATGTCTAACAATCCTACTAATTAGAGGAATAATTTGTGTACTGCGTACTGCATATGCATTAGAGCTGAATGGGCAAATTAAATAAAAAGAAGCAGTACTTAATTGAACAGTATAGTTATGGGTGCAAGTAATTTTTTATCTTGAGAAATTCTGAGTGTGGAAATTTCATTGGCACTGTACTTGTACTTTGCAAAATGAATCTATAAATTGAATCTAGTCTATTCGAAACATGGTTCAAGTTAAAACTTCACATACGCAAGTAATTGAAAGTAAATTATGGACTAATATAACATTCCATATAGCCATGATACATATTTCCTTGCATTAAGCATTAGCAATAGAAAAATTTAAAGCCAAAAATGCAATTATGAATTCACACTGACATCTAGTGGCCAAACTGCGGCCTTTTCAAAACAGTTTTTACATTTTTTTTTTTTTCGGTTTCGTTTTCAGGAAATTAAAATTAAATATTTTGAATTTAATGTTAAAATGGTAACAATAATAACATCAGGTTTATGTTGCCTGTGCATCAGAGATCTCTGTCAAATACAAAGGTACACATTTAATCTATTTACTCATTTATTGGTTTGTTTATTTATTGTTTATGTGTTTATTGTTCCTCACAGTCAGTTTATAGATTGATCTAAGGGGTAACAGAATATTTCCTATAAATTAAAGCACATGGATGCTAAAATCACAACCTGTTATGAATGTATTTCCTTCTATTTACTACACATGGCTGTGGATCAAAAACATGTTTCTGTGCTACCTGGATTATGATTGGGGGATTATGTGACATAAAAATGTATAATTTCTGCATCCATTTTCCCAAAAGAATTTTCTCAAAGACTGAAGTATTACTGTAGCCTGTTCTAGGAAACAAAGGGTATTAATCATGGTAGAAATAATATTACATAAACATAATATTAGATTACTTTTGGCCCCATGAAATTCTTATTCACACAGCTAACAAACCAGTGTGGATATTGCATGAAGGTGACGGATGTATTACTGATTAGGATGTATCTGCATATGTTCCACTGATATAAGAAGTAAAAGGAGAAGCATTTTATCGTTACAGTCAGCGGCAAAGGATATTTTAATGATGGTTTTTGGGTGACTGTACATGTTATTTACAGGTCACCTGAGACCTCAGCAACAAAGGTGGAAACTGCACAAAGGCTTCCCAACAAAATGGGGTTATTAAGGTCTAATTGTTTACAAAGCAGCTAGGTTGTATTTAAAAGGCTTGCTGGAAAGTTCCATCTCGGCCCTCGGGAGCAGACCAGCAGGTGTTGAAGCTGTGCTGCAATCGTTCAATACTGTCTGACAAAAGGCACGAAGGGATTCAACAGACCTCATCTGATAGATCCCACCTGCTGCTAGATCTGCTCAGGGTGTATCATCATAAATAGCTTGTGGAAAGGAGCCTTTAGGCCTGTTTACTCTGTGGCTCCGAGACAACCATGAGTGCCTCTTGCTTTCCTGCAGCCCGGCTCTGTTTAACACATATTCCCTGGGATGAAAGACGCATGTAAACATCAACAACAGATACAGGATACAGAAATAGCATGGAGACACGGTCTCAGTCTGTAGTGATGGTAACGATGAACTTTAAGATGGACAGCGAGGCTATAAACTGAGTGACTCGCATGTATCATGATCATTATTTAATACTTATTAGCAGTGTTGGGCATTTCAGGTCCATTAGCTACAAATCCAGGCCAAGGTTTTGTTTCTACCAACCAGCTGAGTACTCT
>JAODKE010000040.1:5259606-5271863 GCA_026779605.1 Mormyrus hasselquistii | reverse complement strand
CTCTCTCTCTCTCTCTCTCTCTCTCTCTCTCTCTCTCTCTCCATATATATATGCATTCTATCTTATTTTCATATTGTGTTATTCTGAAGCCTCAGTTGCTAGTTTTTCTCTTAAGGTTATAAATCTGATAAACAGTTTATGTCTGTAGAACATCATGTTCACTGCTGCTGCAAAATGAATATTGCTGGAAATAAAGATGGACAGTTTTTGCCCTTGACACAGTTTTTCCTGCCAGTATCAGCCCAGATGGTGCAGGACACAATATGAAAAGGATTCAGAAGCAGTGACAGAACACTAATGGCACTAAGAGTGTTCAGAAGCAGTGACAGAACACTAATGGCACTAAGAGTGTTCAGAAGCAGTGACAGAACACTAATGGCACTAAGAGTGTTCAGAAGCAGTGACAGAACACTAATGGCACTGCACACTGACAGGAGCTTAACTCATAAAGACAACATGAGAATGAAAACAATGACAACACTGGCACAGACTCAGTAACAACCACACGCAGTGCAGTAGATCAGTGTAAAAAACAACCACACGCAGTGCAGTAGATCAGTGTAAAAAACAACCACACGCAGTGCAGTAGATCAGTGTAAAAACACAAATTATTATTATTAGTAGTATTGTTCTTATTATTAATAATGATGGTGATGTTGATGATATCGTCATCCACGAAAAAAAATTACACAAAACAAGATACAAGTGCCGTAAGGAATAATAGCTGATTGGCAAGTAAGCGATGAAAACACAGCTAAACATCTATTGTCATTACTGTCCTGAATCATGGCAATTTTTTATTTATTTATTAATGTTTATAGATTTGAAACTGAGAGACATGAATACTGAGTAAATTAAATAAGAAGCTGTACAGTACTAATACTAAATGTAACTATTTTTGAGATCATTTTATGAATTTGCTAAATGAACTGATGATAGTGACAATAGCGATGAGTGTGTCCCCATTGCCAGTAATTTACTTAAACTGCAATTATATTCTATTTATTTATTGTGTTCTAACTATAGGAAATTCAATATGACCACCAAATTTTTCTTATTAATATAATTTCACAAGAAAAACATATACTCATGAGGGTTGATGAGCCCAAGGCTCATTCACAGGATAAGTTTGAGATAAGTTTATTCTCCTAAGGTGTAAAAGGTCTTTCTGTGTGTTGTTTTATTCTTAGACCCATGAATCAGACAATTACCAGCTTGATGTCAGAGCAATTTGAGGGTTGAATAATCCATTGTCTTCTTTAACTGATCAGGGCGTATTGTAAGAGTAAGAAGAAGAAAGCGGCATTTCATGAAAACTGCATTTTCACAGGGGCTGGATACACTTTTCAGAGAATCCTCCTGATTATAGCGCCATTCACTTCATTATAGAGCAATTTCCTTAAAAAAGCACATAGTATATATGACAAAAGTGAGTGTAGAAATAAAGGCGGCAGTCTGTGGGAGAGAGGTTATAATGTCATTGTCTCTGAGAAACAGTAAAAGCTTACACTGCATTATTTATGCTGCACTAACAGAATCACAGTGTTTACTTATATAAATAGGACACAGTGCAGGGGAACACACTGGACAGGTCACCACCCTGTGACACACACATGTTTACAGGCTTTTACGAACACACTATCTAGAGATCTAGAGATCTAGGGATGCTAGTTTGCCTAATTCCTTTGTATGCAAAGTTATGTAATTTGTAAAATTTTGTTTGTTTAATTTATTGACCATCTATGTACTGTATGGGCACGTCAGCATGAGGACTGGGCGGCGTGATCATCTGTGCAGGCATTTCGGGACAGTAAAAGGACAACCCAGCGCCCCAGATGTGGGACTGGGCCACTGGCATGCTTGCTGCAAGGACGTCCACTGCAGCTGTGGCTGGAGTCATGGATCTTTCTGTAAGCCACCTCCACTGCTATTTTAGAGCTTTCTGCAGTGTGTCCAGCCAGCAACCAATCATAGATCACATGGCCTGTATACTCCGGATTTCTGCATACAACAGCGTGTTCTAACACACCAATGTCAGATCGAGGCAATTTCACACAGAACTTGAAGAGTGGGACAAACATTCCACAGGCTGGATCAGCTCTAAGGCGATGTGTAGTGCCGCTGCCAGTAAATGTGGTCAGACCTGATATAAACGCTGGAATTCTTTCCCACGATCCATCCAAGACAGCCTACTGAATCAATTTCAGCTGTAAGATTTCCATTTATGAAGTTCTTCTTAATAAAATCAGTGAAATGGTTGAGTGTTACGTTCATATTTCTTTTCAGTATAGTTTCATGCAGTGTTGGTGTGAATGGCATTTGGCTATCAGGGGTTCACAAAAATGTGCGTATTTAAACCATTTATACCATTAAATGACATACCATTTCAGTTCAGACCTCCGAGGCCTTATACCTGCAACTTTGGCTGTTAATTTCCTTTCTGGGTCAGTGTGTGTGTGTGTGTGTGTGTGTGTGTGTGTGTGTGTTTGCACGTTCTCCTTGTGTGTGTCAGTGTCTAATAACAAACAGCTATTAGATGAGGATTATATGTAACCTGTATATTTTCTGGTGGGCATGTGGACTATGGGCTACATCCCTAAACCAGAAAATGGCTACTTAAAATGCATGAAACATTTCTGCAGCGACAGAGTATTTCACTTTATTGACCTTTAAAACTTCCTTAATTTGCTGACGTTGTAGATTTAGGAAGCAACAAGGAAATAAATCAACTGATTTATACTTTTTTGATTTTTAGTAAAGATGTGCATCCCTGTCTAAATTAAGACAAACTCTGTCTGTTGCGGTACTGTCAACCTGGCATGGAATATATTGCCGTGACGACCGTGCACAGGGTCGAACGAGCAGGATGCAGGGAATCAGGATCGAGCACACGGAAATCTAGAAACGGGGTTTATTGCAGGCAGAGCAGAACTACACGGGGACATGTCAATGATCGGACTGGGGAAACAGACTTGAACGTGGACAAAATACACAGGATTACTTATAAATAACACAAAACAGATGAATACTATCAGGAATTGACATGAGGTAACGAGGGGGCGTGGCACACGGAAGGCTCGTGCGAGCAGGTCATGACAATTGCAGTTTCTTTTAGTACTGGGGTCTCCAACTCCGGTCCTGGACAGCTACTATTCAGTAGGTTTTCTATCCTACCTGATTTCTAATGAGCCACACTTGTTTTTTGGTAAATACCAGGAACAGGTGTGGCTCATCAGAAGCCAGGTAGAATAGAAAACCTACTGGATAGTAGCTCTCCAGGACCAGAGTTGGAGACCCCAGTTTTAGTATATTGCAGTAAAAAACAAGTATACACTCAATGTCCCATTTCACTTAATCTAAGTCACAAAACGTCTTATATGAATGTCTCCATTTAAGTATGTGAGCTCCAAACCACATTTACTGTTAAAGTTAATATCATTTGGAGTTTTGAATCTTAATGAAAGAAAATACATGAAATTTAGTTTTTGGAATGACTGGTAGATACTAGCAGTGCTGTCGCTATGGGCCTGTAACTTACTGGTAGAGTAAAGCATGTTGGAAATAGAATATTTAATGCTCTTTTCAGAATTACTTGGGTTCGACACTTCTCTTATTTTATTGTATTTCTCATGTCTTTCTGGTTTGTACCAATGGAGAACATGTAAATAGGTATTCTGTGAGGATAAAGCTTAAATGCACCATTGCTGGATGTTGTTTGTGGGAAGTTTAAAAAACATGTTCACATTTATAGCGTTCACAAGATGACCTGCCCTTTCCACACTCTACTGCCACCAAGTGCTGCAGCTTCAGTTTTGGGGCAATATGTCCCAGATTTCAGTCCGATTTTTCTCAACATTTCATCAGTTCCAGATACTTACTCCTACTATAGTATCTGCAAAGGTTGAAAAAGATCCGTCAAATACTTTTACAGTTATTCCAGCAAAAATATCAAGTGTCTGTGGCAGTTCTTACTACCACTGCTTCAATTTTGGTGAAACTTTACTCAGAATTTGATCAGTTTCAACATGTCACCCATACAATATGTCCACAAAGACTGGAAAGTATCTGTCTTTTGGAATTACTGACTAAGTATCGCACAACATCAAATGTGTTTTACAGCAGGGCTCCCCTTAATCAGTTCATTAAGACTGTTTCAGAAAGGTCGTGCTTGTGACTGCTTCAGCCTTGGTGTGATGTATCTCAAATTTAGTCAGTTCAAAAACAAGGGTCTGCAAAATTTTTAAAAAGATCAAATATGTTTTGAATTATTGGCATGATGAGAAAATGTGGGGGCGGCATGGTGGTGCAGTGGTTAGCACTGTTGCCTCACACCTCTGGGGCCCGGGTTTGAGTGGAGTTGATTTTGTGTGGAGTTTGCATGTTCTCCCTGTGTCGTCGTGGGGTTTCCTCCAGGTACTCCGGTTTCCCCCCACAGTCCAAAGACATGCTGAGGCTAATTGGAGTTGATAAATTGCCTGTAGGAGTGCATGTGTGCGTGAATGGTAACAGTGTGTGAGTGCGCCCTGCGATGGGCTGGCCCCCTGTCCGGGGCTGTTCCCTGCCTCGTGCCCGTTGCTTCCGGGATCGGCTCCGGACCCCCCGCGACCCGATTGGATTAAGCGGGTTGGAAAATGGATGGATGGATGAGAAAGTGTCTGCGGTGATGACAGAATCATATGCATTCTCTGTCCAGATCATACAGTTATATTCAGCCTATATATGTACTTTTAAAAGGAATAAAAATATTTTTTATATTTTGTTCCTATCCATTTTGAAATGTTATGTTGGGGTTGGAACATAACACTACTGGTATTACTATGCTCATTTTTCTGTCCCTCCTCCTGCACCCCCATCAGCAATTAAAACCTAAAATACGCATCTTCTTTGAGAAGCAGACATGGTCCTCCTCACTGGTGAATCAATAGTTAGGAATGATAAAAATGTCTAACAGTGGTAAGTGAGCGGTTTCATTAAAATGCTTCCCTGGGGTTTGTGTCTCTCATGTAAATGTTACACTGCATTCATTTTCGAATAGTGGAGTTTTGGTTGTACATGTTGGAAATAATATTACAACCGCATTTCCAAAAGAGCTTGGACGCTGTGTAACAACAAGAAAACAAGAAACAAGTAAAACAGAACATAACCGAGGCAGGAGCAGAGAGCCATTAACAAGACAAATTAAACACATGGATAACCAATATCAAATTAAGGATAACCCTGAAGAGGGAAGCAAAGAGCTACTACTCCAGGAAAAGCAGAAAAGCCAATAAACAAACAAAACAGGTGAGGCTGGTCTGGGTTAACCTCTGAGCCAGACACTCAGCCTGAGTTATGTGGTGGTGTGATGATCTTTGGGTCCTCAGGCAGCACTGAATTAAAAACAGACACAATTCTACAGTGGAGATCACTGCATGGGCTCAGGAACACTTTTGGAAACCATTGTTTGTGAACACAGCTTGTCGCTGCATCCACAAATGCAGGATGAAACTCTACCAGGCACAGAGGAAACCACATAAACAAGATCCAGAAACGCAGCCGACATCTCTGGGGCCAGAGCTCATTTACGACGGACTGAGGCGAAACGGAAAACTGTCCTGCGTCTGACGAATCATAATTTCAAATTCTGGAAATCATGGATACTGCATGCTCCGGGCTAAAGAGGAGACGGACCATCCAGCTCGTTATCAGCGGACAGTTCAAAAGCCAGCATCCATGACGGTATGGGGGTGCATTAGTCCCCATGGCCTCTGTAGGTTACACATCAGGAAAGGCATCTCTAACGCTGAATGACATATACAGGTTTTGGAGCAACATATGCTGCCATGCAGACAGCGTCTTTTTCTGAGAAGGCCTTATATGTTTCAGCAAGACAATGCGAAACCTCATTCTGTGCACATTACAACAGCATGGATCCATAGTAGAACAGTCTGGTTGTTAGACTGGCCGGCCTGCATTATGAAATGAAAAATATAGCGAAGGAGACCCCGAACTGCCGAGAACTTGCATCCCTATATCGGGCAAGAATTTCACTTTCCAAACTCCAGCAACTGGGTTTCCTCAGTTCCCCAATGTTTAAAGAGTGTTGTTCAAAGAAGGGGTGATGCAACACAGTGGTAAACACGCCCTTGTCCCAACTTTTTTCAAATGTGTTGCTGGCATGAAATTCAAATTGAGCATATATTTGTCAGTACAAAATTTCCGAGTTTCAACATTTTATATGTTGTCTTTCATTTTCAATTAAATATGGGTTTATACAATTTATGTTACATATTATTATTATGTTACTCATATCCTTAGCCTTACATCCACATGTCATATGTGTTTACAAAGTGTGTTTTAATAAATTTACATGTGTTTAAAGTGTATGGGAGGGGTATTTTAAGGCTTAAACTAAAAATGGCTATTTATATGGTCTTTCTGTATTGTGGATTTTCACCTATCGCTGATGGATCTGGAACGTAACTTCCACGATAGGCGGGGCATCACTGTACAACGGTTAGATCTTTATATTCTTCTAAATAAAGGGCAGATTATCACTCACTCTGAAAACCACAGGAGAGATAGTCGACACTCAGCTTGAAACATGCTTGGAAATACCAAAGCCATTGTACCGAAACAGCTTCAACAAGTCCAGCATCAACACTCCTACCGCATCCTACTGAACTTCTACTCTGCCATCATGGAGACATGTCATGATGCCCTCCATCCGCATGCTCTTCTGCTGCCTTCACCCTCTCCAAAACCAGGTGATAACCTGTGGTCCCCTCCGCTGAGAAAATCACAGGCTGGCTGTCAGCACCTGTTCACCACCAGGGCAAAGTGGAGAGCTGGGCAGATTGCTGCTCAATCCACCACCCCGGCAGTCACCTCTGCGCCAAGCTACCATTACAGAGGAGGCTCAAGTGCATCGTGCTCCACAATACCACACATGCAACATTGTTTCAACTTGCACTACAGTCGCTATTGAACTAATTTCAATGTTTGATATATTGTCTTAAGATGTTTTGCACCATGTACTCGTAATGGTATTCCTATTTTTTACGCATAGTGTTCTGTGAAGTGTCCCCCTGTATGTCTTGTAATTTTGTCCAGTTCTTCATGTTTGGCACTGGACCACAAACAGTTCTGGTATGTTCACATATACTGGCAATTAAGTGAGTTCTGATTCTGAATAAGCAGAGATATTAATGGTGTGAACTGGGAATGCAGGGGTACTTGTGCTGCTAGATCTTAGTGCTACTTTTGACAGCGTCACTTATTTCATTCTGTAAGATTGGCTGGAATGGGAGGTCAGCCCAGGCGGAACTGCCCTTAAGTCGTTTATCTCCTATCTAATTACGTTCATTGTGTTCAAACATCTAATAACAGCACTGTGTCATTTTTGTTGCTGATAGAATATGGAGTCCCACAGGATTTGGTGCTAGGGCCTCTATTGTTCTCTTTCTACATGCTGCCTCAAGGAAGGAAAATATGAAATCACAAAATTACCATGCATTCATAAACTGATGACACAATTATACCTCTTGGTTGTGCCAAATAACCATATGCCCATAATTGTCCCAATAACCTCCTTTATGGAAATGAAGAGATGGATGAGTGACAGCTACCTGTTTACAAACACTGATGATATAATAATGTGACTTCTGCTTTATTGATAATACCTTGATATCAGGACGTAACTCTGAGAACTTGCATATCATATTTTTCTACATCAATTCAAAATAACTTTTCGATAACTTCTGCCTGACTTTGTGTTTTGCAGTTTAGAATCATCAACGAACAGTGTTGTTTACTAACGTTTCCTAGCCGGGGAAAATGAATGGATGTATTAATATCCGATTGCATTATTGTAATGTTCTGACAAATCCCATGTCTTCCCTAGATACAGAAACATGCTTGAAGTGCCACGAGGAGTAAAGGTGACCATATTATACATCTTAATGTTTCTTCTGTACTGTTAAATACAGGGTGGACTTCAAAATTCTTCTGCTACTTGCAAGTCAGTAAAGGGCCAATCCCATGCGTGTTTATATGAAATTATTAACAATCCCTTGCATGAATAATAATAGAAAAAGACTATTAGCTATACTTCCTTCAGTCTATTGAAGACTGGTTTATGCAGAATAGTTGATTGATTGATTGATTGATTGATTAATTCCCTTTATTGCTGTTGCAATCCACCATGTCACTAGTCACCAGCCAGTACCAGCGAAAAGCAGGCCATCAACCCGACCATACATATACACACATCACGTTATAGGGGGTAGACAGGTCAGGAAGACAGGGGACTATAGGAAAAATCTGAGAAACAAGGTTACATGAGGAGAAGGGAGGTGAAAAAAAAAAAAAACCTCAGCGACATAAAGCACGTAGTCACCACATCTTAACATTAAAGTCGAGACTTGCAGTAGGGGAGGGGAATGGGGAGGTGGAGGTAATCCAGCATAGACAAACATCAGTCCGGTCCTGCAGCCAAACGGCGCTGGTCAAGGAATGCAAGAGAGTCTCACTGCCTTGTTCTTCTGGGGGAGTCGTTGAATTCAGCAGCGGTCTTGGCCAAGGCCTGCGCTGATTAGAGGGAGCCAGAAGCAGATAGAATAGGGTTGTTTGGGTTTTCGTGCGAGAAGCTTTAATTTTGCAGCTCCTCTAATGTCCACGCTGATCTCCACCATCCAAAATTTTTTGCAGAGCCGTGAGCTTCTCCGTGATGTTGTCAAATCTGCGGTCCATAGTCGCGGTGATGTTATCAAATCTGCGGTCGTTAGACACAGTGATGTTATCCAGTTTGCAATCTATAGCCATAGTCTGAGTGCCAACAGCTCTGCCAAGTCCGTCAATCATCCCGGCCAGCCTTGTGAGGCTTTGAGCGGCTGTCACAGCTTTCTTCAATTTTCGATAAACCAGGGCAATGCCTAAACCATTCAGCATCAGACCTGTAATTATGGTTCCGAATAGGTAAATGTCTTTGATGTCCTCCACGGAAAGAGCTGCCAGACACACGACCCTCCACTTCCCCCATCCGTCCATCGTGTAGCCAGCTGCATACGTTCCTGCAGGACAATCAGGTTCCCCCGAACCTGGGCTTCTCTTCCAGAAGATGGTGTCAATTGCGTTGAGAGACCAGCTGATCAAACCCATAATTTCCTCAGTTTTTGAAGAGCAGGGCTGAGAGAGTCTCTCAAGCATAGTGATTCTCCAGGAATATGTGAAAGATGCTCTGTTCGGTATCCAGTACTGTGCAAAAGTCTTAGGCAGTCAAAAATAAAAAAACCCCAGCCATTGCATGTATTTATTGCATTTCACATTCAATGTAATTAATTCATTATTAGTATTAAAAAGTCGATGAGGTATTGATTTGGCCATAGAAGGCAAAGGAGTGGTTGCTTCTGAAAATAAATGGGTCTATAGGACTGTTGCTGCACATAATCGGGTAACTTTAGGAGAGGGTTTGAAATGGCTAAGCTGATACTTTGGCAGAAATCATAGTTTCACACCAGTACGCAGATAATTTTCTTTGACTGCCTAAGACCTTTGCACAGAACTGTAAATCCAAATTGAAGACCTTTTACTCTTTCCTAGCGCACCATTAATCAGGCTAATGGTGCAATTGTACAAACCATCTTATGGCAAAGTACAGGCACAGCTATTGACAATGAGTAGAATATTGTAGAAGACTGAGGGGAGGACTGACATACATAGTGCATGACAGGCGGTCTGCATAAGGCTGAAGGGAAGTCTGCAGAAGGCTAAGGGAGGACTGACATACAGAGTGCATGACAGAAGATAGTGGTCTGCAGAACACTGAAGGGAGGATTGACCTACAGAGTGCATGACAGGCGGTCTGCAGAAGGCTGAAGGGAGGACTGACCTACAGAGTGCATGACAAGCGGTCTGCAGAGGGCTGAAGGGAGGACTGACATACAGAGTGCATAACAGGTGGTCTGCAGAAGGCTGAAGGGAGGTCTGACCTACAGAGTGTATGACAGAAGATAGTACTACATAACCCTAAACACTCTGTGCTTTTTGCCAGGTTTGCTCTAGGACCCTCTGAGGTTTTTGCTCCTATATCAAACTATGGAGTCTTGGTTTCTTCTGCCCCATTGTCGTCTGCCTTTCATTTACTGTATGGCTTCCCTAATTGTCAATACACTCCATTGTTTTTGATTCTTGGTTCCTTAAGCGCTTTGGAGCAACCTTGTTAGGAAAGGTGCCATTTAAAAATGAATGAATCTGTATTGAATTAATGGAGTATCCCCTGTGTAAAGTAGTAGTTTGGAGAGACTGGACTGAAATGTCTTTTCAGTATTTGAAATAAATTAAAGGCCAAAGCAATATTTTCTTTTTTAATGTACATACATCTAACCATTTATTTGCTATATAACAATGATCTGGAAGGTGATATGAAGCTTAAAAAGATAAAGGCCAATCAGCATTGTGCAATAGTTTATTCCTAAATAAAAGTTTCCTTGGAGAAATTTTTCTCCCTTTTTTGCAGCTTATCTGATATTTTGGCATTTTTAGTTTTGGTGGGGAGCGTGTTGATTTTTACATAAATATTAATAAGTAGACTAAAGAGTAAGTGTTGTGTCATAATGCATGACTAATAGTATATGACTAATAAATAAGAAAATAGAAAGCAATACATCATAATAGAGTTGAACAGAACGGTTCTAATAATTACGGGAAAGGCGATGGACCAAAGTGTTTACTCTTACCTTAACCTCGTTAAACGCAGAGAGATTTTTATATGCAATAAAATAATGAAATAATACCAATGTACTGTATTGCAAACAGGTGTCGGAGCATATAATAAAGAGAGAGAACACTGTAATATGTAAATTCATGCAGAAGAAGTCTTTTGTAAGGGCACCAGGTGAAGGAAACAGGAAGCCAGATTAAGTTATCACAGGGCTGATTCTCGGTACACACTGAATATATACGACCCGCCACAAATTCTGACCCTTCACTTCAAAAGGGGCACAGTATTACTGTAACACTGGACAGCTGAGTCTCAAAATTGAAATATTCTGAGTACCATTGTCTGCAAATAATTTCCTTTCTACAGTATATGCATCTTTCTGCTTTTCATGTTAAAAATGTTATTATTATTACTATTATTATTACTAATAGTAGTAGAAGTGGTAGTTGTACTATACTCTTATCCCTCGTATTTTATATCTGTTTATATAATTTTTAAAAGAAAATGATGAGTGCATTAAGATATTTGGCACTAATATGTCAGGGTGATCCAGCAAACAAGTGGTCGAATGATATGATGTCAGCACAAGGATTCACTGGGATACTTGGGCAAAGCAAAACAATATGCATAAAACAAGGACAAATACAGGTTACTAAAAATGAGGAAATAAGGTGGCAGAAATCCAAACAGAAAAACACCTGCTCACATTACTGTCCCAGACTTTCTTAATCAACATAATACGTGGAGCAGGGCCAGGAAGATTTAAGGTGTTTGCATAGGATGTAACCATTCAGTTCCGTGGACTGTGATTCATTCATGATGTATTACATTTTTACTTTATTTTAGGAAGAATTGTCCTATGTTTCACGATTAACACATCCTGGGCTTTTCTTGTGGGTTCTTTAGTTGTTCACCTAAAGATGATTTTGACACAAAGAGATTTATTGAAGAAATGAAACACACTGGGGAAATCGACAAAATCAAAAGGATCACAAGGGATCAGAATTAAACAGGTCCCTCCGGGCGCCAGGCCTTGCACTTGCGTGGCTTGGTGGGGATCCACTGCTAACAGCTGGGCTCTTTCTTCTGCTGTCTCTCCTACTCCCAGGAACGGGTGGCTTCACACAGCCAGTCCAGGTCCAACTGGCACTGCCCCTGCTGTATGTCCAGCTCACAGTGCTCCCTAGCCAGCTGGGCATCCACAGCAAGGCACTTCTCCTCACGGCGGAACAGTGCATCTTCTGCGGCCTTGGCCTCCTGCACCTAGCAGACGTGCTTGTGCTGGCAGCCGGCCAACTGCTGGTGAAGTTTCTCCAGGCTGCGTTGCCTCTTCTCCATGCCCTGGTGCTGCCACTCTTGCTGCTCTCCCAGCTTGTGATACTCGTGGGCAAGCTGGGTCTCCCCCACGTGAGACGCCTCCTCATGGCTAAGTGGAGCCATCTCTGCAGCCTTGACCTGCTGCTTCTTGTGGTCCTGCTCATGATCACCAAGCAACCGCTCCTGCACTGCACCGCTCCTGCACTGCACCGCTCCTGCACTGCACCGCTCCTGCACTGCA
>JAODKE010000040.1:5233267-5247340 GCA_026779605.1 Mormyrus hasselquistii | reverse complement strand
CCCTCCCCCCCTGGCCAGCTCCCCCGCTGACCCCCATAAGCACCCCCGCTCCCTGAAACCCACCCAGGGCGGGGGGCTCAGGCCCTTCCTGACCAGGGCCCAGAGCAGCGGCACCACCGGGCACCACAGAGCCGGGGCAGCCAACCAGACCCCACCACAGAGGAAAAACTACACCCAACATTCAGTCAACTCCCAGACTACATAATACATGTTTCTCAATCTGGTCCTTGGTCCTGTATAGACTCTGTAGGTCACTGAGGACATGGGTTGGGCAACATTGGATTAGATGATAAAAGACTGATATACTTTTGACCAAATTTTTGACAGAATCTTATCCATTATTATTGAAATTATTCCAAAATTTGCTTGTAACCAGTATCTAATAATAATAATAATTACCCAATTGCTGAAATTGTTGTATTTATGTTATATGTTATAAATACTCATTCCTTAACTTTAAATACATTTGAATGAACTCCAGGGCTAACTGTAATCTAGCTCTTTATAACCTTGTTAGTCGTTCCTGTCATGACTAATATCTTAATCTATACGAACAAAATTAGCATCAGAGTCTGTTTTCTCAGGTATGTTAAAACAGCTCTGAACAACAGGATATGAACAAGCCAAGCCTGTTAATCTGATTCAGCGCATAGTGGCAGATGGGTGCCATTAACACGGCGTAGGCTGCCCTCTGTGCTATTTCAGCAGTTGGTGTATTCATAAAAACTACAGCCATTCAGGCCCTGATACTCAAAGCTTCAAATCACCTGAAACTCTATTTATGGCCAAGCCAAAAGTCAAAGTCATTCTCAAACACTTGAGCGCAAATTTAAATTTATTATAATTTTTTTAAGCATGCATGTCATGTTACCTTTTGAATTTGTCACAATACATGCAAGATGGAACCCAATAATCCCAATTTTACTGTGTAATCATGATAAATTGTAATAAGGTTTAATACTAACGTATTTTGAAAAAGGGAACTCAATAATCCCAATTCTTCTGTGCAATTTATGATAAATTGTAATCAGGTTTAAAACGAATGTATTCTGAAAACCAAATAGCCTTATGTTATGTTTGCATATAACAGCTCAGTAACTACGCTGTCTCTTTTATTACTTTTTATCATCTCCAGACAGAGAAAGACAAACAACTGTTACAGCCACCAGCCGATATCTGAGGCTAGTCTTTTATTTTTTTCTGCCTTTCATTTAGTTATTTACATAGCTTGCTTATTTCCCTTTTGGCACTGGGGGAGCAGCTCAGCGGGTTATCCTGTCAGCACACACCTCCTGGGCGTCTGCCCCGATCCCACCTTCTCTCTGCGGCTGTTCCGGCTTCCTCTGCATGCTTCGGCTGCCTCCTGCACTCTGAAGGCTGTCAGGCTAATTGGCATCGCTAAATCGCTCACGATGCATGTGGTGGACTGGCCCGGTCAAGGTGTAGCCCAGCTTCACGCTGTGTGCCGTGCACAGAAGGGGCACAGCTTTCTCACTTGGGTTGTTCAGTAGGTGTAAATGTATGTTTTATTCCTGACCTGCCTCTCTGTCTGTGGACTTTACGCGTACCCCTTGCGTCCTAACCATCCAAACTGATGGTTTCGACTAAATGGGGTCTAAAATCGCCCTAAGTGTAAGATATTATGAGTGCTTTGTGTTTTTTGAGATATGCTCTCAGCACTCCATGCCGTACACTGGATAATTGGGTACTGGATGCATCATTCTCTTCTGGGACATTTTGGAAAATCGTTTCGCTAAACAATGTCAAAGTTCAGGATAATACTCAGAAAAAGTTTACAGGATCAAAATACTGTAGTTTGCAGTAACAGTAGTAATAATGAAGTTACAAAACAAAGAACAACAACAATAATAATAACAATAATAATGATTATTGTTATTATTATTAATATAGTAGCAGTAGTAGTATCCTAGTGTACACTTAAGTATTTTTTTCAATGGTCATCGTGTTCTGCATTGTCACTGTTTAAGTGCTTCAAATGTCTTTGAAAATACATTCAGTTGGACATTCCACATTACCCTAATTGTCCTTTTGTATTCAGCGACCCTAGTATTCAGAGAACTAGAGATCTATATTTTACTTTTGTAATACAGGCCAAAAAAATAACTACATGAATTACGGGGTATAACAAAAGATTCTCTCCTGGGAACTTTTTAATTAATTAAGTTCTATTTAATTTTCTTTTCATGGACCATGATTCCCAGCACAGCTCCACCAAAGTACTTCACAAAGATTTAATAAGAAAATCATTATAAAACAGTTACAATGTTTCCCTAACTGCCGTTGTACTTTTATGTGTGCGGTCAATCAATGTGTGTTGCCCAGCACACGGACAATTCACAGTAAAAATCTGTTTTCTTCTGACATTTTAAATTTACATATAATTTAAAAGGATGATTCCTTTTAATGAATTTAAGTACATGATCCAAAACCAAAAATACAAATATCATGATTTAGTTCACTTTTCCAATTATTTTTGCACACTTATGTAAAAAAGTAACTTTAACCAACACGGATAATGTATTGAACAGAGGCTGCAGACAAACAGTAACTTCATTATCTTCATTATGAGCAACTGCATTCTGCAAATCTTATAATATTCTTTAGATTTCAGACTTGTTACCTATAAAGTAAGTAAATCTGCACACATGCATGCATCTTATTTCATTCTCAGTATAAAAACTACAATAACACCATATATCACTGGGTGTATGACACAAGAGGTGATTAACAAGTGTTATGACTTCATAATTTTCTGAGTCATGCATATATAATGTTTTATATAGCTTTCATGACTAATTGTCCATGCTGTCATTTACCCTCGTTTGACACGACACGTGTCATAATAGGAAGTATTTGTTTCATAATGCCTTATGAATGTTACATGTATTCATGCAAAACACTTCTGAGACAATATCTGTTTATCAGGTATTAGTTTTACACTGATTACCTGAAGAGGGGAAGAAAAGGAACATTTCCGTAGCCACATTGCAGATACTGCACATTTCAGGTGTTTGTTTTTTTTAAATGAGGCACTTGTTCTTAATTAACTGTATCATTACCCAACTGTAAGAAACTGCTGATGGAGATGCTGCCACAGTGAACTGCAAGGACAACACATCCCTTCATTCCAAAGGTGGAAGTTTGGGTCCAGAAAGTACAAATCCAGAGCAAGGTTTTGTTTCAACCAACCACTTGAGCATAAAGAGTCACAGTCACAGAGGACTCAACTGGTTGGTTGAAACAAAACCTTTGTCTGGATTTGCACTTTCTGGACCTGAACTTCCACCTCTGCTTCAGTCAAGATGAATTCTTTATTCATATGCTGAGAAGAAAAAACTTTTGGTTGGATTTACTTGACTGTGAAGAGTTGGTGCCCCACCCTGGGTTCTCACCCTGCCATGCACCCATAGCGAGATCCAGACCCCCTGGGCCCCTGAAGAGGACAAGTGGTTTCAGGAAATGGAAGGATGGATTTACTTCAAGAAAAAATAGTACCAATTTACACTAAGAAAATGTAGTGAGTTTAATCTGTGTATATTTAAGTAATATCATTTATCATTTTTAGGTTGACTACACAGCCTGTTTCAGGACCGCACAACAAGAAGTCTGTATGATTTACTTTAAAATGTTATATACTTACTGCTGCTGAATGAAGTAAATTTTACTTAAACCTAAAATGTAAATTCACATTTAATATTCATTGTTATTTTGAAGGCTTGTTTGTATAACTGAAGTAATATTTAGTAATATTTAGGTTTTCGAAATACCATTTGATATTTGACTGTAAGGCAAAATACATAAGTGGATGGAAACAGATGCATGGAAAGCATTTCGCAATCCATACAGTTTAAACTTCCCGCTAAGTTTTCTCAATTTACTTAACCTCAATGCAAACATGTTTAATATTCAGTAAGAAACAGACCCAGAACGATAGAAATGAAACATAGTAATCAACAAAAATTTGGATTTAAATCTTTTGAATAGCACTGCTCAATAATAATAATAATAACAATAATTATATTTTTAATGAATTATCTCATACTCGTGGCAGTGAAAAAGAACATATTGTAGCTGGTTCCAGCTTTCCCGTGGTATAGGTAATATGTATGGATGGTATATTCTAGTACACGCAACAAAAGGTTACTCGGCCTTTTTAGTTCAGACTAGCATACTGATGGGAAATTCCAGTGTTGAGAGATTTATGCTGTAATCCTGCACAACTACATTTTTTTCCTTTATCCAAAAACCTCTTAAAATTAAGAATTACTACAGTACACAGGATATTATTAAGCCCTGTGATTAGGTTGCAAGCTTTTGCAGTGTCATCACATTTGACCAGTTGCTCATTGGCCTACATGATGATTACAACATCTATCGGATATGAAAATATCACCTTGATTGTTCTGGTTACATCACAAAAGGTACACACAATTCAGTAAAGTTGAAAACCTATATATTAAGCTTTGTTTAAATTAATAACTGGGTCTGAAGCAGTGGATTTGATTAACCTAAATGTCACCCTTCAAATCCATTCAGTTTTGCATTATCCATCACACACACACACACACACACACACAGATTAATTTAATTGACCATTTTGTTATTTGTTGAATGTTTTATGCTTCCCTGTTCTCTATATCTGTGTTTTGATGTGTGCTAATGTAGGCCATAGGTGTCATGACACTGCAAGAAGTTCCTGTTTTTGCAGAAATTCTGTTCCAGATGCAAAACAAGTGGTGTGAAGAGAATTTGGTCACAAGTTAAAACAATGTAAAAATATAATCCAGTCTGTTGAGTATAAATAAGTTCTGCATCTCCTTATTTATATGGGTAATTAGGCAAAGTTTAAGAACTTGCATAATTAGCAGGCAGCAGAATGTGGTATATATATATACACATACAACATATTTATATATTTTTTCTCTGAATAATGTTTTATAAAGAAGGAACATGTTTTTTTCAACAACTACTGGACTGCTTTGGATAAAACTTGCCAAGCAGGGAGGCTAGCGAATAAAAAACAATATATATATATTTATCATAGAATATTCATAAAATCATCTTTTCTCTCACAAGTCTTAGCAGCACTAACCTGTACAGTGTCCCTTGGAAGTTTGCGAAAAGATTCCTGGAATTAGTTTAAATGGGAGACGCCTGACTTGATAAGATGGTGGCTATCGGCTCTATTTTTGCTCTTAGCTGCCCTCAGTTATGATTTTGGATGTGATCCAGTGTACATTTTTAAGTGTAGATTTTCATCCATATAATGATTTCATGAAGTGGTAATAAGATTCATCAAACAGAGTAAGCAGAGTAAATAAATAGATTGACCCTGTTCACAAGGATAAGCCTCTAAACATCTCATTCTTCTCTTTGTAGTCTATAAGTGCTTTGGTGCGATTTGTCTCAAATGTGAACTAGTCCAGATCTCAATACACACAATGTATCTGCAAAGTTTGGAAAAAATTTTGGAATAATATTTTAGCTCATGTCACGCTAACAGGATCAAATGTTGGAACTATGCAGTGCTGCTTGGATTTTGGGGTAATCTTTTTCAAAACTTGATGACTTCTAATTTGTCACCCCTGTGCCTGCAAAGTCTGAAGAGATCAATGCAATACTTTTAGAGTTATTGTGTTCACAAATGTTTCCTGCAATTTCCTTCCTTTGCTTTGCTGGTCAGAGAGTTGCTCATAAGTCCGGGTGGTTGCTAAAGAAGTAGTTGTGGAGAGACGGTAAATTGTACAACAAAAAACTTCCTCAGTCTGTCAGTAGAGCAGGATTGAGACAACTCTGCCACTGAACATACTTCTCTGCCTGGTGAGTGTACTGTGCAGTGGGTGGTTGGCATTGTCCATGCTGGGCAGCAGTTTGGTCAGAGTCTATTTTTCAGCTACTGAAATGCGGGGATCCAGCCCCATGCTAACCACATGACCAGCTCCCTATCAGCTGGTCCAGCCAAATAGCATCTCTCTTCTTAATGCTGCCTCTCTGGCAGACCACAGCATAGAAGAGAACCCTGGTAACATCAGACTGGTAGAAGATTAGCAAGAGCTTCCAACAGACGTTGAAGGACCCCAGCCTTCTCAGGAAGTAAAGCTCATTCTGCCTCTTTCTGTATAGTGAGAGTGTGCTGGCTGAACGATCCAGTTTTTCATCCAACTGCAGCCCTAAGTGTTACGGACCTGGGTCATGGTACAGGCAGAAATGAGGGTGACGATCCGCTACTGGCTCAGAGACAAACACCAGGAAAAGCTCGAAATCTCAGGGCCACGAGGGAAAAACACAGGAAAAACACAGAATAACAAACCAAAGAAACCATAACCAAACACAATTAGGGAGCAGGACTAGGGAACCCAAACAGCGCAGCATGCACAACATCTGATACAATGACTCACTGGAGAATAGAGCAGTGCAGGCACCCAAATGCACAGAAAATTAGGGCAAAGAAGGAACAAGAATAAGACAATCAATTAACCAATCAACAAACACTGGAACAAGGAAAGGGACAACAGGTGGAATTAATAACTAATGGGCACGGAGACTAAGACGATTTATAAATACCAAAAACTAGGAAAAATTAACTGGGAATCATAGGATTTTCATGGCCAATTCCAGAGCTTGGGAAAATCCATTTGATACTGTACGACAGGATAGACAGACATCTGTTACTGATTCATAAGCCTAAACATAACCTGCCACAGGCCAGGTCAGCTGTCTAACATTACTTACCAAGGTAATATGCCCTGCTGATAGCTGTGTGATGCTGGAAACCCAGAGCTACCTCATACTAAACTCAAAGTTATCCAGCTAAGCATGAAATCCTGATTTTCCATACAGGCCCCAGGTACAATCATTGATGAAGAGTCCGAGCATCACAAGATATAACAATCATGTATAATAAGGGAAATGTCACATTTGTATCTAGTCAAGTCTCCATTCAGTCACAGTCAGTCTGGTCACATTGTACTGGTATAGATTATTACTTCACCAACACGTCATGAACAAGTTTCCCTGACTGAGTGCATAAGGTCCTAGCTCTCGATAAGCTCTTTGTGCGGTACTGTTTTCACCATAATGAGCATTTCTTAACATGGCTATTCTGTTCTCTCACTGTCGCATTAGTAAATAAATAGACAGATGTTCCCCAGTCATGTACTGCAAATGACAAATGAGTTTGCTTTAAACGTCTACACATACAATATGATTTTTAAAATTAATCTGTGGCATCAGCCCTGACATTTTTTTTTCATCACAGAAAGTGGTTCGGTACTGCAAAATCACCATGTGAATACATATTTTCACTGTCCCTGACCTAGCTTAATGCAATCAGACTTTATTTAAATGAGATATTACATTCACTGACGCTGAGCATTAAATGATGTTACATTATTTCAAGCAATACATCAGAACTTGAAATAAACCTTCAAGTGTAATGAAACAAACAAGCGTGAGTAAATAAATTAGCTTTGATGCGTCACTCTCTTCAACACATGTAAGCGACCTTTTCTTTTTCAGATGACTTATTTCTGTGTAGGTTATAAATTCAAGCCTGCGCACAGAGTTTGGAAGACAGACCATAGGATGCAGACCATAGGATGCAGAATTTAGGATGCAGATCATGGAACACAGTCTAATGAATTAGAGAATATTTGAAAGAGAGAAAACGGCAGTCAGAGGAAAGCACTTAAAAAGCATTTATTCATTTCATCAGATCAAGCTAGCTGTATTAGATTAAATGTATGTGTTTTTAGTATTCTAAATAAAACACTCACAACCTAGTTCTCCATTTTTGTTCCTGCTGTTCATCAAAGGTTGAACTAAAATATACTGTTCTTTGGAACCAAAAACAGCTGACTCAACCCAATGCATCACAAGGACTTTTTCAAGATTTTTTCAACAGGAACCTTTTTTATAATCGAGAATGCTGCAAAAATAAATTAAACTAGTGAGACGGACAGCTCCGTCTCCTCCTCCGCCCATCTAATCCTTACTCCTCACACACTTACCGACCAGTATTATTTCTGGAAGTACTGATGGATCATCTGGAAATCTGAAAGCCAGCAGATGTGTTATTACCCAATTGCTCTGAGTACAGGTAACCACCTAATTGGTGGGGAAAGATTCTGCAAATTGCCATGTAAGTGGAATCTGCAGTAAATGAACAGGTGTATTTTCAGAGGTGCAAGTCAGATCCAGGACTCAGAGATTCAGAGAACCTCCTTTCTTGTTTACAAGCTGTTTAGTAAATTGTAAGACAGGAATAAGATATCTTTGTAATGCATACAAAAATATGAATACACACACAAAGGATGCATTACTTTGACAGGACGTAACCTCTTTGCTGCACTGAAAACACTACTAATGAAACTCAAAGACTGAAGGAAACAATAGCACAACTATTCAAACAAACAAGCACATCATCAAAGGGAACAATTATCTAAGATCTTATAAATAACCCGGTTTCATTACCTGAGGAATCTGTAGACATGAGGTGTGGGATCAATTGCCATGGAGATTGTAAAGATTATCCAATCGCAGCCCTTTAACGGTGTTTGTGCCATCTGTATAGTGCCACTTGTCAGCAACATTGGTGTTATGGCACCCAAATGTTCAATTGTACAGTGGATTGTGATTAACTGAAAGTTGCTATGTACAAGAAGTACAGCTTAAAGTTTATTTATGTGCATACATAATTTGAACTAGTGTTGTTGAATCATAATACACCACTTTGGTTTTCGCGAACGTGTACAATAATAATAGTGGGAATTTTTCTCTTCACTACTGACAGGGACATATTTGCTTTACCTGACATTTCCTATCTGTTTAGTAACCCCTTCCACTTCAGTAAGGAATTGTAATATCATGCCAAAACTAAAGTTCATGAAATGCAACACATTTAAAATCTGTTTTTCTTAAATGTCTTCACAACAAATAGTCGCTACTGAAACAGAATTTGAAACTTGCATATCATTATAAAGCTATTATAATAGCTATGATTGCCTTGTGCTGAAGAATAGGAAAAAATTGAACAGAATGACTGACTAGGGTGCAGCTTGTGGCTCAGTGGGCTAAGCCTGTGTGCCTGTAATCACTGGGTCGCAGGTTCAAACCCAACCTCAGCATGTCTGCGGCTCCTTGAGCAAGACCGTTAACCCCCAGCTCCCTGGGCACCGCAACAGGTGGCTGCCCTTTGCAGACAGCTTGCTCTACAAAAAGCAAGTTGAGGGGAGCATGAAAAGAATTTCCCCATGGGGTTCAATCATTATATAAAGGAAAAAATAAAAATACCATGTTCGATGAAATTATAATATTGTACTAGTACCATTTACTCCATGGAATGTTCACTGATGTGTTTCTTATTTATTTGTTTGTCTGTCTGTTTATTTGGTTATTCTACAGATAAGTAAATATTATCTTCTGATCATTGGCCAAAATGTGTGAGATACCTGAACTGTAAATTCCCCTGACGATCTTGCATATCGGGAAGAATCTGTGAACGGTGTCACTATTTAACACAGCAGGAATTATGACTGGCAGAAGTTGGAGCTGCAGTAAATGGCAGGAAGGCCTGAAACTTCACTTCTTCTGGTTGTTCAGTCACTCGTTGTACTAAGACACTTATTTTTCTGATTTCATGCAAAGACATTTCAAGGCAAACACTGGCTGCCATGTGAATGTTTCACCAGCAATGGGAAAAAATGTATTTTTTGTTCAAGGCTATCAACCTTAGTGTTCTCTCAGAAGTTTTTAATGCTCTGGGCTATGCTGTAATGAAAGCAAAATAAAAATCTGATTAAAAAAACAAGAACGCATGGTTAAAACTGCTGCACTGTGAGATGTTCAGGGGCCTTGGATGATTATTAAGCTTCACTCTTTTATATGCTTTTTGTGTCATCATGGCTCAGCAGGTAGTGGATGATTGCAGGGCAAGCACATGACCCATGCATAATGAGGGAGGGGGGACAAGGCAGGTTAAACAAGCGAATGCTCTTTTATTTGGTTTCCTGACAACGACGGAAACAGTTCCACATGCAGACCCCTACTCAGACACAGACACAGGTACGGGAAACACTGGGGAAGTTATACATGACGCGGAAACTTTTACAGATGGCGTGGGATCTATGGCCAACAACAGACACGCAAGGGGAGAGTGATCTATAAAACATGAATTACAATATACAAAATTACAAAATATTTTTTAACATAAAACTAACAAAAATCTTCATTACATGTACAGGACTGGGGCGAACATTTACACGACAACATACGAACTAGCCAGCACATGTTAACTACCACAACTATTTGCAGAAGCTAATCTAGCCAGCCGACTCTGCTGGTCCATGTGCCAGCATCACGATACATATGTCATTTACGCATGTAAAGCTATCAGCTGTATTTATATACGTACAGTATGTTTTAGCTAAACCAACTACAGATACATTTCTTGACTACCAGTTCTTTAACTAAAGAAAAAAGCAAAAACAAATCTCCGTGTCAGCACCACACACCTGTATTTAATGAAAAATAATTGTAAACAGGCGCGGCCAATTTTGACAAACAAAAGAGATGCGTTTACACTCACCGGCAATATTAGGAACATCCGTTTCAGAAACTGCAGCTACAGTAACCCTAATGACCTCTCTTTGCAACAGTGATGAGCAGAGAAGCTTCTCTGAATACATAGCGCATTAAAACCTCAGATGGGTGAACTACAGCAGCAGACGACCACATCGGTTCCCAACCCTCTCAGCTACAAACAGGAAATTGAGGCGACGTTGGATTTTTGACACAACATGCAGATTGCAGGATTTTAAATTGCTGCTGTGTAAACCGCATGAATCCATGGACCCAGCCTGCCTTGTGTCAGCCTTGTGTCAGCCTTGTGTCAGCTGTGCTTTCTGTGGATGGTGGTGGTGTAGTGATGTGAAGAGTGTTTTCCTGGCACGCACTGGGCGCTATAACAGCAGCTGAGTGATGTTTAAATGCCACATTCTTTCATACCATCAGCACCCAGTTATGGCCGCAGGTTTGCAGTGTCCTAATGGGGACTTTCCGGATAATGCATTTCTCAAGCTACTTCAATGAAAATGAGAACGGGGCCGGTGTTGGTTCTTCGGTGACCGTCCCAGTCACCTGATCTCAGATCAACATGTGGTGGAATGTGAGATTTGCAGGATGCATGTGCAGAAGACAAATCTGCAGCAATAATGCAATGACATCAACATGGACCAGGATCTGCACAGAATGTTTTCAGAACCTTGTTGAGTACATTTTCACATGGAGGTCAAGCTGAGTCAGTCTTCACTTCTGAGAGCAAACGGGATCCTACCTGTTGTTAGAACGGGGCTCCTACTGAAGTGCCCAGTGAGCATAATATCCTCTGCCCATGTGAAGGCTTACTGGCAGAGACAACTGCTGTTAATCAATCATAAAAAAACACCTGAGTATTTTGAGTATAGTGCAAGTAAATTAAATGTAATTTATTATAATAGATATGAATGATATACTTTAATAACGGTGAACACCGGGTAAGTGGTTAACACTGAATCAACATGAAACTGTTCCTCGTCCTGTCGCAAATCAGAGCGCATGTCAGGAAGCTTAATTTTACTTTAATAGTAACATTACTGCCCCAAAAGTAAATTGTTTGCAAAACAAATACTATGCAAACATTTATCCCAAGAGGATTGCTTCAGACAGGACAGTGGACAAAATGGTGTGGCTCGTGGATGGGAACTTTAGCGCAGATCCATAAATGTATCAAGTGTCACCACAAGCTTGACATTTTTTGACTCTGCCTAGTCTAGGAAAGTCCATGACCCATCATCCAGGACAGGGTGCAAACCCATCACAGGGCTCTCTCTCTTTCTCTCTCTCTCTCTCTCTCACAGTCACACATACACACACCATTCACACACTGACAATCCGGCAACTCCACCGCTAAACATAAAATACAGTAATGATTATAAAGAATCATCTGTCTGTGTGCATTTGTTTTGTGTTTTTCAGGTATTTCTGGGGATACATTTTTGTCCCTGAATCTCCCTAAAGGTGTGACTGTGCGTGTGAGTATATTATTATTATAATAATTATTATTATTGATCATAATAATCATACTACTACTAATAATTATTTTTATTTATTTGCAGTACATGGATTATCAAGAAACACAACTGCAAACATAATATAATGTACTACCCAGAACACTTTCAATATATTAAACATATGATAATCCCACTTTTAATCTTTTGTTTAGTCTTTTAATATGTTTTCAGGTACTAATTTAACCACGAAATACCCTACAAAATTCAAAACCATTTCACATTTAGTACTAATTTAACTGTCATGAAATTGTCATTGTTAATATGTTTTGTTTGCATATTTATTAATGTTATTTTCTTATTTGATTTATTTTCATGGAGTTTGATTTAATTCATTTGACTAATTAACATTTATGTCAAATGGTATGTTGTGTACAGTATAGATGTCTTAAGTGGTGCAATGTTTCTACCGGGAAGACATGAAAGGGACAGGTTTTTTTTTTTTTTTTAATATCGTTTAAAAGAGTTTAAAAGTAATGTTACATTTCCTGTCTTGCAATTTATATTCCATCTAGTGCACCCGCTCCCTGACTCATTCTCTCTTGGTTGTGTGCAGCCAGCGTGGTGTGTTTGTTTACCTTAATGTTTCGTCGGGTGTATATTTTGCTTTCTTTTTTCTTCCGCGGCGTGTTTCCCTTGAATGGGCACATCATCGTGTATTTGAGAAGTTCAGTGGAGGATTGACGACAATAAGGAGAATAAATCTATCAGCAAATGAAGAACCACGGTGTCATATGTTTCCTGGAGGGAAATAAGTAAAGGGAGTGACAGTCGAACTACCTGACAGCTCGTCAAGATGCGAAATACAGATAAGCCACTTTTTAGCGTTAAGGACACGCGAATCCATCAGTTTTTTCATGAATATGCACTGAACCCAGACACTAAAGTTTGTGTTCTCAAAGGTTACACAAGGGTTGAAAGACTGCAAGGGACGATGTGCAGTCTAATAACAGTAATAGCGTTTCAAATATATGAAGGGGGATTTATATAACCATATTGTTGTTCTAATTTAAGTAAGCTGTTATTTTTGTAGATCCTATTTTTTTTTGTTCATGGGTCAATGTCAGGTTCACTGAAGTGCAGCTATAAGCACCTTGTTAAGTGTAATTGTGATATTTTGAACATTTATGATGATTCTGAAGGACAGCGACCTAATTTAGTTAATTTCACTTGATTTGTGAAAATGTTTGTTGTTGATTATACTGTGTATGTTGATCGTTATGTTGAATTTACAAGTAATTTAAAACATCACAAACAAGTACAGAATTTCAAGGTATAGCAATTGCCCTAGAATAAGCAGCAAAGTTAGAGCAGACAGATGAGTCCAGCGTTGTACTACAGTTTAAAAAGCTTTGTAGAGGTGAAAGAGCCAGAACATTAACAGAAAAGGGGAGGGAATTTTGGAAAGAAAAAATGAAAGGGTTACTGCTTCACTTTGACAGCATTTATGAACACAGTGCTAAGTGACAAAAAAATCTGTAATAAATCAGGATCCTAGTAACGTTCTACAAGACCACATCAGTAGTATTCAAAGGGAATTATCCGAGCTGAACATTGCTTATGATGGAAACCAAAGGAATGAAAGCCCAGTCACCACGATTGTAATACAGAATGGTCAGTCAAATTCAAGGATGAGAGGAGGAGCTTTTTTTGCCTGATGCTCGCTCTGTAATCACATCCTCTGGTGCTCTGTATTCACATCCTCTGGCGCTCGGTATTCACATCCTCTGGCGCTCGGTATTCACATCCTCTGGCGCTCTGTATTCACATCCTCTGGCGCTCGGTATTCACATCCTCTGGCGCTCGGTATTCACATCCTCTGGCGCTCGGTATTCACATCCTCTGGCGCTCGGTATTTACATCCTCTGGCACTCGGTATTCACATCCTCTGGCGCTCTGTATTCACATCCTCTGGCGCTCGGTATTCACATCCTCTGGCGCTCGGTAT
>JAODKE010000040.1:5222294-5233048 GCA_026779605.1 Mormyrus hasselquistii | reverse complement strand
TCCTCTGGCGCTCGGTATTCACATCCTCTGGCGCTCGGTATTCACATCCTCTGGCGCTCTATATTCACATCCTCTGGTGCTCTATATTCACATCCTCTGGCGCTCCGTATTCACATCCTCTGGCGCTCTATATTCACATCCTCTGGTGCTCTATATTCACATCCTCTGGCTCTATTCACATCCTCAGTGTTTCACCTCAGCTGCCTTAGCTCATTGTCTTCAAGGAGAAAGGGAAGAAACTGAGTGCAGGATAGAAAGGGGAATACAAGAGCAGCAAGACAATGCTACAAGAAGAAGTAGAAAACTGTAGAAAACTTGAAAAGAGAACTTGAGCATTTGAAGGACTTGAAAAGACTGAATACATGATAGCAAGGCTTCGAGTCTATGACAAAAATGAGGTCTATCCAGCCTAAGGACTTGTACCACAGTACACTGAACTGTCTACAGTTGTGAAGGCAATTAACCAGGGGGAACCCTGGGGATCAGCACCCACACCCACTAAGAAATGTGGTTCCAAGAAGTGTGCTACAAGATGACATGGAAGAGCTTGTGAAAGTCTTTGCTGCAGCTATATCAGAAAATAGGTTACCCATCCCGGAACCTACATTCTTTAGTGGAGATCTACTCAAGTTTAACCATCGGAAGCCATCCTTTCAGACACTAATTGAGAGTAAAGATATTCTGAGAGAAAATATTTTTCTACAGAGAAAATCTTTTGTTTGTTGGACGAGCAGCTAGAGAGGCCATAAAAGTACATTTTCTGATAGATTCAGAAGATTTGTATGATATAGCATGGGACCTGCTCAGTGAACAATATGGCCAGCCTTTTGCAATTGCCAAAGCCATTCTGGATAAATTACGTGCTTGGCTAAAATTAGCCTTAAGGGAGAGTTCAGAATTAAAATTTGTGGACTTCTTACACAGTTATGAATGTGCCATGGTTCACAATGAGAGTCTATCTGTTCTTAATGATAAAATTGAGAATCAAAAACTTATTATCAAGTTACCTGACTCCTTAAGTATAAAATGGAACCGAAAGGTCGCACAATACCATCTGGAATACAGAAGCTTCCCAAGCTTCAGTTACTTTATGATGTTCCTTACTATAGTGGTTAGTATCACTTTCAGCCCTATACCATCTTTCCATGCATTATGGCAATTGGAACCTGATAAAGCAAAGAACTGACCATCAGACCATCTGTGAATACAGAGCTGCAGTAATCGGATGGTCTGCAACACCTGCTCAAAATTTCATGCCACATGCCATCATGAAGATCGGTCAAAATAATTACAAGAACTAAAAAGAGAACAGTCTAAGGAAACAAGTTATACTAAGGTAGGAGAACCACAAGGAACACATCTACAAGATGTCACTAAGGAAACCACATCCAACAGAGCTGTGCAAGATGGCAATAGTACCCAGACTTCAGCAATAGTGCCTGTCTATGTGTCATTGCCTAGTGAATCAGACAAGGAAATTCTGATCTATGCGCTGTTAGATTCACAAAGCAACTCTTCATTCATTCTTGACAAAGTCGTAGATACTCTAGATATGAACACAGAACAAGTGAAGCTGAAACTATCTACAATGTAATCAAAATAGACAAAAACATGCTGGAATCATATTTTAGTGTATGTAAGAATCGGAGAAGGCAACCTTTTCTCAGGAAGTTCTCCACTTCTTGGCTAAGCTGGAAAATGGAATCAAACTCAAATAAGATGGTCATTATGAAATGCCTTTACCTGTCACACAAGACAGACTAAATTTATCCAGTAATAAGCCATATGCTGTTCAGCGTGTAACGTGCTTGAAACAGAAGCTCAGGAAAGACCAGAAATTCTGCACAGGCTACATGAACTATATGAAAGACATTGTCATTTGTGGCGAGGCAGAAAGGGTCCCAGAAGAAGAATTCAATCGATCAGTCTGGTATATTACCCAGCATGAGGTGAAACCCTCAAAAGCCTGGGAAGATAGGTGTTGTTTTCGATTACTCAGCTAGGTTCCCAGACACATCGTCAAATGACCATCTTCTTACTGGGCCAGATCTCATAAACACCTTAGTGGGAGTTCCTTGTAGGTTTCGCAAAGGTCCGATTACTGTTATATGTGATGTGGAATGAATGTTCCATCAGTTACATGTAAGGCTTGAACACCAAGACTACCTTAGGTGATCTTATGGTGGGAGAACAATTATCTGGAGTCTATCTTTTGAACGAAAGTCCAGTTATTTGAGGCAGCTTCCTCAGTTGGCTGTGCCAGTTTTGGTCTTAAACATCAAGATCGATCTAAGCAAAACACTGTTAAATTCATCCAAAGTCATTTTTATGTTGATGTCTGACACTGAGGCAATCCAGTTCATCACAGAGGCGAGAGGGTTCTGCAGCACAGGCAAGCTTACACTACAGAAGTTCATATTTAACAGTAGGACGGAATTGAGTGTGCTAAAAGTGTTAAAGACCTGGAATTACTTTAGGAGAGCTGCTCATTGAAAGAGTACTCTGTGTTCAATAGTCTGTATCTTCTGATGGCTTCCAGTCCAGAGTTACTGGAGTGGTATCTACAGTAAGTTCCATATATGACCTGTTGGGGTTCATGGCACCCATTGCCCTCTTTGGAAAGCTAATCTTACAACCGCTGTGTTGAGACAAGGTCAATTGGGACGAGCCACTCCCAGAAGAGCTCAGAACCCAGTAGGTATCATGGCCGTATGATATTTGAAACTTGTCTAATGTAAAGACCAGATGATGCTATATATGAGCAAACTTCAAAGATGTCAAGCAGTAGGAGCTTCTCAGACGTCAGTGTCACAGATTATAGGGAGTGTAGTTAACAGGGTAATCAACAACAATAGAGATGTCCATTGCTCAATAGTCATGGGGAAAGTGTGTGTTACTCTTACCAAGGTAACCACAGTACCATGGCTTGAGTTATCTGCAGCAGTGGCAGCAGCAAGGGTAAATGTTATGTTCAGAAATGAGCTTGAAATAGATGATCTTCAAGAATATTTTTGGACTGATTCAAAGGCTGCCCTTGGATATATAAGCAATGATGCTAGATAATTTCATGTTTTCGTGACATGCAGAATCCAAAGAAAGCAGCCCACTGCAATGGTACATTCCAAAGATGATCCTGTAAATCATGCTTAGAGAGGCCTAACAGCAACGCAAATTGGCCCAAACTTTCTACGGAAAAGAGAGTTACCCATAGAAGACGATGATCCAAAACTTCAAAATGCCCAGGTGCTCAACACCATGGTAAAGGAAGGTAGGACATTCTTAGACCACTTATGGTTTTCTGACTAGAAAAGGGCTGTCACGACCATTGCTCATCTTAAGCACCATGTTAAGCAAATTCAGGGTCTCAAACCAAAACTACATGAAGCTACAAGTGTTGAGGAAAGCATGGGAAGCATAACATTTTAGAATCAAATTGGTGGAAAGGGAAGCATTCAGCTGTGAAATCAAAAGTATAAAGCAAATCAAGGAAGTTAAGCCAAAGACAAGGAAAACAATCTACACAAAAAAGTCCACTCATAGATCAGTATAGTATCTTTGGTTTGAAGGACATATGACAAGATCTTGCCTTCACTCACATACCAAGCATCCTCCTATTGTGCCATGAGAATGCGCATCGTATGCGTGAATGAAATGTTCCGTGATCCAACGGATTATTATATGTAGCATGTAGCACCACAGCTGCTTTACACTTTAACAAATGCACAACATGCGGGAAGCATAGAAGGAAAACGCAGGATCCCAGGATGGCAGATTGATTAATGACAATAAGAAGATCAAATCCATCAATTAACAAAGAACTACAGTGTCAGATATTTCCTGGAGGGAGTGACAACTAATGTTAATTGATTGATGCAGTAAAAACAAATCTTTGTTTTAAAGGAGCATGTTTAATAGGGGATATTGTGACGTAATCCTTCCCAGAGATTGTCCGGTGATGCCAAGGATGTGCTTATGACTTACAGTGACCCTCTGTTGTTTAACTGATTATGTAGTTAGCAGGCTAATAAATGTGCATCTGCTCTCTCTTTACAAAGGGCAAATTCCCTGCAGTCACATTGCATTGAAATGAGGTACCGCATTATTCATATGTCTGAAATATGTCTCAAAGCATGTTGGATGGAGAAATGTAAAACAGCTGCCGCTGATACTGCAGTCTAATCCTTTCTGAGACAGTCCCATGTCCTCAGCTTTGGACCTGCTGATTCTCATGCCCACCACTTCACACTTGGCATCAGACTGTTCAACAGCATGCTGGAGGTCCTGCTTGCATGAAGCCAAAAGAACAACATCACCTGCAAATAGCAGGGATGTCACCTTTTGCCCCTCATGTTGGACGTCCTTCCAGCTATGGTGGCACTTTTATAACCTGTCTATAAAAATCACAGACAAGAGTAGAGACAAGATGGCCCATCGCCAGAGGCAAATCCTAGTCTAAAAGACTTTATGGAAAGGATCTGGACAGAACATTTGCTTAACATTCATTCCGAAACTGAATAACACATGGTAGTTGTTCCAGCACTCCATATTCCATCAGCACTTCACAAAATTTGTCCCATGATACAAGGCCATGCACATGTCTATGTCCAGAAAGCAGGTATAGAATGTTTTAACATATTCCAATAAACCCTAACACAACTGTGCAAAGAAGATGAATTGCTTTACTGTTCACACAGGCAGGCTTGAAACTGTATTTTCCCACCTGTTAGCTAGTCTATAGGTCCTTTCCTTGGCTTCAGAAAAACACTGAAGAAGTCACATCACCCTAACTGCACCCCAAGCTTACAAGTTGTAAGTATGGATTTCATCCACCCTTGCAGCCTTACCATTAAGAGGACTGCTGATTACCATAGCAACATGCCATGATTCTGAAATACAAGAAGTTTGTAACATATCCACTGTGGTAAAGAGTTCAATGTGTTCCTTCTACCATTCAACAGTATCTTCAGAGTTAGTCAGCACTTCTCCATTTCTGCCGATAAGTAATGTCCCGCTTCAAGCTCCTGAGACGACAAATGGTTCACTAAAACATTTTGGGGCCCCACCTAATAGTTTCTTCAGTATCTTCCCATCTACAGCTGCTCCATTCAGACATTCCATCTAACCTTCACTCCATGCGACAAAATCCAACCCCTCATCAGCATACAATCTCAGGTCAGGTAACACACCCACTAAAATATACTCACTGACATTCTGGTACTTCATGTAGACATAGACAAATTACACTTATGGGCAATGTTGTGGACACAGACACGGACAGTCTATAACCTGCAAAGAAATACAACAAGCCCCAGTAGGGATCAGAACCAGCAAGACATTTTTCTAATCGCACCCCCTCTAGGTATCAGTATCATACGCCACATGTACATTTAAGGGAAAACCTCTTCCAGAACCGGGGGGGTTCTTTGAGGGTGTGAGAGGCTCCACCTCCAATTGAAAGGTTTGGTTCCACAGCCAAATCTATATAACTGATACCTTTTCATATCTTGCCCTAACTCTGGTCCCCAGCACACCTAAAAGGTAACGTTCCACATTCCCAAAGCCAGCGTCCATCCCATGGGACTAAGGGCATGTCTGGGTCTTTTCCTGCATGTCATTTTAAAGGTGCAGCAACAAACCCTCTATCTTTCACCCCTAGGCATGGTACATTTCCTGGTAGCCTGCACGGGGATCTTTATCGGAGCATATTTTTTTTAGCCTCTTTCCAAGGACATGCTTGCCAAGAGAAGAGCTACTAGAAGCTCAAGTTCCGGATGACGTGGATCACCGGGGCTTACAGACCAATCCGCCATGCAAAGGACACAATCCTCACAGCAGATCTGAAACCATCCCGCTTCTTTAATTTTGTCAACCAAACTGGAAAAACATTATACATTAGCTGTTGCGAGTCTTACAAAATGTGAGCAGCTCATGCACTTTAGATCTTTCCTGACAAGCGATTCTCTTTGAAGCTGTCGCTAGCTATCACAGGCAGGGAAATGAGTGTGAAGTGGCATGGGCTGTCAGCCGTCTTCCTGATTCAGCACTGGACAGCACCACTCTCAGCTGACGAGAGAGTGACAGCTTGATTCAAGTAGCATAAACTCTTCATCAGAAACATAGCCAAGTATTAGTGTTTTTCTTAATAATATTTACATTTATATTACTACTATTTTTTGTATTAAAACTCAGGACAATGGAAATGCATTTCTGATCCGTATATCAGGCTAATGCTCTATTTGGTTCATGCTTTGCAGACTTAGGAAACATTCCGATGTTATGCTCCAAAACCAATATTTCAGTCATGAATACTAATTTCACTCAAATTACTTTTTTTTTTTTTTCTTTTTTAATTTGATTTAATTTTATTTGTGTCCTCCAATTTTTGAAAACCACAAATAACGTCCATGGAGGATTGTGTGCCATGCTAAGTGTGATTTCTGCTCAGACACTTCAGTCTCATTCTGTATGTGAAAATCGGTTTAAAACTGAAAAACACATTCTGATACTGTCTGAGCTAATCATCTCGGCAAGGTTTTCTATGATCCAATGAATCACTTTTAAGGAAAACTCCAGCAAATTTGTGCTGGTTTAAAAGTGCGTTGGCTTAAATTTTATTAAAATAATATATTTATATAGATGCAGATATAATTTTTATTTAACAGTTAATAATACTGATGATATTGTTTAATGATATATTATGCTATCCTGTATATTTAACTTTTCTTCGCTTGGGGGTATTTATAGACAATCATGGGCTGTTTGTGAAGGATGATATTATAGTGAGAAATGGAATGAAATGATGCAGGACGAATATCATTAAATAAGAAGAGCGCGATGTTAGTCAGTGCTCCCCTTGGCATTTATAGTCTGACACTCCAGAAAATAGCATGATGAGTTAAAATAAAAATAAAAAAAAATATAAAATATAATAGGAATAAAAATACCCACTGTACTGTGACAGTTACAAAATAATAAGACATTTGTGGCAAGAGTGAAAAAGGCAGATATAACAATATACTACTCAATACGAATGCATAAATGCTGAAAGCCGACTGCCTGGCCTACTATGCCTTCGCGGCGAACTATAAAGAACAACTGTTGCTGCACAACAGCCTCTCTTCTGCCAATGTTGACAAAAAAAATAGAGAAGACACTACTGACGATATCTATAAGTTCCAACAGATTCTTCAGATGATGGGCTGCCCAAATGCAGCGGCGGCGGCGGCGGCGGCATCTCCAGACGAGTGAATTTTCAGAGGACGAGAGGGGCTACTCATTATTGTGAGAATAGTCAGCTTATCACTTTTCATTCTATTTATGCCTGTAGGATACAGACATAGAACTGTGGAACATGCATCGTACAGTCATAGCTTTTGGTTACGTGGCAAGAGTGTTACATGACACAAAAGTATGTTAAATATTTGATTGTTGAATGATTTAAATACGTATGAAGCAGGTAGCCACGAAAACCTCAGTTGCTTTAATGCACATGAGAATGACTTGGACTTCAACTGTTGGGAATTTCTGCAGTTATTTCTTCTTAAATTAACTCTGAATTAAAATAAAACAATACGCGAAGTAATATTCTGCTGTGGATAGCCGTCATTAGCGCTCGGTAGTGCATTGTGCATTGGTGCACTAATTTGCCCACTGGAGTCTCTCCCTAATTACTACTTTGTGTGCATGGGGAGTAGGTGCACTAGTTCATTGGGGAGGCTTAGCTGAAGGAGAAATTTTGATTTAATTCTGAACCTTAGATCCAATGTTAATTTCAGTATGAAGGGGAATGGGGGGGGGGGGGGGGGCAGGGAAGAAGTGGGGCTCCCACGATCCAAAGCAAACATGAGCTCTGTGCTGCAGCACTAAGCACTAAGCTTATGTCTGATTTATGGGAGAGACGCTTCTTTCACACGCGTTTAAGCTGCGTGGATCCTCGAGGGCAGGGTATGAAGCACAAGCTACGAGGCAGGGGGCACTTGGGTGAGATTCTGGCCTTTCAACCTTGTCAGGGAAAGAACATGTAACCACAAGGCAGAGAAATGGGTGAATGTCTGTCTGTCTGTCTGTGTTTACACACTTTAACCAGTTATCTACAGATAGCACTTGTGTAGAGGGGCTTGTCTCTCAATCTGCCCCAAACCATCCAAGACCTACTGCATTTCACATTTATGCTTAGAACTTATTTTCCACTGCCTCCTTCCTATGTATCATTGACAGCAGAGAGTGAATAATGTAACAGATACAAGCATATTAGTAATACAAATGATTCTGTTGTAGATGTATACTAAAGAAATTATTCAAATTATGAGAAATCGCTGACAGATTAAACTGCAGATCATACGTTTTATCCTTTTATTTATAATTAAGTATATTATGCAGGTTAATCATCGCACCTAACATCCAGCCCTCGATCAGTCCAACTGCTAATCCTGCTAATTACACCAAAGACACTGCACCAATAGTACAGTTATTGCATTTATCCTGGAAACTGTACAGATTTGAGTCTGCAACCAGTTACCCAACGTTGAACACAAGACTGGCATTTATGCGGCTGATGCTTGGAGGACTGGCATCCAGCGATGTGAAGTTTCGCCATCTGCTCTGATAACGTCGCAGGACTGAGTATTCTGTGACTTTTGCAGCTTTAAGCACAGAAACACAAAGTGACTCCAAGGTGACGCCGCAGACTGCAAATGTGTTTTTGCTTAAAAATGAAAGGAGATCAGTGTCACCTTCCATTTCCAGCACGTATTACTCACAGTATTGGTACTTTAACAATGTATAACTCCAGAAGATTAAACAAATAAACTAATAATGATGCTACTACTAAAAAAACTGGTGACTCAGTTACCAAGGTTCTGCGCCCCTGATATATACCTTAGATTAAGCCTGCCATTAAATTAGGTATCCATCTACATGCAGTAAATACATGGATATGTAATGGTTTACATTATTAACAAACATAATGAATTACATGAAAATAAATTGCACTACTAAATAAAACTAAATTAAAGCTTTAAAAAACGCAAATGTAAATTCCTTCTTGGCAGGGATTTGCAATATGAACAGATTTAAAAAGGTGTGGATTGTGGACGCATGTTTCAATGCTGCACAATCTCTGGAATAGAAAGTTATCCTGAAGTGGATAAATAATAATAATAATAATAAACAAAAAAATAGTTAATTAATTAAGAAATAATAATAATGATAATAATAATAATAAAGTATTAGTTCATTGGGTGATACTTTCTAATGTGTTACTGATATTATTTACTATAATATTTTAATGGTTTTAATCACACCATTATGAATGTGTATAATAATATAAATTTAAAAGAAGCATATTTCGTGACAATGCCATTCTCACAGAACATTAATGGTACACTGAGTGGATGAAGCTGCTCTGTGGACCTTCCTATTGATTTCAGCATCTGAGACTCATTTCTTTTGGGGGGAGGGAGGGGGGGTGTCTGTGGCTGATTGGCCTAATCCTCTGTGCCTGTGATCAGAAGGTCATTAGCCTGAGCCCAGCTGCAGCAGAACAGTCACGTGGCCAAGGGCGTGTGAGCGAGGCCCTAACCCGGGCTGCTGTGAGGTTGCTGCCCCCTCACTCTGACCCCCAAGTTTTCTCTCTCCATACAGGTCAGAGTGAAACTACAGGTACAGCCTCCTACACCTTCACCAGGATGGGACAGAATTTCCCCTACAGGGGTTAATATTCCATTTTTTTCTTTTTTTCATCTATTATTGTTCCTCAGAATTATTTGGTGAAGCCCCCATGCCATTTATGTCATTATGTCATTAAGACTCATTCAACATATGCGTTTTAAATTAGGGTGAATGTGAATGGCTTGCTGGGTATTGGTCATTATTTGAAATAAAAATACCCCACACTGTAATACAGAATTCAGAACCCTTTTGCTGTTAGAAACAGTCACCAGACAGGCATGGAGAACAGACTGAAGGATGACTCATCTGCCCATGTGACTTTTCTCATTGCTCAGTCCACTGCCAGTGTTTTTTGCAACACTTTACTTACCAAAGTGCTTTTGGGCGTAATGGCTGGTTTATGCCTATTCACGTCTTCCACTGGCATTTGAAGCTGACTGATCCAAAGGCAAAAGCAGGCACCTCAATCCGCTGCAGTTGCTCTTATTGTACTGACAGTCCAGGCCCTCCCTAAATCAATTCAGCTGCATAGAAGTGTCAGTGCGAAAAGTGCAAGATGTCATATCTGTCACCCTCATCATGATTGTAAGAACAGTAGCTCAGAAAGGACATGCACCAAATGTCAAAAGTGAAGTACTGATAAAATACAGGATCTGCCTACTGTCTTTTGCATGTTCTCATATTTTGGCATTAATATTCTCAGATTATAAAAACTGAATATGAGATTAAAGAGAGCCTTGGTATACAACAATACTAATAGTAATGCTATGATTACTATGACTCCCATGACTAATAATTTGATAATATATTATAGAAATGTGTCAGGAGGAAATTCTGGCTTGACCAGTCCAGTTCTAGTTTTTTAATGGATGGATTTCCATACATTTTCTATGTATTTCTCTGATGGAATGACAGCAGAAGATGGGCATCCAAATGCAGAGCAAAAAAGAGACAGAATTGATGGACTGAAGTCGTGGGTTAAGGTACACACAGGAGGTCTAAGGTACGGAGAAAAGGTCTATAGAGCACACAGGAGGTCTAAGGTACAGAGAAAAGGTCTATAGGACACACAGGAGGTCTAAGGT
>JAODKE010000040.1:5204459-5220089 GCA_026779605.1 Mormyrus hasselquistii | reverse complement strand
TCACAGGGCACACACACCAGGGAATTACACATCAAGGGACACACACACCAGAGAATTACCCATCACAGGGCACACACCAGGGAATTACACATCATGGGGCACACACATCAGGGAATTACACATCATGGGGCACACACACCAGAGAATTACTCATCAAGGGACACACACACCAGGGAATTACACATCACAGGGCACACACATCAGGGAATTACACATCACAGGGCACACACCGGGGAATTACACATCACAGGGCACACACTGGGGAATTACACATCACGGGGCATACACCAGGGAATTACCCATCACAGGGCACACACCGGGGAATTACACATCACGGGGCATACACCAGGGAATTACCCATCACAGGGCACACACATCATGGAATTACCCATCACGGGACACACACCAGGGACTTACATATCACAGGCCATACTCACCAGGGAATTACCCATCACAGGCCATACTCACCAGGGAATTACCCATCACAGGCCATACTCACCAGGAAATTACTCATCACAGTTCACACACCAGGGAATTATCCATCCATCCTTTTTCTGAAACTTATCCTATTCAAGCTTACAGGGGATCCAGAGCCTATCCTACAGGCTACAGGCACAAGACGGGGCTCAACCGAGGAAGGCGTGTCAGACCAGTGTGGGGCACAGTCACATACCATTCAGGCACAACAAACAGGCACAACAATTGGCAATTTGGGAACAATTAACAACAGCATGTTTTTGGACTGTGGGGGGAAACTGGAGTAATGGTGACACGGGGAGAACATGCAAACCCAAAGTCATGGCAGAGACTCGAAGGCCAGTCCCAGAGGTGTGAGGCGACAGGGGTAACCACTTCCCCACCATGCACCCCTTCTGGAGCTCTCTATTGAATAATACCTTTTTATTTAGTTTCCTACATTGTGTTTGGTTGTGACCAGGTACCCGGTTTTGATGCCACTTCCAAAATTCATGATATTCTCACATTTTGTTGCCCTGTACACCTGTTCATTTCCGTCCAAAAGTTTTTCGTTTTCTCCTTGATTTGGTAATTACGACATGTCATATTAGCATCAACCCTAAGCCTGTCTGCCTTTGCCAAGTACTCGTCATTTCCCGCAGTGCTGGTCATTGCCCAGACCTCACAAGTACACTACCGAAACATTCACACCGTTGTAGATTTTGGTTCCAAATGCAGTATTCGGAGCCTTCTTTCAAGATGTGCATCAGATGTCGCGTCGCATCAGAGAGCCGAGACCCCGTGGCCTGTGTAGGAGGGCAAGTAACTGAAATTGAGATCAAAAAGCTAAAAACCTCAACACAAACAGCACGTTGATTCATTAAAAATGTGAGGCGTTTTGTGAACAATAAATATTCTGAGCCAAGAACAGTTCTGGCATGTTGTCCACAGTCACAGAGAAAACAGCAGGTGCCCATAGTAAGTCCTGGTAAATTACTGGCTGGACAGCAATATCCAAAGTGTAGTTAAGCATGGAAACAAAACAGGACATATATCATATATTACAAAAATTCTTCCTGCATAATGTGGGTTTAGTTTGGGTAGTGCCAGATGCCCCAAGACATGAGGTTAGGCGAACACTCTCTGAATGTGTGTGTGAATTTGTGTGTGCACCCTTAACGCCGCCCAAGATCAGCAGTGGAAGGTGGTTGGATATTCCTATAAAAATACATATTGATTTGCGTTACTAATTTGTACCTGAAATGCTACCATCAAACTGCAATGTTTCCATTAATGCATGTTCTAGCTGCTTATGCTGGTCAGGGTTATGGGCAAACCTGGAGTCTGTCCCAAGCTCTCTCAACCAGAAGCCACATCATCGCAAGGCACGCACACACATGCACGCATATGCACATACACATATACACATGAACACACACACGCACACAAACGCACGCGCACGCACGCACATGCACACATACACATACACACACCTAACCTTAACTATAAGTAAATAAACAAAATTCAAGACTTCTGGCTATCTTAATTTTTTCTTTGCAGCACCAGATTTTTACTAAATTGAGTTTACCCTTGTGGGGACCGAAAACATGTTTCCACAGTGGCCACACATTATTGTCATAGCGGAGGAACAATCTTGAGACAATAATTTACCTGCATCTGCCTACATTTGGAATCCCGGAGGAATCTGAGAACATGCAAACTCCACAGTCACGGAACAAAGGTGGGACTCAAGCTCTGCAGTTACCCGCTGAGTCACTGTCTTGTTCTGGAGAATCACCAGTCCAACCCCAAATGCCAATAAAATAATGGATAAAGCTTCTATGAGCAGCAATCAACAATCAGAAATAAAAATGAACATTTAGTGCAATTAAGCGGCATTGAATTCATTTTTGTGCCAAGGAACGTTTAATTGAAAAGACAATTCAAAATGTGAGGTCAGAATTTTGGTTTCTCTGTAAAGGAATAATGTTTAGCACTATTCAGTCCATTTCATAATCCAGCTACAAACGTGTCAGCAGCCCTGCCACCCACACACACTTACTCCCACCATAACACGCTAAAGGTACTTAAGTCGCTGAGTCACCCATTCATGTGAACTGCATGTCATTGGGCCGTGGGAGGAAACCACCGTACAAACACACCCAAGCATAAAAATCCATTCCTTTAAGAGACAGAATATGCTTTTCCCAGTGCTGGTCAAAGCCCATGTGGCATCCTAGGCAAGCATCACCACAGAAAAGCCCCCTAGGCAGCCACCATGTCGTCTAAGGGGCCGATGGCCCCTGTTTATGCCCGTAAATCTGTACTTCAGTTATAGACTGGAAAGGACAATTGGTTTAAACGATTAACTTGTAACTAGGAAGGGGAAATGTTGAAGTATGTCCATAATGACTTATTACTACTAAGTTCATTTTCCCACATTATATAGCAACTAGGGCCGCACAATATATTGGGCCGCACAATATATTGCTTCAGCATCATCAGAGATGTGCACGCATGCAATAATCACATCACATTTGTCGGCACTGCTGCACTGCTTTGTGTGTGTTAGCATAACTCGCAGCAACGCCTTCAACTTCTCTGACAGACTCCACTGTTTTTTAAATATCGCAATATTACGAATGGAAATTTCACTTACTGTATATGAATGTGATATCGTTCAGCCCTAATAGCAACCATACCAACACTGATAAAGCGTCAATTTTGAACTACGTTTATACACACGTTTATACTGACAAAATTATAATTCCTGAATATGGAACATCAGCATATTCAGACAAGAACAACAGTCTTGTCCTGCAAATGGACGTGGTGCATTACAGTTTAGTAAGAAAAAAGACATGTTAATAGGTAATTATGGCAAAAAAAGTGAAGTGCAGTGCCAGATTGAATCAAATATTGATTAATCTTAATATTTGCTAACACTTTACATTAACTGCACCTATGCATAATGCATTCATAGAACATCCAGTGCACCTTCATATCGCATTCATAGAACATCCAGTGCACCTTCATAATGCATTCATAGAACATCCAGTGCACCTTCATATCGCATTCATAGAACATTCATAAGTAGCATGTAAGTATACCTCAATATCCTAACCTGCCTTAAAAACTTTAATTATATGATTTTAATGTTTGTTGTTAATGTATATTCATGCTGCTAAGGTATATGAGGATGTTAAGGAATATGAGGATGTTAAGGTATATGAGGATGTTAAGGTATAGATGCATGCCGCTTATGAATGATCTATGAAGGCACTGTGATGGTGTAGTTACTGTAAAGCGTCACCAAATATTTTAAATCTTGTCCTGAATGTGGCTACATTTAAAGCACATCCAGCTGTTTGTAGCAGGATGGCTAAAAGTAATGGACACTACTAGCTGACCACCTCCTCGCCCATCGATGAGACCAAGTATGCTTATGCTCTACCAACAAATCGAAATGTATTTTTGGTCTAAGCCATTGAGTGACTTATATACAAAGATCAATGCTTTGAAAGTAATCCTATAACTTACCGGAAACCAGTGTCCCTGAAAATTGGAGCGATTTATTTAGTTTATTTCTTCGTTTTTTGCGAACATTCGAGCAGCAGCACTTCGAATGAGTCTCCACTGTAAGGTACACTATCAAAATATGCCAAGGTATGTCCTCACTTTAACAGTTTCCTATTTGCTTTTGTCTGAAAGCATCATCTGTCTTGTCTTTGATTAACTAACGAAAATTCACCCAGTTATCTCTCTATGCACCGAGTCAATGGAGTCATCATTAAATCAGGTGTCGTCTGCATGACTAAGGCATGCAACGATAGAGTATGCAAACATACCATGTTGACTTGCAAAATTCAATAGGATGGAAGCATATAGAAGCTAAATGAGAGAGGCCCAAGAGTCAATCTTTGCGGGATTCTGAATGAGATGGCATTCCACTCTGATTCATAATTGCCAATGGCAAGAAAATACAGCGCCATGGAAGTCACAAAGAAGAGTGAGGCGAAGGCGCAGAGCGATTTCAAATGAAATACGGGCCAGAAGCGTACATCGTGTAATAAACAATCAACGGCCTCAGTGTGATGGAAGCTGGGTCGCAGAGTGCAGTCTAATCTGAACTGATTCATATAGTGTCATCAATAATCTAGACAATCAGGAGGGAAAGCTGAGTTGTTTCATGTTTGAGATTTGAATACATTGACTTACTATATTTATCTATTCCACTGTTTTCTGTACTGTACTTTATTTACAGTATATGATTGATTTACTACCCTATGCTTGCCGCAGAACAGCAGTTTTCACACCTCATCACTGGAAGAAATCTGCAATATGGTGATAGAATTCCATCACACTAAAAGAGATCCAGATACGACGGCAGAAAACGAAGGCATCTTTCACGACATGAACTCTGTCAGCCTCCCCACAATAGGGTGTTGATGAGAAATCATCTTTTGAGAAAAACAGCGATAGGATGAAAAAGCTGCAATAGCACTATGAACAGGAAAGGCTTTGTGAGTATACACAGTACTGTAATGTCGGTTACATTCAGTATTCTCCAGTAAGCCATAAACAGTGATGTCGAGTGAAACTGAGCAAAGGATAAGGCCATTATTTCAGGACCCCTGGGGGGGTTTGGGGGCAGGGGGGTGCGGGCCTTGCTGAAGGCCCCGACAGAGATGTGACTGACTGTTCCACCAAGACTCAAACCGATGACCTTCTGGTCACTGATACAGAAGCTTAACCTGCTGAGCCTATTGCACCCATAGTGCAGCATAATAAGAGTTATATGACAAATGAACTGAATATTTATGCAACCACACTTGAAGTCACTCTTCACATTTCGAGTTTTCACTCTGAAATGTTTGCATGACTAAAGCCATTGATGATCAGAGTGGATAAGGTAGTACTCAAGTCTAGTAGGCTGTCTACTCACCCCCAATCAGCACTGGAGTCTCACAAGGCTGTCTACTCACCCCCAGTCAGCACTGGAGTCCCACAAGGTTGTCTACTCACCCCCAGTCAGCACTGGAGTCCCACTAGGCTGTCTACTGACCCCCAGTCAGCACTGGAGTTCCACAAGGCTGTCTACTGACCCCCAGTCAGCATTGGAGTCCCAGTCAGCACTGGAGTCCCACTAGGCTTTCTACTGACCCCCAGTCAGCCCTGGAGTCCCGTAGGCTGTCAACTGACCCCCAGTCAGCACTGGAGTCCCACAAGGCTGACCGTTCTCCCCATTTGTCTTTTCCTTCATTGCCCTCCCAGTCAGCAATGGAGTCCCACAAGGCAGCCTGCTCCACCCATTCCTCTTTTCTTTTACTGCCTCCCCCCCAGTCAGCACTGGAGTCCCACTGTTATGGCAGAGCATGACAAAGAACAATCGGGGTATATTATCAACACAAAGCACAAATGCCGGGGAATCAGAAAATAAATGGACCACGAATGGTCAAGAACAAAACAAAAATAATAAAAGCTAACTAAAAGTAACCACAAAGTAGCACAACTAGGGAATAGAGACTGGAAACAACCACAGTAAGAAAACATACAGTAACAACAGTAATGACTGACTCAGAAATAGAAAAAAGACAGACACTTAAATACACTGATAAGAAGGACTGACTGGGGCAGGTGTGGGCTATAAAGAACTTGGGGCAACGGGGAGCAGGTGAGGTCAATAAATGGATACAGCAGGTTCATACACCAGGGGAAACTAAAACAAGGAAAACTGAACATAACACAACCAGGGGGCAGGGAGCAAACACAGGGGACTGTAAGTGGAATACAGACACATAATAAACCAAGAGAACATAAAATAATAAATGTTAAACACAGAAAAAACAGATAGTTGGGGCTGGCCTCTGGCCAGCCTCGAACCCACAACAAAAGGGAATCTGGATGATAGCCAATTGTTTAGCCTGTTAAGCCGCTCCGCAGCCCAGGAAGTAGGAAAACACACTAGGGACTAAGGGGCTACAAAGACAGAGTGGGGGAGCAGGATAGCCAGTGACACCTGCTGGCCAAATGGGGACAAGACATGTGGGACAGGGCCAAACGAGCACCAGTCCTGACACCCACAAGGCTACCAGCTCTCCGCACTTCTCTACATGTCTTTTCCTTTACGCGTCCCTCCCCCCCCCAGTCAGCACTGGAGTCCCACAAGGCTGCCTGTTCTCCATACTTCTCTTTTCCATTACTTCCTTTACTTGCATCATCACTGACAACAATGAAACAAAATATCACACAGCGGTGGAGAAATCAATGACTTGGGGTGGCCACACAAGCTCACAGAGAGGGACCTGATCACCCAACATCAATACCCAGCCTGAATGGCAGCAAATCCCACCAGCAATGTTCCAGCATCTAATGGAAAGTCTTCCCAGAAGAGTACAGATTATTATAGCAACTAAGGGGTAGCCAAACCTTGTTGGAAAAGCTGGTGTCCCAGTACTTTTATCCATATAGGGTATGTTGTCTTTATCAACTTTCTGCATTGCACTACATGAATTTGCCCAAATTAATACATTTACCTTGCATTTACTCTTCTCTGTTGAGTATCCTTTGTATTGATTTATTACCTATACATGTTGTGTCCCAATTATTTGACATCTATTGTCATGGTGTCACTCAATAGTTGCCAGCTGTGCCAACACAAATCTCCACCAGCCTTGGATGTGGTCCTGATTCTGATCTTCTGTTTCCTAAACCCAATCTTACTCCTCTCTTCCTTACAAGCCTTACATTGTGCTTCTCCATGACTCTTCTGAAGCCCACTACACCTGTCAATAAAAATGGCCTTCGGGTAGCACTTTTCATACAACACGATAAATTCACCAAAGGGTGAGCTAATTGGCACACAGTACCACGCAAGATGATTCCAATGCAAATTAGCAAGCCAGCAGATAATGTGATTTAATAGTAGCTAATTAATCAAGCAGATTTGAGACCACTGCCCGTGAGCTTAAGAATATTATTTTGTTACTGAAATTTTTGTTAAAACATTATGCATTATGGTCTTTCTTCTTAGAGATATGTGAGTATTCACTTCTAGCTTCTTTGTGACAGTTCTGTCATGTGCTATATAAATCTGTGGCACATTTATCATCAGCTGTATTTCTTCTTGTTGGAGGAAGATACTGTGTATCACTTTTAATTGTAAATCATTTCTTTGTTATGTTCTTTTACTTTCCTTTCCTTCCAATATTCTTCAATTTCCGGACGATACAAGTATCCAAGGTTGTCGATATTCATAAGCGCACTACTGCCTTCTCACGGTCCAGCTCGTCTTGGGAGTTCTGCGTCCAGGCTGAATAGGTGATACTACATAACTCTGATTCTTTTGCCACTGGAACCAGTGTGTGGTTGCACACAAAAATAAAATCTGGCACAAAAGTCTCATATATATATATTTGTGTGTTTATATTTGTTTTCTCCAAATTAGAAAAACAGATTAGTAGTCTACCCCCTGTTAGTCACCAGTGTATATTATAAGCTTAGGCTAAGACTGGTTTAGTGTTAAAAGTGATGGTTTGTTAAATCATATTAGGGGTGTGGGTGGGTGACTGGAGATTTAGAAGCATATAACAGATAAAAAGGGGTAAATAGAGTAAATGCATTTAATCTAAATTCAAAATGACTTGCTTGCAATCAACTGCTACACTAAAAAAGTAATATTTGTGTTACGCCAAAAGGCGCTCGGAGCGCAGACAAAGGCGCAGGAAGCCGGTAGTCGGGGCGAATACGGGGTTTAATAGGGAAAGGAACGAATGGGACAGGCAGAACACGGGGTAACATTACAATGACAGACCTGGTAAGACTAATTCAGACGCGGACTAAATACACAGGACAAGTCAAAAGAAACAGGAAACAGGTGATGACAATCAGGGATTAACACGAGGTAACGAGGTGGGCGTGGCACACGAGGATCGGACGGAGCTGGGCGTGACAATTTGGTCTGTATATGTATGAAGAATTAGAAATCTAGATCTTCAATAATAATATTTGTCTAGATGCTCCCAAGCAATTTGAGAGTTATAATCTCCCCTGCATGCCCTAGGTCTGCAAGCCCCTCACCATGTGATAGAGAGCGACCCCAGCAACCCTACCGGTCATTCTGGCTGTGCTGGAGGTACTTTTCTGCTGAGGCTAAAAGCACGAAATCATATGCAAATAGTAGGAATGTCTCACATAGGCCCCCATACCGTATTCTCTTCCAGTCACGGCCATATCCTGTCCATGAAAATCAGGACTGAGAAAACACACACCCATTACGGAGCACAGATTCTGATTCAGGGCTTGAAATCAATATATTACATGCTGCACTGAACTACACTATTTGAGTTATTGGGGTATCATACAGAGTAGGATACTGATCCTTTAATCACCCGCAGGGGAAAATTCTCTATTTTCTTTCCCCGCCTTGATTTTCATGACTCACAGACACACATAAAGGGGGGAACAAACTTGGGGTCACAGCACTGGCTCAGTCAGCATGCTGCACCCCTGGAGCTGCCCCCCCAGCAACTGCCAACTTTCTGATCACAGGCACTAAAACGCCCAGTCACACACCATCCCAAAATGGGCACACAAGCTGACCCCTGGCATTCCCTAACTAGGAATCGGACCCACGCCGTGGCACTGAGGGTTGCCAGATCGTAAACATCATGCAACCAGTGAGGATGAGGATGATAAGTTAAAATTTTCTCTGGTTAATGACATAACATGCTGAAAAAACCTCTGCCCCTACAGGACATTGATTTTAAATGTCACATAAGCTATAAATCACACACACCCTGCTGAATAATGTATAGCTCAAATGTATTTTGAGAAAGCCCTAATAGACTAAGAAGGGGAAAAAACTGATGACACAGTCACAGAGAAAAGGCACAGACGACACAGTCACAGAGAAAAGGTACAGACCACACAGTCAGAGAGAAAAGGCACAGACCACACAGTCATAGAGAAAAGGCACAGACTGCACAGGCACAGAGAAAAGGCACAGACCACACAGTCAGAGAGAAAAGGCACAGACGACACAGTCACATAGAAAAGGTACAGACCACACAGTCATAGAGAAAAGGCACAGACGACACAGTCACAGAGAAAAGGTACAGACCACACAGTCAGAGATAAAAGGCACAGACTACACAGTCATAGAGAAAAGGCACAGACCACACAGTCAGAGAGAAAAGGCACCGACCACACAGTCATAGAGAAAAGGCACAGACTGCACAGGCACAGAGAAAAGGCACAGATATCTCTGGCACAGACCTTTGAGAAAATTGAGTGGGTTACAGCAAAAAAGCTATCAGAGGTGTGTGACGTTACTTGCTAATGAGGCAGACACATATTAATGAGTATTCTAATGCATATAACAGAAAAGTAGGTCAGGTGGGAGGGTTCTGCCCTGCTGGGATTACATCTAGCTTTGGGTGACTGAGACATGACAAATATTCCATATTTCAAGGTCAAGAAGAAACACAACCAGGAAAAGAGAGAGAAGAATCAGAGGCCAGTTGATCAGGTTATTGAGGAAGGGAGGGGCGCTTTGAGTATAAAAGAAAGATACAGCGTACGAGTGCAGCTTTAATGTAGGTATAAATTGTGACCGATGATCAGAAATCTTTATTTTTCTCCCTTATAAATTGCACATACAGTATATATATAAATATGCACACGCTGCTTGCTTAAGATTTTAAATCTCCATTTATGAATATTTCCCCATTATTCTTGCAATAAAAAAAGTGAAACGAGAAATTATTCCTAAAAGTCATAATCAGCCTTTTTATATAGCGTCGGTCCGACATATTTCTAGCCCTCATCAAAACAGAAAGCTATTTTTTGTTATGCAGACTAATGTTAAGCACCCTGGCTTAATTAAACACACCAGCACATTCTGTAGACCCTTCAGGAATACATACAGCTTGGGGATCTCCTTAGAAATCACTCTGAAAATTTAAGCCATTAATCGACTTTTGGAGAACTAATACGATCTCGTGGTCAGAGTGGGACACAATTACGCTTAATTAAATATATGATTAACATTTGGCTCTGATACCAGATTTACACAAACACTGCCATGCGCCATAAATGGTTTGCCTCTGTTCTCAATCCACAGAAGTCTGCATTAGCAGCATACAGCTCCGCAGAGCTGCATAATCATCTGGAAAGCTGAACTCTGCCGGTATGTTCTTCTACCAACCGCGAAGTCCAAGGAAGAAAGAAGATGCCAATCCTGAAGATAGGATCTCGCCACTTTCATTAAACAATCCGGGAAAGGAACCGCAAAGCACTGAACACTTTGCTCGTACTTGTAGGATAAATAATAACAAACAACATACATGTTTAGATTGGGTTTAAGAAACAGAAGATCAGAATCAAGACCACAACCAATGTTCAGTTAGCTTCAGGAAATAAGCTGATTCAGGGCAAGATAACCCAGAAATGGTTAGATCACTGTTGCGAATGGATGCAAATCAGGATGGGAATGTCAGGATGAAGGCAATAAATTTGGAACCTAATTTGATTGGTCTGTGCCAGGGGCCACATATGATACACTGTCATGAGGGCCACGATCTTCAGCGACGCCCCTGGCCGTCTCCGTATTCACGTTTCACTCCAGCTTTATGGATCATTCACAGAAAACCCTCTGGCCTCTTATTGACTGAACAGTTGAATGGATGAAAACTGTTTGCATTTTGTCTTTCAAAAATTAATCCAAGCACAGCTTGTGCAGCAGATTGCAACTGTTTTGTGTTGTAGCCTTTGAGATTATTTACTAGAAATGACCATTATTTAGTCGAGATGACTAGGAATAAGAAACTGAAATTTTGTCATACTCTTGTTAAATTTATGGAAAAGAAATCAGCCAAAAATAACATTCTGCACTGAACAAAATTCTATATTGGTTATGAACAAACCAATAACAACAACAACAACAATAATAATAATGATAATGTTACAGTGGTTAGGGACCAGATTCAACTAATGAATATAAAGGAGATCTTCACCACAAAAAATATATTACTGGAGACTGCTTTAAAACATTTAACATTACTCACTGCAATAATAAGGATCATTAAATTAAATGCATTCAAGCTCCCCCAGTTTTTCTCCAGAGAGGCTGACTGTCACAGGGAAGATAAAAGATCCTCTCTCTGCCAGATTGACCCCCTTGGTATGAAACTGTCAAGTCGAACTTTAGAGCATAAAGGAAGTCGTGGTGTTCAGCAAAGCTCCCTGAAATTCTGCCCCTGATTCAGCGGCACTGACTCCCAGCAGTCTGCATCAATTTTCCAGGTGAAACAACAAAGGTCCTTGTTGTAAATTTTATGTGGTGCATATTGTGGATTGGGGTTTTAGTCTATTGACAAAAAAATAAGAGGTCTATCAGCAGAGGAATATTAGTTACTAGTGTCAATATGGCAAAATGTTCTTACAGGCATTTTCTCCCCCATATTTTCTTTGATCTTGCTCTGTTTTTATAATCTTACATAATTAGCATGGAAGTTTTATGTAACTGTTATGTAAATCTGCATTTTTTTATGTGTTACACACATTACTATGCTGTAGTTTAGTAGACTTGTACCCTTACCAAGTTACTGTTAACTTGATAATGGTTAGTCGATTTTATTAATATTTTTGTTAATATAACTAATCCAAGATCTGCTATGATGAAGAAAAGAACATCAGCTGACAAAAATCCCCCCATACCTTTGGATGAATGATTCTCAACTAACCTAGTGCATCAAAAAGGGAGGCGGGTATAATTTCCTTTTCATTCTGATTTCTCCCTATTACCCGTTGTTATTTTCTTCAGTCCATCTTCTGGAGAGAGACAGACTAAATAAAAAAAGAGGGATTCACTACACCTCTATCACATGGCTTTGTTGATCAGACTTGAAATTGAACCTTTAGAAAACAGCTGAATTAAGTTCTATGGCAACCGCAGGACCAGACAGATTTTGTATCACCATGACTGGGCCAGCAGTTGCTGCAATAGAGGAAACCCAGTTGGTTACTACATAGTAGTCAAGTAATTAGCTGGACCACCAGAAACAACTGTTTTTTGAACGATGTTTTATACCGTTTTCATCTGCTTTCCCTCAGCTCTACTGCCATGTGATAATCCAGGTACTGTAATATCCAGATCCTGCTTTGTATACAGTATAATGCTATACTGTATTTTATTTACAAACCCACCTACCTCCCAACCCAGCCACCTGTCTATCTAGGGTAACACTTTACTTATGGGCATGTTGTTAGTAATTTGAGCACACATAATAATGCATTCATAAATCATTATAAACATGGATATAAATATTAATCAAAAGGCATAACACATTATAGCCACATGTATTATGCAGTATGACGACCTTATGAAGCTCTCATCTACAGTATAATGCACTATAGATACTATAGATCTGTCAATCTATTCATCTATCTATCTATCTATCTATCTATCTATGGCAAACATACCACAAACTTCATAAACTATGCTGTTTTCATATTTCACTTTAAATGTAAACTTTTCTCTTTCTCATATCACATACTTCCAGTAAATAATGTGGGTTCTGCATTGAATAAATGGAGAGAGAAGATCGGGATTCTGCTCAGGCTCACGTCAGGGCTCCAGCTCATCAGCAGCTGTTGCAATGCTCTCATACTAACTAGGTTTCTCATTAACTCGAGATTTTAGCCTCACTGGGCCATGGAGGAAAAGTGAAATTTGACTGTTAATGTATTTTAATGTACGCTATCAATCTGCCCTTTACTCCTACAACATGTGGCTACTCACAAAATCTCGGTGTGTTGTATACTAAAGAATTTCAAGACACTGACCTTTGTGCAAGTTCTACCTCAATCTTTTTCCACTTCTTCTTTTTGAAATATATTTCACAGAGTTGTGTATATTTGTTTGAAACCCTGAATATTATAGATTATTTTTTAACACACACACACTTATTTGTTTGTTTACATTGGTGAAGGTTCCCCCCATAATTTACATTATTACAGTACAGAGGTGAGAAGAAAAATAAGCTGAAACGAAGAAAAAAAAATACAAAAACTCTATGCCAAGGACTGGCAACCCTGCTCCAATAGTGCTGGTGTCCATCAGGTTTTCTATCCTTCCAGAGCTCAGAAATGTCTTTTACTTTGAAAAAGATTCCACAGCACTTTTGCATTATCTTGCAATACTTGCAAAATCTCTCTATACTTTTGCATCACTGTTAATAACTACAATGTGTCCATTTACAAGTACAAGGGATAGAATTAATGGACTAATATGTATAAGACTGAATGACACAGAAATATCCAGTAAAGTGTGCTTTAAGTATTAAACTATGGGACAATGCATTCCATTTAACTTTCAGATTATGCATTTTTATGCACATTCATTAATAATTCTACTGTGTCTTTTCACCGGCAGTGACTGTAAATGAGCTATTGAATGGGTAAATGCAAACACTGGAATAGTAATTAAAATGTAACCATAAAGAAATCTACAAAACTAAGGGATGCATTTGTTGAAAGGTAAAACAGCCAGAAAAATTTATATGAAGTTAAGTTTACTGTGGCTTCTGAGTATAAGGTTTAACCCACTTTCTGGAATACCGCACACCTCCCTGGTATTTGTGACTGAAGATGTATGTAAGGATGTGTGAACTGATACTGAAATATATTTTCAGGATTGACCAGGTGACACTTAGGCAACTTTATTTCCTCTTGGGAACCAGAAACTGGGAAAAAATTTGCATCCATTCATTTTCTGTACCCACGTGATCTTTACAAGTCGGTGGGGGTCCAGAGCCAATCGTAGAAGGTATGTGTCATGTTCGGATCGGGGAAGCAAGCGAAGGAAGCCGTGATAGGAGCAAAATGGGGTTTATTCACTCCAAAGCAGGGACCAACATGAAACAGCAATGAGACTACAATGATAGATCTGGGGATACGGACTCAGACTTGGACTTAAGTACACAAGACAGAAAATAACAGGGAACAGGTGATTACAATCAGGAATTAACACGAGGTAATGAGGGGGGGCGTGGCACATAGGAGGATCGGATGAGCGGGTCATGACAGTATGGACACAAGGCAGGGAAGGACAGGGCACTAACCCACTACAGCTATGAAAAAAAATACATTCAGTAAATACAAGAACTAAGAAGAAAAATCTTATTTGTCAGTTATCTTCCCCAATGGTTTGCTTTCCTCTTTGTGTAATACAAAAAAAAAATAAAAATGATTTCTTGCTTTTTTTTTTTTTATTTATTTATTTTTAAATATGGTCTTTTAAAGAGATTTTTCCATATTTGGATGTACGGAATAGTATATTTTACAAATATAAACTGTCAGTTTACGTCGGTGTGTCTAACAGGGCTACTGGGAGCTGAGAGTAACTTCATTGCGAAGAATGACATCAGAAATGACAGTGGTAGCATTTCATTCATGAAAGGAGTCCATAGAGAGCTGGAAGAAGTATATAATGTTGTAAATGTCAAGTAAATGTCAAACTGGAGCTTCTGCTTCTTGAGGAGACCACTCAATACTTCACGCTAGCTCTGGCCTCTTTAAGTTCAGCTAATCGTGTGGGAGCAAGATTTTGATTTTACAGATATTTGCGAGAGGGGCACAGGAACAATTAAAGTGCTTAATATAATGCCAGTGTACAACTAAAAATATCTCAAATTTCTCATTCAGGGTTTCACAAAAATTTGATAACTCATTATATACTGTATGTAAAATGGATAATTTCTGGCTTGGCAGACACGATGAAGAGTTGAGTCATGGGTGCTCAAGTCTGGGTAAAGACTGAGTCCATTCATATGTGCACTCAAGGCCGGACTCGAGTGCTACAGCCCTGCTAACTGGCATCTCACAATTGCCTGTAGAGTATGAGCATTTGCATGTATATCCGTTAACATCAGTATCAGCTCACATTTGTTAAAAATAGAGTTGGGTATCATTTGGGATTTTTTCAATACTGGTGCTTAAATGATGCCTGAACCCATACTTCAAAAATAAATAAATAAATAAAGCATAAAACAAAGGTCAATGGCATTAAAGAACAGCCTTTTCATTTATATATATATATCCATCCATCCATCCATTTTCCAATCCGCTTAATCCTAATGGGTCGCGGGGGGTCCGGAGCCTATCCCGGAAGCA
>JAODKE010000040.1:5175698-5196910 GCA_026779605.1 Mormyrus hasselquistii | reverse complement strand
ATGAAGGCATTATGAAGGTGCACTTAATGCAAAGTGTTACCCATAGAAATTATACATTTTCTTTTATTTATTGTTAAAAATCATTTAGTTTTACCCATGGCACAGAATACGATATGCAGGAACAGGAAAAGAATGGATGGATGGATCAAGTATTAAACGTTTTTGTTGAAAGAGCATCTGCTTCGCATTCTTTATTCAGCATTATTCTTTTACTTGCTGTTCTTCATAGCGTCAGGTATTTTCAAAGTGCCTGCAGATTGCCTGAGGACAGTGCCATGTAAGTCTTTTCTAGAATCCTCCATGGAGTCAAAGTAAAGGTTACTGACTGGCCACTCTAGAATAAAGCATTTTTTTCCATTCCTTTAGATTCATTGCCATCCCATTTTAAATATGTATAAAATGACAGCACATTTTCAATCTAGCGTTTTCCTGCAATTTAGTATGTTAATTCAACCTAACAAGCTTTCTGTTTATGCTGAACCTATCCAGAGGTACATTTTACTCTAGGCATGCTGTTGACCGGTTAAATATCTGCCCTGCATCTTTGCCAAATGTAACGCCTGACATTTAAAAGAAAAAAAAGTCTGATATCTTAGCGCGCATCACTTTTTATTTTACCATATTCGTCAGTCAAAAGTTTATCTGGAAAGATTTATACCGGCTTTGATTATTTTTTATCCTCCTTTTGTCACCATGCTAAATAATCTGCTTTTGTAAAATGTTCTGGATATTACTATCTGATGCATTTCTCTAATCCCAGCTTTTAAAACTTGTAGGTCTCTGAAAGCTCATCCACTGTAGATTCCTTTTTACTGAGCTGCTCATTTCAGAAGGAGAGCTTGATTCAGTAGTTTTGTGATATGCAACTTCCATTATTTATGACTGAATGGATTGGACAACTAGGAATTTTAAAAGTATTTTCACATGTTTTATCTATAGTACATAAGATATTTACATTCATATGGATCTTTGTCTAATAGCTGTATATAGAAATTGCCATTTTATGACGAACGGGGAAAGCAACAATATTTAAATAGTGTACAAATAGCTGTTTTATGATAAAATGTGAAAGCAACGGTATTTGAACTCTGTACAGCATTTCAAACCACCAGACTTCTAGCCAAGGTTTTCCTTGAAATTTAATTTACGGTATTATTAATGTTGCCACTAGTTTGTCACAGAATCTCACAAGTTTCTTTTACACCATCCACTGAAATAAGGTAGTAAGTAAAGCATTTGTAAGTAAGTAAGCCTTTGTTAGTAAGTAAGCATTTGTAAGTGAGTGAGCCTTTGTTAGTAAGTAAGCCTTTGTAAGTAAGTAAACCTTTGTTAGTAAGTAAGCATTTGTAAGTGAGTAAGCCTTTGTTAGTAAGTAAGCCTTTGTTAGTAAGTAAGCCTTTTTATTGACACATTGGCTAGGAGCTCAGGTTGAATTTCCATGTTCTAGTTTAACCAACCGAGAAACACAAAACTGAAAGTTCCTGAAATATTTAAATAAATCACTAAATACTCGGTCAGAACTTTACCTAACATTTGCGAGGCTGGAGGATCAAATCCTACCTCTGCTGTTTGTGTGAGGTCATGTACATATTACTTTGTGGGGCCCAATTGTCCCCACAATATGATAACAATCTGTTATTTTGTGGTGACATTTTCTCAGTCCCCACAAGCAGAAACTCAACTTTATGTAAGGGTTAATGTCGGCATTGTTTGGATTAGGGTTTTGTCCATAAAATCGAGTCCCCACAAAGATATAGATACCTAATCGCTCTCTCTCTCTGAGTGTATTTGTTTGTGTGTGAAGAGGCTGCTTGTTAGTTCCCATGTTGCACAGGTTTGCTTTTGGTACCCTTTTTTCATCCTTCATTCCAAAGTCATGCCTTCAGGCTAAATGGCATCGCTGCTTAACTGTTGTGTGTCTGCTCCATGGTCTAATTAGGATCCAGGACTTTCTGTAACAAAGTGCAAGATAATAATCCATCCATCATGCAGTTATTGTTTGACAGATGGGTTACTGTATATAACTGTATGTAAAATATAATGGGAAATCCAGAACCTACCAAGTGATATTTAATGCTTCGTCACAGATTACTGCGAACATTACAGTCATGATCAGAATGTAAATTGATGACGTTACCATAAAGCATTTTCTGATTGCTTACACAAACCTTTCAGAATACTAGGCAATTTGGAAAAACTCTACACACAAAGCCTGCAATTTACCAAAATTCTACACACAAAGCCTGCAATTTACCAAAATTCTACACACAAAACCAGCAATTTACTAAAACTATATGCACAAAGCCTTAAATCAAAAAGCACAGTTGTACAAATTTAAACACGGAAAAAAACTAATATAAAACTTCAGTAAATGAAGAGTGTCACGCAGTCACCCACATTGCAGATCAGTTGCACCATTTCAGCAGAACTGTACATTCCAAACCCTTTTTTAAAATGCAAGTTTTATCTTGTACTCAATCAATAAGCACTACAATTCAGTAATGGCGAACTGGATTTGAAACAGAGACCAAAACCGCGATACAAACGTCCGTGACCCTTTCCCCAGTTGCAGCCGACCGCTGCCTCTCAAGTTCAGCTTTTTCAGCTATCAGTACATTACTAATGTTACATAAGTCAGTTTTCATTTCGCAGTTAAAACACATGTAGCTCGCATTTCTACTCTGCTCAAAGTAAGAGCAAGCTGTATATTTTGTAAATATTACACATTAAACCTCTTGTCGTTGTCCAGCTGCATGTGTCATGTTGCTATTTTTGTCTAATTGTGATTGACTGATCACGCCTGTGCCAAACGCTAGGTTACTTTCATTAGCTCAAGATAGATAATAACCCTGAGATTTCAGAGCAAAACAGTTCACACATGAATCATCACAAAGCCATATTGGTTTTTCGGTACATGATTGTAGCACAAAGCTGTATTTCGCCTGCTGCTGTTAATATTGCATAGAACTGTATTGTACTGCAGCGTATTCTGTATGTAGTACTACACAAAAAACAATGAGGATGATATCCCTTAATTCAGTCACAGTACTGAGGCAGACTCACAGGAAGGCAGAGCAAAAGCTAAGCCTGCTGTCAGACGAACACACAATAACAATAGTGAACATGGTATTATCCACTCACAAGTGTCACATACAAGAAATTCAGCGCATCATAAAAGATGATAAGAATATGTTGCGGGGCATTCATCGAATCAGCATTTCAACCATACACTGTATTCTGTGTTGTAATATGATAGAAATTAAAGTACCATAAATAGTTACTTTTGAAAGAAATTCTGAGTCAGATACCACTTACTAGGGAAGAGACGAGTATCTGGATTGACAAGAGTATCTGGTACAAAAAAACGTGTTTTTTTCTGAAGCCAACTGTCAACGAGTAAGTGTTATTTTTTTCCATTTTTTCCATTGGATTTCACCGAAAGCAGCAGCACTCACTGGCTTGATACACACACTGTCCCTCCCACATCGCTATGCAGTGAGTCATGTGTATGAGGAGAAAGTCTTCCAGGCGTCCTTGAGCATGTTTGACCAGCATTACATGCAAACACTGCGTTATGTGTGTAAACTCTGTTCTGTCGTGTGCTATATTGTGCGGCATTTTAATATCGCATGGTTTGTCTTCATTAACATTGTATTTACTTAAATTCGTGTAGTTATTTTGGAATCACGGTAATTAACTTTCCGGATGTGTTTCGCCACACCTGAGCCTCGCCTTTTACCCCTAATGCCTTAAAGTGCCTCCATTTAAAGTGCCGCTTTAAAGTGTCACAGGCTGCGAGCACAAGGCCCTCCGAGTCTCTGCGCGGTAATGACCGTAATTTTGTTCAGATTCAAGATAGCACTCAAAAAAGTACATTTAGTTCATATCATACTTTTCACATCTTTCGGAATATTGGTGAACTCAAGGAATAAGTAAAAAACACCCTGTCCGCCAATACAAATGTAACATGTACGATATCGGACCCTTTCATTTATGATTCTTACATGTATGGTATGTGATCTTTCATGATACTGGTGGTGGATTGTATACGTATTTGTGGTCCAACATAATAAGCATATACGGTCAGTGTAAAACAAAAACAGCTTTTGTATTCTACAAAGCATTTGTATTCACAGAATTACAGACATGTTGGTTAAACCACACCCACATCCAGTATGAAGCCCTGCCCATTCTGGACATGGATACAGATTATTTTGCTTGTTGAACAGACATGGATAGTCTGGGACTCGCTCGCTGCTGCTTCGTATAGTACTTACAGGTTAATCCAATATAACTGCTTACTCTACTGGTGATGAATCTCTGTGAGTATCTTTTTTGCAATATAGAGCACACTGTCATCTATTTTACTGTACATGGTGATTTACACTACACAAGCCATTTCCATGCTGGAATACTTAACAGCATGCTTGATGTATGTCATGCAGCCTATTCTGTCTCTTGTTTGATGCCAGAGTGACCGCAGACAAGTACATCTTTTGTTATGAGACAGGATTCAGATTCAGTAAAGGCGGCCGGGGGTGGGGGGATTGTTAATCAGCATGCCATTGGGTGAGTTCCTGGGTAAGGCAATGTGACTGTGTGCAGGCATTTGCTGTTGTCAGGTCCCTCCTCTGCTGTGCTACTCTGGGACCCTTAGCATTCATTAATCACCTTCATGATCACATACAGCACCAGGCAAAAGTTTGGACACGCCAAGCTGCCTACAAAGGAGAGTGACAGCGTCGTATCACATGACCTGCTGTGAGGGACCGGCAAGCAGACGCAGGGGCACAGAATCAAAGGTATTAAAATACAAGAGAATATCCAACAGAGAAAAATCCTGGGCCCAATAAAATGAGGTCAACCATACAGAATGAAACTAAAATTAAAGCATAACTCAACCTACGCTGAACATAACTGACCTCCCAAATCTCACACTGGGGAAACATATATACTGAGTGATCAGTCCAGCAACACACACAGGGGGAAACACTACTATAACATTTACACCTACATGCCAATAAATCCATAAGCCCCATAACATATTTAGCCCATCAAATTATACAAACTATTTTATAAAGGAAAATTAAGTAAAAAATGTTAACTAGAATATAATAAACAATTATGTCAAAACCCAACTCCCCATCCCCCTACTGTGGGCTCCAGTTGGTACCGCCGATGGAAATTTAAAGGGAACCCTGATGATTTAGACTGTTTGCCTGTCAGACTGAAAAAATACATGCACAAATTCCAGCTGTTCCACTCCTCCAAGTAACTGCAACTTAAGAATATAAACACACATGAATATTTACACAACCGTACCTTGTTAAATGAACATCCTGACAAATAAAATTGATTAAATGTGCCTTGTGTGTTTCATGAGAAAACCCAAACCATGTATAAATGCATAGAAATGAAACCTGGGTAAAACATGAGGTGAACTTCCTCAGCTTTTCCGCTGGGCTCCTAGCAGTGTCTTTCCCCTTCCTCAGCTTTTCCGCTGGGTTGTAGAAAGACAAATCAAAGATATCACCGTGAAAGGCAGAATTTTCCACAGAGGACGGAGGAAGCCGGCAGTGACATGCACTAAGGGGCTTTTGGGACAGCAGAGTGGGTGTCTCCTGCTGTCTTGGGGGGGCGTTGTGGATGGTCAACCCAGACCACAGATGCCATGCTACAGATATGGAAGCAGAGGTTAATCAATGATGCTACTGACAGTGAATTTTTAAAAATTGTATCCCTTCATTTTACGTTTTGGAATTAATGACTGTATAGGTTTTGATATGTGGTGTTGTTTTTTCCATACAGGACATGAATCTGCCGACTGCTTTCTCTATTGAAATTTAAGTCAACAACAAAAGTAATTAACATTCTTAAATTAATGAGGTATTAATCATCCAAATAAGATGTGTTAGTGATCAGGTTCACCAAATATCTGAGTATACAAATATCAAATACTGTGGTGACCAGAGGAGAAGTTTTGAAATGGTAAGCTGACACACTTTGATAAAAAATCAATTTTGCACTTTCTTTCATTAACAAATAACTCTGTGACAGCCTGAGACATTTGCACAGTACTGTATGTATATATACGTATGTGTGCCCATTTCAATGACTTATTGTAAGAGGAGTTCCTTTTGGAGCTAACATGTAATGATTATGTAGACAGTGACACCTGGAACAGCCAACACAACACGCTGCTTTAAAACGAGGTTATATTTATGTTTTCAGATGCCCAAAATAAAAATAGGGCTAAAGAAGTCTGACAGAAGTACAGGAAACTAAACAGCCTGATTATATAGCACAGAGCACTCATGAGCTAGACGGTCCCCCTTGTAAAACTGCTGAGCTCCAAAAAATGAAATAAACTTCAGACTCTAAGAAAAGGGCAAAGTAGAGGAACTACATCTTATCGGAGGCAGATATGCTTCAAGATTAGGAAGGCACATTAAAAAAAAAAGTGTCAGAATCGGATTGTATTCTGCTCCACTTGGGTGATTTTGTTGCTGTGGTGCAAGATAAGAGAATTCTGTACATTTGTTCTTTAAAATCTCTGGAAGTTTGTCCTTGGAAATTAAATCCTATCAAAGTTGAAACATGAATTTAAAATGCAACCACTAGATGACTGTTGACTGAGGCTGTATGTAAAACTCCTAATGCCTAAGTATGTGTGTATATATATATGTCACCTAGAGTTAATAATTCACAATGAACAAGTGATGAGATGACTCATTTCAAGAGATGCATTGCATACAAAAGCTCTAAATACCCTTATTATTGAAATTACATTGAAATTGTCACGCAATGTTAGAAAGCAAGATGCATAATATCTGACATTTTTCTGGTTTAAATGTCACATTGTTATTAGATACTTATTAGGACAAAAATTGTATGTTTCGTTTGGGATCAAGTACCTATCTATCTATCTATCTATCTATCTATCTATCTATCTATCTATCTATCTATCTATCTATCTATGCATGTCTACCCATCCATCCATCCATCCATCCATCCATCCATCCATCCATCCATCCATCCATCCATCCATCCATCCATCCAACACCATGGTTTCATAAGTGTCCATGATCATTAATAATGGGGCCTATTCTGAAGTCCACAGGCAACCTGCTGCATTTTCCTCTTCTTCCTTAGATCCGATTTGCTCCCTCCTCAGCCTTGTAGCTCCAGTTCTTTGCACCTCTGTTTTCTGCAGCTCCTGTTGTTGTCTTGGTGTTTGTTGTTTATAGCAAGGCGGCCAGGGCACATTAATGTCCCTCTTGTGTTCGCCAAACCTCTGTGCTCGAGTTCTTCCCTTGCACATCTTGTTCCAGAGCTGTCCACCCAGATGCCAGCACTAAACCCTGTTGCCTGTCTGTTCTTCACGGTGCCAGGAGGGCTGTGAGGATAGCTGAATGGAACGGCATGCTTATGTACTTAATTTGATGAAATATTTTGCACCAAATTCCCAGAATAGCAGTGCTTATTGGATTCATTTGCTATTGAAGAATTGCTTATTTTTTGAGCAGCTTATATATTTTTTACTGCAGCTAATGTTTCATTTGCACCACGAGCCACTCTAATAATGGCAGAGAAAGCTTTCAATTATTCTAAATTGGCTTGCATTTTTTTTTGTGTTTGACAGACATAATTTAAAAGAATACTGAGATTCTAGGACGTATTAATCAGGTTCCAGCATGCATTACAGTTTCTCAATTGCTTTGACACATTTCATGAAACATACTTCACATTCTCAAGACTATAAGAGCATTTGGTGCCAATTTACAATAAGGCTACCCATATAAAGAGTTTATGGTTTATAATCTGCTAAGTAATTAGGTTGTAACACTTTGTAAATTATTAATAGACAATTTTAAACAAGTTATAACAGTTCTATTTTTATTAATGACTTTACTATGATTTTCAAGTGGAAAAAAGGAGCCTTATTGTAAAGAGATACCAAGCATTTCTCAAAACAGTTCATGCATATAGCACAACACTATGGTTCAGCTGCAAGTGTCAAATGCATGTGTCAAAAGCAAATAATTCCTTCAGTGAATTAGTCATTGCCACGAACATGAAAAGGACAACCAGCATTATTTTAACCATGAGCATGAAAATGCTTAGATATATTGTCAAAATGTCAATGTAAGCATGCTTCTTAGATCCAGAATTTTTTATGATATTTTGTTCTCACTTTCTCATTGTCGCTGACTGATAATTTTTTGTTAGCAAACTGATACTTATTCATGTCAAAGACACCAGTTTCGACACTGCAGAGCTCTACATTACAGTGTGCAAAGTTCACTGGCAAGGGGAAGCACTTGCATGCACGTTTAACTTCTTCAGATCGCAGGACACAGTAAAAAGGCAAACAAAACAGTCACACAGCACTGCAACATAAAAATAGCTACATGGCAACACAAGAACAAAATCATGGACTATGAAAAGCAAAAACACAACAATGGCATATCACTGCAATTCCAAGAATATATTTTTAAATCATTTTTAGCTTGGTTAACTGTTTTGCTTGTGGTGACCAACATGATGATAACACACACACATATATAGTTTTGGGTATATAATTATTACGATGGGAAACAATCTATTTTTACCAACAAGACTAATGTAACTGAAAATTGTGCCAGATGAACAATCATACACCACCATTTGCATACATGTACTAAAACATTCAGAAATGTGTGTGATGCAATGGGAAATGATGTTCTGATGTGCAGGAATGACACTGTCATGTGGAGATGACACTTCTCACTTTGCAAATGTTGTCGTTTGAGAAATGCTGCAAAGCAAATCGAGCAGAACTGCAATCATTAATCTCAAACATTTAAAACTCAAATGCAGACAGATATTTAAACAGTACATTTTTAAAAACTGATGGCACCACACCCTGGGTTATTCCCTGCTGGGATGAGCTCCGGACTCCTGCAATCCATAATAGGACAAGGAGGTACAGAAAATGGATGGATGGATGGATGGATGGATGGATGGATGGATGGATATTCAAAAACTGTAATTTCTTGCTAAAATACCCATACTTATTGAAAACATTTGGGAAACATTGAACTAATACATAAATTTATTAACAATTTTGCAATATTCATTTATTTATTTATAAACACCTTTATAAAATCAAGAGACATGGTATACAACACTCTGGAAAGTTTGTAGTACCATGTAATGTTGCATAAACTTTGTCTACCCAACATCTAGCCCTACTCTGTCAACGGCAGAACATTGCATATGGCAGATTATTACAAACGCATTATCCTGTCATGTAGCAATATTCATGAAAAAAAATATATAATCTGAATTAAAATAATCTATGTATCAAATCATTTATTGTTATATATACATACAAATCTATAAACATCAGAAAGCAAATTCGAAATTACTTCAGAGTAAGACAGTTAAATGCAGTATCCAACAAAATAATCAAATAATGACAAATCAGTTCATTACTATAAAAGCTGTTTCAATTGGGATGGCAAAAATTCATAAGAGATGGAGACTGTATTTCAGGAGGTGGACCTACAACAAAATGAAGAGAGGAATGGATGGAGAAAACAGACTTGGTGCTCAGTGAAGGGTAATAACAGCCAGACCATCGGGACACAATGGCTGATTAAGTGATCAGGGGTCTGTCAAGTGAGAGCAAAAGTATTACTATAGAAAAGTGATTTAGCCTGCAGGGACGCGTCTCCTGACTGCTCCTCACCACTGGGGAGGTCTATCCTGCCATGGCTAACACCACCTGATTGGTGATAATTGTGAGAATTGCTGTCTATTATTTAGAATAAAGTGTTTTTGTCTTATTTTTTGATACTCATATGGTATACATTTAGTAAATTTCATTCGATTCTGTATATTTTTTTTAGACTATAATTTCTCTAATTTTATGTGCCACAGAGGCTACCAGACTTCTGACTTTGAAAAGATTTAAATTTCTTTGTAGATTGCAGTAAGATACAAAAAAAAAAAAAACTAAAGTATGTTTTTTAAGATATTTCAGGTTATTGTCCGTTTATAAATTTCCTAAGAATCTGGGGTTGAAATTAAGCCGAGTCTACTCTGCATTCAAAAAAAGAATAGGAGGAGGAATCTGTTCGTAATCCTCTTTATCCCTTGCATTTAAAGTAATGTGATCTGAGTAAACTAACTACTGACATTATAATAAGTCTATATTAAATATGTACAGAAATTCTGGCTGCTCTCATCAAATCAGGCTAATGCGCAACCCTGTGATTGACAGATGAGGGTGACATCATGTCCTTTGCATAATGCCCTTTTGTTGCCAGCATTTCTCTGTATGGCTTGCAGTTGTTACCCATTTATCAAATAAATGGTGCTTTTGGTTGCCAAGAGTTTCTCCTTGAAAGACAGACAGTAGAGTTGCTGTAAAACGCTGTGGCTCACAGGTGACCGTGATAATTCTGCGCTTTCAAGTTTGTTGTATTTTTACTATCAAGTAATTATTGTTTTTTTTTTTTTTTCGCAACAAACATTTTTACAACATAAAGATCCATCTATGCATGCAGGCATGCATACATAGACACTCACATGCATTCATAAATAAAAACGCACTCATTGCATAGTTTATTTTATCGATTGTTTTCCTGCATATACTCCCACAATCAAGTGTGCATACATCATTGGAAATTGTTATTGAAAATGCATGCAAAAAGAGAATGGGAGGCTCACATGTTCATGATTATGGTTTTTCTGTGTTACTGTACAAGTTGGACATCGTATTTCACCTGTGGTGAGCGTGATGTCTTTATATGACGTCACGGGAAAAATCAAAAGCCAAAACTCATAAAACAACTTAGTGAGTTGAGGATTATACTTAACTTTCCATCAAATGCATTTCAGCAAAGAATTAAGAACCTGAATTATTGAGCGCAATGAACGGAGCCTCCAAAGACATTAAAAAGATTCATCTGCTCTCAATATCTGCTCAAATTACTAACCCTTAACGGTGACTAAATTTAGAAGGACAATTTAAAATATTTTTACATTTTCTAGGTTAATCACATACTGAAATAAACTCAACCCAAAGGGAGATAATTGCTAATTTCTGGAGTTGGAAAAACAACACTTCCAAATGGAATTTGCCTAAGATCATCTTTGGGCTGTTTCTACAAAGAACGGTGAAATATTACATGAGTAAATATATGCTGAATCAGCTTTGTCTCCAAAGCATAATATATGCAAAGCTGTGCCGTAGATTTAATTTGCAAGTCACTGAAATCCTTGGTTCAGTGCTGTATTGTGACTCCGTTGTGCCACAGTTGCCCCTCTCTCTCTCTCACGTGTGGAGTTTTCATAGTCTCCTTCTGTCACACGCACCTTCCCGTACTCAAAAGACACACTTACATTTAGGTAAGCTGATGCCTTTAAATCATCCACAGTACGTTGGTGAGTTTGTGCACGAGTATGCCCTGTGATGGTCTTGTCTCACCCTTCCCTGAGCCCCAAAGTTGGCTACATTTTGATTTTATTATTCTTTACTATTTCTGAATTAGAATCAGTTAACCATTTGTTAATAATTGGTTTTACAAACCACGTCCAGTAACAGCAGAAAAAACCTCCAAAGATTCATGTCCTGCTACAGATTCTCTCGGAATGTAATTTTCAAGTACAATAGAGATTGTAGCCTTAATCAGGCAGCACAGGCCCAAGTAACAGAGAGACTTGGGCAAAAGGGCTCATTTTACACGCTAATAATGTTGTTGTCTCTTGATTACATTCATTATTACATGGTGCATATTGTAAATACTGTTGTGAAAAAATAAGCCTTTTATAAAATTGGGCTCATATATGTTTTCTGAAAAATTCTTCTCCTGAGAAAACTTTACTTTATACATGTCAAGGATTTGAGTCAGTCACTCGTCTTCCAAACTCCCACCCAGCACAGGGTCACAGGGGAGCAAAGCAGCAGCAGCCTGGTAAGCAGGACACCTGTGCTGAGTCTGGGATTCACAGGCATTCTATAACGCATATGAGTGATTACAGGTCAAAGGATGAGTGATGTTCTGCCAGCCACCCCAACATCACCATCATAAATTATAACCATGCTATTGTTTATGATCGCCAGCGTGACTAAAATTTCCCATTGAAAATTTCTTGGTTTTCTTTTCTCTTTGCATATGTGTTTGAACATAGCAGTAGAAATAATTAGATTTCAGGTGCGGTTAGTGCATTTAGGTGATCCAGAGACACAGCAGTTTCTTGGAAGATGCAAGTAGAGAGAACGACAAAACGGCCCATCCTTTGGTCTCTTTCGGGCATCTGGTTTGCTCCCATTCAAAGTGTTGCTTTCGCATTTCATCTGAAACAGAGAACTAATGGTTCTAAGAGAACCCCTGTCCTCACGTTTGATGGAAAGCGAGATCAATCAATGCAGTCAGGAATAAAAATGATAATAGCCATTGCATTTGATTAAGAAAAAGTGCATATTTTACCATAAAACCTGAAAGCAGCTTCAGCTTTACGTGTGTGGATTCAGAATGTCCTCAGTGTTTCACAGTTTTCCAGGTTCCCCCTGTGGTCTAAAGGCATGCAGTTAGATGTTTCTACATTTTTTGGGGTGTGTATCTCCCCAGAGGGGGACTGGCATCCTATTGCACAGGTATCTTCACATATATTATACATTACTGCTTTTCTTCGATTGCTTTGACAAATTTCATGAAACATACCGCACTTAACATTCTGAAGATTACAAGTGCATTTCTCAAAACAGTTCATGAATACAGCACAACACGAGGGTCTCGCTGCAAAAGCCTGAGCTTCACAGTTCTAAATGATTGTCGGTTCTCACTTTCTTGGCATCAACTGATAATTTTTCTTTAGCAAACTTTTACTTATTCATGTCACACATCAGTTTCAACACTGCAAGGCTCTACATTGTGGCGAGGGGAAGCACTCTCATGCACATGTAACATCTTCAGATCTCAGGACACAGTACAATAGCAAACTAAAAAGCCATACAGCATTGTATAACACGAAAACAGCAACATGGCAATACAAGAACAACAAAATCATTGACTAAAAACACAACAATGGCATATTACTGCAATTCATAGAATATACTTTTAAATAATTTTTAGCTTGTTTTGCTTGTGGTGACTAATATGATGATCACACACATATATAGTTTTGGGTATATAATTATTACAATGGGAAACAATCTATTTTTACCAACAAGACTAACGCAACTGAAAACGGTATCAAATTATGACAATTGTACAAAACCATTTGCATATTTGTTCTAAAACATCTGGAGATTTGTGTGAAGCAATGAGAAATGATGTTCTGCTGTGCAGAAGTGACATTATGATGCGGGGATTACACCTGTTGCTTTTGCAAATGTTAACTGTCATTTGAGAAATGCTCCAAAGCAAATTGAGAAAAAAAAAAAACGTAACGACCTGAACTACATTCTACAAAACGAGAACAGAATTTCTGTGGCATACTGTAAACATTGCACACTAAATTAATTGAATCCCAATACTGAATTTCTATCCATTCATCATCTGGAAAACATTGAACAAAATGCACAAAGCTGACTGCTTATGTAGACACTCATAGTCATAAGGATTATCATCTCTAGAGTGAGTGAGGTGCCATGATCTGCGGCAATTTTCTCAAACCATAATTTATAATGGAAGATACATCGCTCTCAGGCAGAAAATGCAGAAATAACAAAGATTGATTTTAGTGCTCTTTATGCAATGCTTTATCCCTGCATAGTGAATTTCATATTCACCATTATAAAAATTCCGCTACTGGTTCCATGAATATTTGCAGCCACCTAATTTAATTCCCAAAATCTGTGAATAATGCAATGTATGAAATACCAGAAATATATCTCTCGCAGCGACACATTTAGAGGGTAAGTCAGAGAGCTCAGTTACAGATGAAATGGAAATAATTCTCAAAATCAGTGTCATGTCCCGCGTGTGAGCGCAGAGCAATCAGGGCAATCAAAACATCAGTCAGGGAAGAGACCACAGGAACAAACAAGGATGGGGGATCTGCTAAACGGAATTTCAAATTGCAGGTCATAAAACATTTACACATTTTAAATATTACTCATATCCATATCCAGCTACTTGAATTAAGGTATCTTATGAAGCTACTGAATTGCTTTGTCACTAATAGTTGTTAGAGTGTATATTGGTAGTTTGTTACAAGTATTAATATCCAATTAGCCTTTTCAAGAACAGGTATATAGCTTCTGAAGTCATGATTGGGTTGGTATTTTTCTTTAATATATATCGTGACAAAATCGTTCATTAAAAATAGGAGGCATATAGCACCAAATACAAAAAAGCTTTTGTAAAAATGGTTTCTCTCCATAAATAGTCTACAACGATGATAAACATGCATAACATGGGACTGCTTATGAAACATTAAGAAAACAATGTGATTAGTAACAGGTTCAAAGTTTATTACTTGCACTCTAAAAAGGTCATGATGAAGGTATAACACTTGTAGGGTTCATTGTGCTTTTTGGATCACAAACCCAGCTCATTAAATAAATGTACCTCTTTCTAAAGTTAAATTTAGAGGCAGTTATTCCTGAATGGCCTTTTTCCCCAAGTAGTCTACAAAGTCTATGGCCTAAAATCCAGGCCAATAAAGGAAAGGGAAGAGAAAAAATATACAATCACCTATTAGAAGTGCCCCAAATATATAATATAATTCTGTAAGCAAAAAATGCTGTCTACATAAAACCTTGACATATTTTCATTGCTGTGAGTAATGCATATGGTATTTTAAAAAGAATATTACAAGATTGAAAAATACCCCCTTATACTCAGAGGGGGCCTCACAGACACAATGCCATGCTTGTAATTACTTTTCTATAATATTACCTTCTGTAATTGTAAATTGATGTAACTTAAGTATTCGTTTATTTTGTAAATAGACATTAAAATAGAATACAACAGAATATCTTCATTGGATTTTATGACATGATGAAAGGCAAATTTCATTCTTGAACCCGTCAACACATGTACAGACAGATGGTAATATTGCTATTATATTAGCTATACCTGTGCTTTTCATCAGTTTCACCCAACTGTACTACAGTAAAATCCCGTTATAGTGGATTCGCTTATAACAGAATATTGCCTATAATGGACGGGGTCCGCTGGTCCCAGCTGTGCGCCTTATAGAACATGCAGAAAAAGCATTGGATATAGCGGACTCACGTATAACGGAATTTCGTTTTAACGGACAAACAATCTGGTCCCCAGGGCCGCTTTTGTTCGCCTATAATGGACATGGGATTATTAATAGTCACGCATTTGGTCAGGTAAAGTTGGATTGCTACATGTACAATATACAGTAATAATCTATACCACAAGTGTGTCTGCTGGGATGTAGCATGAGTAAATGATGTCCTGTAGTTGTGTTCCGGGCATACAGCAACTCTAGATATAACAGACTTTGGATATAACGGACTGTTTTGCCAGGTCCCTTGAAGTCTGTTAGAACTGGATTTTACTATATGCTTCTTTTTGATTTATATTTTACTAGACAGGGTAAGTAATGTCTCAGACTGCCATACTTTGCAAATGTGAATTTTTCTCATCCAACTTTTTCCTTCTGTGAAAAAGGAAATCGCTGGCAAAGAGGTCAGCTTGGAAGTTCTCATGCGGGTTCTCGTGGCTGTCAGCTTTCCCTAACACTTGGATTTGTGAAAACATTTAGTTCAAAAGGAGCAATGTATATTTTTAGATTTAAAAGAAATCCATATAATATTTATGTTTCTGTGGTACAGTATCTGGTGTTTCCTGGAGCTGAAGCCTGTTCATCTAGTGTTGGAAAACAATATGAGGTAGACAACAAATTGGGTGTGAAGGAATTGATTCTCTGAGTCATCTCTGAAGTCTGCTAGGTGCTCAGTCTGGTGTTACGGGTCAAACATCAAGAATGTCGTTCTTCAGCCACAGATGATCATCCACCAAGAATTCCCTTGTAGTATATAACATCATCAAGACTGAAATTCATTTAAACTACCTATTAACATTGATACGCTATCCAATATTACTTGCACTAATGTCTGGAAAATCTGTTTTATAACTGTGGCTTAGAAAATTTTTAATTCTGTTGCTTTTTAAATATCAACACAGAAAATACAAGTTAATAATTAGTCAGATTATATTAATTATAGATAATTTTTGACATTTGGAATGCAGTCATTTAATTTATTTTCGTACGTGAATTTTGTAGATATTACCATTTGCATAGAATTAATGATACCCTGTAAATGTAATAATTCTAACTGCTTTTAAACCTTAAACTCATAGGCTTTCCTATGAATTTAAATAATTTAAATACTCTCACTTTAAATAATTTGAAGGAAAAAAAAAATGCCAATCTAAAGGCCCATCAGACTGGATGCCATCTTTTCAAGGTCGTCTAAGAAAACATGTTTTTGACAAAATGTTTTCAGGTAAAGTTTAGCAACACTTCCCCTAAAAAAGAATAAAATATTTCTAAAATAATACTTTTTATATGATGATGTTTTTTTTCTATTTATTACATCCGGAAAGGACATGAAAAGTAAAGGCAACCCCATTCAGCCCAAGCCGTCTGTCTCTTCAAAGGGGAAAAATTTTCAGGGGAAGCACATTTAAACAGCAAAACTCTGTACAGACCTTTGATGGAACCCAGCAACCTTTAGGTGAAACTCTTCATCTTTTGCCACGCATCCATCTTCCATAATAGCAAACTGTGGTGGAAGACAGACTTGGGGAAAGGAATTTTGGGCAAAAGCAAAAGGGGTGCTATCAAAATAAAACCAAACAAACAGACAATCGGAAAGAAACCAGATCAAAATGGGATCCTAACAGGGCCGTTCACTGGCAAACTGAAGCAAATTTAATGATGGGAACACAGGACTGGGAAGCACTTTGATGCCAAGCTGATGAGAGAGCAAATGAGAGGCAGCTGGGAAGATTAACACAAGGGCTGGAATTGAGAGGTGAGTCACGGGCGCAGCTTGTTAGGGCCAAACCAGGGAGGAGCTGGAGGGTCAGGTGGATGTGATAATAGCAATAGATAAAAAAAACTCAATGACTTACATGCAGATATAGCTGAATATTTTTCTGATATTTATTGTTGTGTTGTGTTCTTCGAATGTAAGTGAAGGAATTGAATTTCACCATAAAGAAACAAACAAATATAAAGATATTATCATATCAAATAATTAGAAAGAAAACTCAAAGAACACTGAACTGCTATGCAGAACATCTATGCATAACTGTAAAATTGAAAAAAATAATTGATAAATAAACAGGTAAATTTTCTGCAAATAAACCAGATTTCAATAGTTCTATTTTTTCCCAGAAAGATTATACAAAATTCTAGAAACATAAGAAGCTTTGCTATTAATACTGGTGTGGAACTATGGTACTTATGCATACATGTAAATATGCATTCATAAGGATATGTATTTGTAAAATATTTAAAATAAGCTTTGATTTCTATTATTGATGAATTAATTAACAAAACAATGCAGTCATTTAGCAGGTCTGTATCTCAAGAGAGATTAGTAGCTTAACAGAAAATTGCAGTGAAGAAATAAACAGGCAAATTCCACCTTAAAGTTCAGGAAATTTATAGTTTGATGTTTTTGAGTGTATAGAATCATAATATTTATGCTTCTGAGAGTCAATGTAAATATCACCTTCAGAGAGGCACTAACTCTTGTGCGCTCCTGTTTATTGCAGTGTGTGGGGTCAAACTGCGTATCACATCCATGACCCACGCTTTTTACTCCAGAAAGATTCATAAGTCTAAGTAGCTCGTTATCTCTTACTTAAGATCAATCATTAATTAGCACGTGTTTCCAGAAAGCCTTTGTAACTAAAGTAGTTCATTATCTGGTTCGTAGATTTACGAGTGCTCTGACCCACTCATTATTTTCTCTTTCGTTCTTTATTTCAACTTTTGCTTGCTGTTCTATCACAGAGGCACAGAGATCGGCCAAAATAGATGATGAACAATTGATGGTGCATTTTGGACAACTTACTAATGCTTGTGATATAATAAGAGGTTAGTATTGCAATATAAAACTATAATGTCGACTATAAATTAGCGCAAAAGGGGCTCATTGTTGTAGCACCTGTATGCCATTTGAAAACATAACAGAGTTGTGCACCATTCAGAACTGACTTGAGAGTGACCTTGAAAATCAAATTCAATTCATAAATCGGCTGAAAGCACGGTGCAGAACTGCAGTTCGACTCTGAATATAAGGAAGTAGAATTGAAATGGAATTGATTTCACATAAACTCGTATGCATAGTTTAAGTGCAGCTTTAACGATACAGCTTTGTTAAGTGTTTGGGGCATGTTGCAAGCGAGGAAAGGATGACGATCAACAGGGCAGCTCCAAGACGACAGAGGTTTTTATCAACACAAACCAAAAAATAAGGGTACCACAATGGGTCAAAAGGCCTTAACAACAAAACACAGGGGAACACTAGTAAAGAGCAGAGTGATACAAGGAACAGAACTAAGGAAAAATAACTACATTAAACACAGGAATCCAACAGCCGCAGAACCGAAGCACAGGATTACCAGCATATGGTACAATGACCGACTAAGGGTACCGAACACAGACAGGCACTAAAATACATAGATAAGGGGGACTTTGTGAATACGCAAAACAGAACAGACGCAGGTGGAATTAACTAAAAATGAACAAACACAGAATTGAGGAGTTGGGACTCACTAGAGAAAACACTGAAACAGGAAAATCAACATGAAACAAAAGAGCCGGGTAACCAAAGACCAAGCCTCAGACCCAAGGAGCTGAGGGTGACAGACTACATGCCGCACTTTAAACCCACTCAGCCCCCCCTATTCAAATCTGGCCCTCGATTCCAAATCCAGGCCTTGTTTTCAAGTCTCCCAGGGAATGAAGGAAAACACTAAGGACCAAAGGCTAAAGACAGACAGGGAAGACAGACAGAATGGCCAGTCGTGCCTGCAGGGCAAAAACCTGGAAGGGTCATAGAGGGCGGGGTCAGACGGGTGCCGACCATGACACACCTTAATATTTCACTATGAATCACCCAGCATGTTAACAGAAACAGAAACTGAATCCTGTCCCCCCCCATCACAAATATAAACAGCAGCAAAAGGAACCCATTGGCCTTGGCCCTGTTGAGGTTGCCGCCTGAAAAGTTTGTGCATGTCACTGTTATTCATATTGATGGCCACTTTTGAAGTGTCACCTATATGATAAATAATTTAACTGTGATTTTGTGTACCATGGTGAAAGAGCACCAGTCATATGAGTAACCATATCACAACCCTGTCGATCTGACAATCCCCAGACACTTTCAAGAAAAGCTACTGCACGCTACTTGCAAGTCATAACACACATAAACAGTTAAATATGCAAAATCAATATATATATGCACATGGAAAAGGACTCAGAGGGCTGATATAACCCAAATGTCAGAATAGGCTAAAACCATTACACATTTTTTTTTTTATCTCATGCAATTATAAATTCACTCACTAGTACATTTATAAAGTCAATATATTCATCTACCATCTTGTAAGTAAATTGGTTATGTAATTATTCATGTTTTGCATTGAATTCTTACTGTCATTTCAAGACCTTACAAGGCATGGCCAATCCAATCCAATTCATTAATTGAGAACAAGCCTGGTATGCTACGTGATGAGCTAACCAATCAAACTTGCTATGTGTTTAGTCGCATCTTTTGAATTGGGAAGGTGGATCACCCCTCATTACTAGCAATGGCAGAGAATTGTGAAGTTAAAAGAAGGCAGGTTTTAACACAACGCCATCCAGGAAGCCCAGTTGCTTTGCGGATGGTCAAGAATCCTTAGAGTCATCTCAGTAATGCACAATTCATAATGAAATACATGCCGGCCCGGGGTGAAATAATGAGCCTCCTTGGTCTGGTGCAGGATAAATTGAAAAGAGGAACATACCGGAATTTGCTCTCAGTGCACCTGGTGGATTCCCGCAGGCCTACAGGTGCACATGGCCTCTGCAAGGCTGCTGTGTCCTGCATCTGTGCATTGATCGCATTTCTGTTGCACCGTGTGCACAACTACATACAATGTCCAGCAGGGGGGGGATTGCCTTGCGTGACACTAAAATTGTTCTTCTTACGTTGTTCGTTATCTTGTTTGTTATTCGCTAAGATGCTCTCTGGAAGACCATCCCTGTTCTGGGACGTCAGTGAATGTCACCTACTTTCTCACAGAGTTTCTACTCCCATGTCACTCTGATCCCAACAGACTCAATTTATTTTCTTCCTTCGACTCTGCATTTGCTGACGGATACTGATTTTGGGTTTTCAATGAAGTGCAATAAAATTTCAACTGTAATATACATACGTTACCAGTGTTATATGAGAATCTACTTTCCTTGACTGATAATCCAGTACGGAACAAATGCAGCTTGGTCCTATGAGACACAGGGTACAAGGAGTGAAACTCATATGCTGTAGGGAAGAGATGCATACAATCACAAGTGAAAGGCAGTTGAGAATCATCAGGTCACTGGACATGATTTGGGACTATGAGAGGAAGCTGGAGTACCAGGGAATGCATGACACCTCTATAAACAGCGAATGCGAGGCAATGTGTTATTTTCTTTCACTTCCTTGTTTTACATGGCTTTGGTTTCCAGTTGATGCAGGTGATGAAATGTGGATTTTTCTCACTTGCCTGCACATATCCTTTGCCTCTCACCTTTTTATTCTGCGGCTACAGCCAGCTTGACAAGAAATATGCTGTATTACATTTGTTTATCTCAGTACAATAATTGGCCTTTTTTTCTTTCTGCCCTGCTTCTTGTTTGGGGCCATCTGGCCCAGAGCAGAGTAATCATCAGCTCGGATGAGGCAGGGCAGGGGGCGGCACTGACATAAATCCCCCTATGAAATCATTGGAATTTTACTGAATGTTGTAAATCCACCCCAAGATCTACCTCTCATAACTAGATGCTGTGCTGTTGAAATGCCAACGATGTACGGCCCTAGTCACCCCCGCCCACTCCATCAAATCACGGCTTCCACAATCCCCCCCCCCCCCCCCCCCCCCCCCCAAAATTTTTCCCTCTACCCACAATTGGGAGGGATTCTCCTTTTTCAAAAACACAGGTTCCTTTGGCGGGGGGGCCCCCCCCCACAA
>JAODKE010000040.1:5135915-5151524 GCA_026779605.1 Mormyrus hasselquistii | reverse complement strand
AAAAACACCAGCATGTGATGTCACTTCCTTCACCGACACTGAAGGAGCGCTTATCTCCCCCGGGGATTCAGGTGTATTACAAAAAACACCAGCATGTGATGTCACTTCTTTCACCGACACTGAAGAAGCGCTTATCTCCCCCGGGGATTCAGGTGTATCACAAAAAACACCAGCATGTGATGTCACTTCCTTCACCGACACTGAAGGAGCGCTTATCTCCCCCGGGGATTCAGGTGTATTACAAAAAACACCAGCATGTGATGTCACTTCTTTCACCGACACTGAAGAAGCGCTTATCTCCCCCGGGGATTCAGGTGTATCACAAAAAACACCAGCATGTGATGTGCTTCGCTAACTCAATAAACCTTGCTGTACGATAAACCAGATTTATGGTTGTCCGTAGGCTTTATGCAGCGCTTACGCTGTGGCTTATGCAAGTAGCCTGTAGTTATAAGGTGGTACTTATACCTCCATCGGCACTATGTGTGCTCACCTTTCTGGGGAAGTGTGTGTCAGACTGTGCCGTAGGTCTTGATCTGGTGTACATAGCAACGCCATGCCTACACAGCAGCGCCATACCTACACAGCAACGCCATACCTACACAGCACGGACAGCAAGAGTTCTACACAAAACCATAAGTTAGGCTTTAGTTGTGTGTAGGTTATCCCTTGTTAAAAGACTACTGTATCTTTCAGTTCAATTTAATACTATTTGTACAGCACATTTTTTCAGCAATATATTCTCTCAAAGTGCTTTACATTATCCCTGCCCAAAGTCCCCAGTTAGCAAGCCAGAGGTGACACTGGAATCAAAAAGGGGGGGGGGGGGGGGAACCTCCTATTGTATGAATTGTGCTAGTTTCTCTGATGTGATAGGCCATACAAGCAAGCAATGTTCCTCATTGACAGTTTCTTAAAGTTTCTCATTTTATATGATTATAAGTGCATACATTGTTTATATCACCTGGCCTTTTATTTGAGTCTGGCTCTATAATTGTAAGGCTGAACCTTAGACGCTCTAGTCCGAGGCCGATTTAAGACCAAGTAGAAATGCTTTCAATACAAAGACAAGCGGGGTAAGTGAAGAAGTGGTTTCGACACCAGACAGAGTACTACAGCACAGCTAATGTGCGCGCATAACCGCCATAAAAAAGAGCGAAATAAGGAAAAATAAAAACCTTGTCGTTAGGGTAGTATACTACAATTATCTATCTATCTATCTATCTATCTATCTATCTATCTATCTATCTATCTAATCTACCTACCACAAAAACTGATTTTGAAAAACAATGATTTTGTCCTAGCTCTGCGTCATTGTGAATAAAGCATTCGAAAGAGAAACAAGGTGCTTGGATATGTCTGTAGTTGCATAAAGTTCATGCCCAAAGAAGCCATACTGTTGCTATTACTGTCTTGCACTTACATGCACTCCCAAAAATTTTTTACATTTATCAACTGCACATATTGTATTTTGCAACCGAATTGTATGTGACCAGGCTTTAATGGGCCATTTGGGAATTTTCCCAGTGGGTTGATGGGTTTGTGGGCTGGAAAAATCCATCATAGAACCCTTCTGCCACATTGATAAGTATATTTTTTTGTGGGAGACCCCAAATTGCAGGGCCCATTTTTAATTCCAGTCTAGCCTTGCATGTGACCATCGTCTGGCTTTGTGCATATGTGAGCCACTGACAATCGCAGACAAATTCCCTGTGTGTGAACACATACTACATGTTGAAAAGCGCTGGGACACATCTCTTAATCATTGAATTCAGGTGTTTCACTCAGACCCATTGCCACAGGTGTATAAAATCAAGCATCTAGGCTGAGTCGGGTTTACAAACATTTGTGAAAGAATGGGTTGTGCTGAGGTGTAATAGTCCATAAAAGTCTCCAACATCGCAAAGAACTGGGTGCTGGGAGCTTCATGGAATGGGCTTCCGTGGCCGAGCAGCTGCATGCAGGCTTCACATCACCAAGCGAAATGACCCTTGAGGGTACAGTTCCAGTGACAAGCAAAGGTACAAAGTGGTACTGCTATTTCTGACAGGGTAACAGCATGTCACTTTAAATACCATGTACAGGCCTTCTCATCTGTCTTTAGTAGGATTATTGGCATTTCATGCTTTTAGTTCCCTTTATGAAGATTTTTATATATAGAAAGGTAAAAGCAAGCTTGACTGAAAGGGGACAAGACCTGATACAACTATACAAAATATAGAAGGTTGGCCCGGATGGACACTGGATTAAATAAGGCCACTGTTTATCCAGTACAAGGTTGCTGGAGTCTATCCCAGGCTGCATAGGGCACAAGGCAGAGATACCCCAGATGGGACGCCACTTTGTTACAAGACGAGCAAGTATCCAAGTACTATGGATAATGCAGGAGAAAGAGCCCTGTTTGCGTGAAGCTCACATAATGGCCTCCACATGTTCTGGGGGGTTTAGGTGACATGGCATCCCTGCATTACCCCCAGTGAAGGGGAGAAACTGAAGATGACAGTATTTTTTTGTTCATGACATAACTAACAAGGGATTAAAAAAAAAACAATTCTAACTGCTTCATCCCTTTCTATTGTTAGTTAATTAAGATGCACTATGAATAAAACTCAATTTAAATTTAATGTGCAGTAGTATGGGACTCTCCTTTCAAAAACAAATTCATGTTAAGTATCAGTTTTGAGTGAGATTTGACAGAGTTTTAAAGGATGACTGTATATACCAAACAATGTTCCTACTGATTTGAAAGCCAAGTTAGCATCTTGTCTATAATTTTGATGAAATTTTGTGTTTTTTACTAAATCATCTCCATTCTTGTCTCTTGTAAACAATGTTGGGCAGAGACTTTTCAAGTGGCAATTGCTCAACCTCAGTAAATTTATGGCGATCGTCAGTGATCGATAAAATTAGCTGACTGGGGGCAGGGGGGGGGTCCTCCTTGGTAATAGGGGCACTCAGAACCTCAAAAATGGGGCACTTTCGTTTGCTCAGGGTAAAGGACCAGGTGCTCAGGCACCCCCACATCTGCCTGCTTGTAATGTTTCACGATTAGCTCTTTCTTGGCTTGTGTACTTGATGTAATTTTGACGATAGGGAACCAGGTCTCAAGGTTGCTCTTTCTGAAGTGTGGGAACACTGGAGCTGCACAGTGAGCTTGGAGTTTATTCCCGGGAGCATAGAGCACAACGCCATATGCTTCTGAAAAGCACAGGGCACAACCCCGCATGCTTCTGAAAAGCACAGGACACAACGCCGCATGAAGCCTATTCTTGGGAGCACAGGGCACAACCCTGTATGCTTTTGAAGAGCACGGGACACAATCCCCGCATGTTTTTGAGGAGCACAGGGCACAACACTACATGCTTTTGAAGAGCACAGGGCGCAACGCCACATACTTTTGAGGAGCACAAGGCACGACGCCGCATGCTTTTGAGGAGCACAGGGCACGACGCCGCATGCTTTTGAGGAGCACAGGGCACGACGCCGCATGCTTTTGAGGAGCACAGGGCACGACGCTGCATGCTTTTGAAGAAGCTTCTGCACCTGGAAAACCTGAAGAAACACAGTGATTCTGCAAACACAAACACACAGAATTCAAATCTCCAACCTTGGACTTAGGAGGAAAAGATGCCACTTACGTTTTGCCACAATAGTCAAGTAATTAATAAATGAACTATACAATGTATCAACCTATATTGTTTTTTTAAAGTATAAAGAAAAGGACGATTTCACTTGGAATTGTGAGAATGATATGTTTTTTCAAATCACATTTTTTTTTTCACTGCATTCCTCCATACAGCAAACTTTTCATAATAAACTGAGTTGGCAGCTGTGAATGTCATTTTGCACAAAGTATGATGAATGCATGTTCAAGGTCTACTGTAAATGTATTTGATGAAAACATTTTCATTCATCCTAGAACAAACAAATCTAAAAACTAATTTCACACAGTCAGCATTTGTTATTAGTGTCCATTTTCCCCCTCTTTCCCCATTCTTTCCTCTGCATTCAATCCATCGCACAGAAACAATCACATATAGTAGCTAATGACCTTTAGAGGTTTTTCACCCTCCATCAGTTTTCCCTTCAAATCAGTCATAGTTAAACAAAATTGCGACTTGGCTTGCAGTCATTTCCTCTCATTGATTACCCCCCCTCTCATTTTGTACATCAAAGCCAACAGGCACACGCCACAATCTGGCTCTGCTGACTGGACGGGTGGCTACAGAACAAGGTGTGCAGAAGGATGACTCAGATGCGGAGGACTGGTGGAGGCAGGGGACGAGAACCAGGACACGGGAACCAGGAGATGGGAACTAGGACGCAGGGATAAAATAACAAATCCAGAAACAGGGCTCTGGCAGCGAGGCGACACGGATCCAGACGGGACTCCAGCAAATCTCACTTCTCAGAAGGTATATTTAGAACTTGGAATTCAAACTTCTAGTTCAAAGTTATCCTACAAGGACCGGCTCCCTGGAATAAAGAAGACAAGGCTTTTATTTTACATATTAGGAAATTGGTTATGGCTTTCTGCTTCCTCTTTGTGATTCGTTTTTTTAAGAGGGCAGTTGAAGTCAATGCCTAAAATATGTTGCTTCTAAGACTAATGTGACTGATGTGACTAAGTAATGTGAAAAAAAAAATTATGAATATTGCTCTTTTTCAATGTGCTATTAATGATTATTTGTCCCATGGTAGAGGCAGAGGACAAATTTTGACAGGGCAAGAGTGGGTACTGGTATATTAATATTATAAACTCTAAATAAATATTAAAAACTCTCTTTATATTGACATTTTAAAATGCTAAGTATTCTATGGAATTTTCTGATTTTAAAAAAGTCCCTCTGAAATGTAGACCATGGTCACCATTTGCAGAAAGATAATGAAATTTTGGCAACTGTCAAGTCCTACTAAAAATGTTTGCCGAATTTATCCTTATAACGTCAAACTAAACAGAATCAAGTACCAATAGCCAAAAGTCTTAGGCAGTCAAAGAAAATGTTTAAATCTCTTTGTTTGGGTAATATGTTGTTTTCTCCTGTGAACAATTTAACATTGGGATATATTTAAATGAGTAATAACAATGATCAATTTCTTCTCTTCTGCAAAAAGTTAAGTATCTTTTGAGATGACTAGAAGAACACTGTTTTGGTTCTGATACCTCTGTGACACTGAATAACTGGCAATAAAAGCGGAATAGCTGGCAGGCATTTTATTGAGCACAATCATGACCACTCGCCTTAACAGAGAGGATAGGTTGGTGTTTATGAAACTGCATCAGTAACTGGTCCGAAGGGTGAAATCCACAAAGCAACCGAGAGAGGGACAGGGGGAGGCAAACGCGTGGTGAGAAGCGGGCAGATCAATAACACAGGCATTGTGACCAGAGAGCCAAACGGGAAACGCAACAACCAAACTGTAATACAAAAACAAAGGTAGCAGTCAAACCCAACTAACAAGCTCAAAACAAACAATTGGAGAGAGTGAGTACAGTATAAATGGGCTGTAGCTGATATTAGGAGCAGATGAAATGAATAGACAGTCAACAGAAACATTCTCAGTTTTTGGTGGAGTGAACCAGCAGTTAGGTGTAAGGGATTGTTGGAAAGGTAGTTCGCGATGCCCTGGAGGTGACTTTCTCCTCAGGGGCACAACAGACATCCCATGTATTCAATGGACTTCACCACCAGCTCACTTAATTAACTTATTGAGTTAAATAATTTGTTTAGGTACTGATTAGCCGGACAGTATGCTAGTAATCAACAAAAACAGGAACAAGGGGAGACAGAGCAGAGAGATGCAACCCACCCCCCCCCCCCATTCCCAGAGTAATATTGCAGCGACGCTAACCATGCAATGCCATGCCACATATTAATAGCAGTTAAATAAAAATGTTGACCTAAAAGTGGCGCATGTGAAGGGTGAAGGTCTGCGAAGGTCTTAGGCAGTAAGCTAACATTCAGTCCTCCATATAATCCACATGTTGGATGTATAAGAAAAAGATCTTTGGCTTGATCTAAGGCCGAATCATTATGGCCAGACGGCTAGGTCAGAGCGAGGCTTGTGGGCAGCTCAAGGTCAGCCGTGGTGAGCGCCTCCTGAGAGTGGTCTGAGGAGGGGAAAACCGCGAATCGCCAACAGGGCGCCGGGCCGCCGAGACGGGTCAGTGCGAGATGTAAATGAAGGCTGTCCTGTGTGGCACAGAGCAGCATAAGTGCTACCGTGGCAGAAATGGCAGATAATTTTGATGAGGATCCCTGGAGTCATGTGACACACCACACCGCACACGGAGCCTCGCCGTGTCTGCGGCTACGCAGCCGTGCGTCGGTCTTGTAGGTCCAATGCATCCCACAGATGCCCGACGCGCATCCGGTCGTCCACATGATGCAGCAGAAAATGCGATTTATCGGACTAAGTGGTCTCCTTCCATTGCTCCAATGTTTAGTTGCAACCCTTGCGTGCCCATTATAGGCAGTTTTGAGGGTGGACAGTGGTCAGAAGGGCCAAGATGCCCTTAGTGCTGTGACACATTGCCCCTCGGGGGCAAATAAAGTTTTTTGAATTTGAATTTACTCATGAGACTATGATGAAAACTGTCTGCCATTTGTGCCACAGTAGCCCTATTCGCTGGTCATGTGACAAAGTTTATTGCTCCTTAGAGCAACATCATTTGCTTCATATGGTCATAATGTTATGCCTCATTGGTGTGTGTGTGTGTGTGTGTGTGTGTTTATATATATACTTGCAACAAAACTTAAAAAGCTTTAAAAAACTGCTTTGCAATTTACTGAGAGGTTTGACCTTTAAAAGGTTTTAAGGTGAACTGACTGATGTACAGAACAGCAGTATTTTGAAGTGAAGGAATAAAAACAGTGCAATTATGAATGCATTATGTATCAAATTGATTCCATGGTGCAGTCCAGTAGAAAGCTTTTGACCTGTACTCCACATATTCATCTATGGTAATGACTATATGATTACATCCCGCCCCCCCCCCTCCCCCACTTGTGAAGCACCTCAGCCCATGTGCATGTACGGGGGGTAGCAAAATAACAGGAGAAAAATAATATCAAGGACTTAATAACCGGCAGGGCTACAATCTCCTTCAGTCCGTCCTGGAATGCTGGCACACACGTTTTACAGTTGTGTGTCGTGGCTTTTTGGACAATTTCTCAATGATGTATAGATGTGATGATTGGGGGGCGAACGGGAGGCACTGACTTCATTTTGGTGTTCATGTAACCACACGCCAAATTGGTCTGCAGTGTCTATGAGGGCATTATTTTTGTGGAATATGGGGGTTTTATAAGGAAACCAGCTCCATAGGGTGCAGCTGGTGCCTGTATCACGAAGCTGGATTTGCTAACTTGTTGGATTTAAGGCAAGAATGCGAGTGAAGAAAGATGAAGAGCAAAGCTGCGTCACTAGCGATGCCGGTGTCTTTGCTAGCGTGAACCCGACGCAGTTGTCGTTTTCTTCCCACATAGCACACAAACATGCAAAAAAGTAAAAATAAAAAAGATTACAGTGTGAAAGATCATTAATGTGTATATCAAGATATTTCTTTAAGAAATATATATCATAATTGCTGGCTATTATATTTATGAGAATTAGCTAATCACAGTAATGATGAATAAAATTGGCTAATTATTACAGTAGGAGCCCCATATCTGCGGTTTCAGTTTTCTGTAGTCTAAAAACAAAGTTTAAAAATTCTGGAAATGCCTAGCAGGTCCAGGCTGTAAGCTGGTGAGTACCCACAGAAGGCTAAAATATTTTAAAGACATGATTTTTTCACTGTTACAGGCTATGTACAGGTACATGACACAATATTTTTCATTGTAAAATGTGTAACAGGAGCCTGTGCTTCCTCAGTGTTCCTTTGTCCTCCGAGTGCTTTAAAAAACATGATTTTCATTGCTCTGTTGTCCCTCGATACATGATATTTTTTCATCGCTATATCACCTTTTGAGAAGTTTGTCAGAAGTCGTCCACCCCCTGGGCCCAGGTGAGAGGGGTCGTGCATCATGAGGGTGCAATTGTAATTTCGTCCTGAGCACCTGTGATACCAAATTATTCGTGACAGGCCTATTTGCAGCCATGAGGTATGGGAAACCTCAACATGAATGAACAGTGATTTCCAACTCAACACCTACCTTCACAGACATTGGTGTTACCAATCTACAAGTCAAGTTTGATGCAAGTCTCTACACTTAAAGCAGTTACAAATAGTATATATATATATTACATATTGTTATCAAATTCTTATTTAAAAGTGAAAAAAGCTTAAGTTTAATGCCTTTGCTGATGAATAAAACACCAAAAGGTCTGTTTTCCTGAATTTCTGCTGCATTGCTATTTTGTTGGTGGGACAATCTTCAAAATCCATGACCCAGGACCTCATTGCACCGTGAATCACTGTTTATCTTAGCTCATCAAGAAGTGTTCTATACCTGTCGGCAATTAACATTGCAGGATAATCCCACCCACTGTGTTCTGAAGCCACATTTCTCTCAGCATTAGTAAAATTGAAAACAAACAGATAGCCAGATGGATGCCAAGTAACAGCATGAAAGAAAATTCCAAAACCAAATCCAAACCAGATCAGTGAAAAAAATCAGGGAACTCTTCTCTAGCTTCTTGTATGTTCTCTTCCTCTTCACGGTCTATAGCGCAGAATTCACACTACTGACCTCACATATCAACAGTGTACAAATCAGGACTGGAGGTGTTTCAGTAAGCAGTGGCTATGCAGGCATCTGCGTGAACAGTCCCTATACCAACGCAAGATTAACAAAGCTCCACACTTTACTGTTGTCCAAACTCAGCATATTTTTAAAAAATACCATCATTTTATCTAACTAATTAAAAATTATTCTGCTACTTATAAAATGTGCAGCAATTTCACATTACAGTTTCATACTTACAGTTCTATCACCTACTGGGAAGGGACTTGCTGGTCAGTCCAGACAGAAGAAAGCGAAGAACAAGCTCACTTAATCCAGATGAATAATTTATTTGTCATGTGACTTTCAGATGGAACAGCAGGAACATTTTCTCAGGGTATTTGTAGAAAAATGTCCCATAGCCTCTGGAAGATTGCAGAGGCACTGCAAAGAGCCGAGGGCTGGGCTCGAAAAGGCCCCTTTCCTCCATAGCTTGAGCATTTATAGGGACTTGCCAGTGCTCATTAGAAGCCAAGGTGCCTAATAAGTTTCTCTATCGGAGGAATTGTGCAATTTAAATATTCTATATTCCCACATTCATTCAGCCCCGGAGCAGATGGCGGAGTGTCTCAGTGTGATGGTTGTGATGGTACCACTGATGCTGGCTAACCCTCCCTTCTGTTCTCCAGATGTTGTGTTGTATCAGAGCAGTGCTACCTGACTGTACACTGCAATCAGATTTGAATATTTTATTTCACTTGCTGCTGAACTTTTCCCACTATTGAGATCATTTACCTTGCTGCTCTTTAGGAATAATAATTAGTGGCACGTCGCTCTGAACTTCTGCCTTCTGTAATGAATTTTATGTGTCACTGTGTGTGTGTGTGTGTGTGTGTGTGTGTGTATACACTATTATAATGCTTAACTAATAAGCTTATTCTGCTTATTGTGGTGAATTCATTAGTTATAATTTAACTTGAACTGCAAAATATGCTAATGCTATAATATTAGAAAATATGAGAAAAAATATTACACCAGTGTGCAAAGTATGACTTTTCGGGTGCGTGATTTATGGATATCTCTGCATTGTAATAATAACGACACATTGAATTCTAATGCTGCATTTACCACATTCTGTTCAGAAACACCGCTGCCATCCAGTGGCCATTAACCAACCGTGACGACTCCTTAATAAATAGGCATGTGTCCTTGCTAATGAATATCTTTAGTAAAATCCCCACCATCATCAGCAATCTCAAGACTGACTAACAGCAGCCAGCAAACTGAACAGGTCAATCTTGAAAAATACTATTTACGCTGTATTTACTCTTTGTGTGACGTCTCCCTTTCTTTAAATAAATGTCCATGTTAACATATTCATACAATGAGATGCAAATGACCCATTAAGCTAACATGAAACATCTATCTTGCCTTCTCTTATTTCCTGTATTACGCAAGATGCCCTTAGTGCTGTGACACATTGCCCCTTGGAGACAAATAAAGTTTTTTGAATTTGAATTTACTCCTGAGACCATCATGAAAACTGTCTGCCATCTGTGCCACAATAGCCCTACTCGCTCATCTGCCTACCTATGGGTGTGGCAGACTACCACAACCCCTGCAGATTCAGGTCTTTTTCTGCCCTCGTAGCCTTCCTATTAATTAACTAGCATAACAGGGGGGTCTGGTTTTCCCAAACTGCACCAGACCCTCAAGTTCTAGGCAAATCCATGATCTCCGGCCATCTTTCAAAGTAATGCACCACATTACTACTACTACTTACTCAACACATAAGGTACTGTTTGCCTTTGTGCTCGCAAAGTCAGCCGCCATCTTCTGTCACGGTGAGTCTGGCAGCATGTGGGAGAACGTGGCTCTCTGCCCTGCCTTGCACTATGAGCATTGCAGTGCCTGTAGTGCAACATTCTTCTACTGCAACCCCCAAAGCCAATAATGGCCAGACTTGAGCAGCTCATTCACCGGCTGTAGGATATCAGAGAGTCTAGGTGGGAATCACCCTACATAATGTACCAGACCTGGAATCTGTCTCAGCTCATCACTGTTATTTGGCTGCTCTGTCCTAGTGACAACTGCTAGTCTCACTGCACTTAGAGTTTGTCTTTGTTCAGCTTCATGTCTGAAGCCTGGCTGCTCGCCATCATTCTCTTCAGCCTCATATCTTGCACTTGTTGTATCTCTCCAAAACTTGTTCTATCTCCAAAAACGAGGACGTCATCCATGTAGACAACAAGGCCTTTGTGTACATCTTGCACTGAAATGTCTCTGGCGCAGATATAATGACAAATGGCAGACGTTTAAAACACTATATGCCAAGCGGGGATATATAAGTGGTCAATCATGTACTATCTTCCTCTGCCGGAACCTGCTGGTGGCGTCTAAGCTAGAAAACACTGCACTCTCAGTCTTTCCTAGCCTGAGAAGGCAGTCAACTATGGTGGGAAGAATATATTTGTCCCATGAAACACTCGTTATGTCCTACCTTTCCCATTCTTTTTCATGACTGGGACCACAGGTCAGGTCAGGTTGGGGAGCATGCGCTGATGCAGTGCGTTGCCGCACCCACCACAGAGCAAAACTCCTCGGGATCCTGGCCAGAGATCCCCCAAGCAGATACACGGTCCTGTCCCACCCTCCGGAAATGGCCATCCATCTGCCGCAGCCAGGTGTTATGTGGGCATCCCCTTAGCCTGGCCCAGCCACTTGAGGCCTCAGCAGTGAGGATCCTGTGAGCCGGATCACCGTCGGGGAAACACGCCACGTGGCTGAAGTGCCGCAACTGACGCTCCCTCACAATGCAGGTAATGTGCCTCATTCGACTCCTTGTACCGAAGGATTCTCCAAAGATACAACTAAATTAAAAAGGTGTGTGTTGTGATTTGTGAATGAACTTAATTGACATTAGTATTAATACTTTAGTAATATTAGCAGTTCTTATGGTTCTGGGACTTCTATCCCGGACTGTTCAATATTAAGTCCATCTTAAATTTTGAAGCTCAGAAATGTAGTTTCTCTAGAAAAAAAAAACATTTTAGAGTTTGCTCAATTAAAAGTCTTTTCTTTTGTATCTGTATAATTGTTCCATCTGTGCAGAGGTCAGGTAACAGTCACATTTCTAATATGACCCTGGATAAGACAGGAGAATGTGGCATGTTTTACCAAGAAAGTATACTGTAAGTAAACTGGGAGTAAAACAAGGTACTCATGAGAATAGTATTTGCTGCGCACTGCAAGGTTTGTTTTACTGCGTTCCAGGCTCTGTTACCTGCCTACTCTGACATAATGTGCCGAATCCTTCTTGTTGATTCCCCAGAAGATTGGTCAGTATAAATGATTAGACTTCAGATGCCTTTTTAATGGTGCAACTATGCAGCTATTCTGAAACTGGTGGTGGTATTTTTTAATCCTGCTTATTGCAACAGTGCTCTATGCATTTAAGGAATATTGCACTGTAAGAAGTGACAGTCATGCAACACTATAGTAAGAATAATGTGTAGTAATAAAAAAATAGCAGTTGACACTTTTATTGCAGTTATATTAAAGTGGTTAAAATTATATGCAGATATATGATTCGTTGACAGTGACAGAAAAAACAAACAAAAAGAATTCCTGGGTACTGCGTCTCTAATTTTCGCTTTATGTAACTGCAGCTGCAGACTTTTACGTACGGATCAGCTAATTTTAATATATTACAGGAAACAATGCTGTAATGCACAAACTTACATGAGTGACGTCCCACAACACATCTACCCTGCGAAAGTGCATGGCAACTCCTATGAATAAGTACATGTCATTGCACCAATTTCCTGTTCAGGCGAAGAAAGGGACTTTGTTATTTCGGCTCTTTTAAATGCTTGTTCTGAAACAGTCTTATGAAGAATTAAATGTAAGAGTACAGAGAAAATCACAAATTTTGCCAAAGGTCAGTCAGAGCACTTCAGATACTGTTAGGCTTTATTTTCCATAAAGACAAAGAGGGTGGGAAGAAAATGATGGATGAGCGTCTGCTTGGGGTCGACCACTACTGCTCATTTTTCATGTCAAATCCATGCCGTATGCATGAACACACACATAAATCACTTCACCTAAATTCATACAAAAATTAGAATGTAGAGCGCGCAGAATGTTTCATGCCTTGCTCTTCTGAAGGTTTTTGAGCATCATATTTGATATGTAAAAACATAATGGATGCTGGGAAATTAACCAGTGGGATGCTGAGGGCGAGACGGGCATCTTAGCTACTTACTCAACACATTGGTTTCCCCAGCGCTTCCTGTTTTGTGGACTGTGCGTCAGCTGTAAGAAATGTACTCTAGACTGCCATTCTGTGCTTCGTAAACTTTGTTTTGTGAATTCGGGTGGGAAACCCGGCTGGTTCCTTCCTCATATGTCAGCATACAAACTGCACAGGTGAACACGTAGTTCCATCTTGAGGACCAGCTTCTGGTCTTGGTTTCCTCACTCTTGTAATCACTCATATTTTGTGTTTCATCACACCCGCTGTATCTTTAATTGACCCGTAGCTTTCTTTCCCTGAACATTGCCATTTGATCCAGCTGCCTCAAAGAAAATGTATATTAATGGTTTCACAGCAATCTTTTATCAGACTTTTACTTGAAAGGTAATTTGATTTCAAAAAAAGACACCCATGTAGATCATTAGTCTGGTTCAGTGGCTCTCCTGTCTCAAGGGGGAAACAGATTCAATTTCAGGGACAACAAATGACTAGTATGATATTGAGAGCCAAATGAAAGAGAAACGGATCTCATTCAGGTCTTAGTGGCTTCAGGGATGGACTCCAGCTGGACAATGGATGGATCGAATCCAGCTGCAATCTTATCATTCTTCTCGTAGGACTGAAGGTCTATTTCATAATCCATTCCTGTATGTTGCAGCTGGATACAAAGCAGAAAAATACCATGTTACCTATATAGGTAAATTGAGGGTTAAAAGACTTGACTGATATATGGCTTGGATGCTAAAAGACCTAGAAACATTTTTACTAACTCTGCTTGCATATGTTCAGTCCACTAAGAATCCCTCCTTAACAACACCTGGCAACAGTAGTTAAGTTCCAATATATGTGTATTCATCAGAGCTTTAAATAGCAAATTAATGTAAATGAATGTATGCAGAACATTCAGTGATATGGTCTGATGATGTGTGCGTATGACATGAATATGCCATAAATAAACATGACCATATCTTTCTCAAATATGGATTTGTGAAAGTGATCAGTGCTAAAATTTGATTTGTTTTGGAAGGATGCTGAAAAACTAGACAAAGTAAAAATGATCAAATATTTACTTACTTTATGCCCTGCGATTGACCGGCTGGGTTTGCCCCGCCTTTTGCAGGTTTTCCCGGCTTTCTGTCGGGTTTACTCAGCCTTTTGTAGGTTTTGCCCCACCCTCTGCAGAGTTTGCCCCACCCTTTGCAGGTTTTGTCCCGCCTTTTGCAGGTTTAGCCCCACCCTCTGCAGGGTTTGCCCCACCCTTTGCAGGTTTTGTCCCGCCTTTTGCAGGTTTAGCCCCACCCTTTGCAGGTTTTGCCCCACCCTTTGCAGGTTTTGCCCCACCCTCTGCAGGGTTTGCCCTGCCCTTTGCAGGTTTTGCCCCACCCTTTTCAGGTTTTGTCCCGCCTTTTGCAGGTTTAGCCCACGACCTCTGCAGGATATGCCTCGCCCTCCGCAGGGTGTGCCCCGCCTTTTTCAGGAAATGCCCGGCCCTGTGCATGGTATGCCCCACCTCTGCAGGGTTTGCCCCACCCTTTTGCATGGCTTGCCTCTACCTTGGCGGGGGTTTGCCCCGACCTTTGCAGGATATTAAATTTGTCTTTAGAGAAACTCTAATGGATAAAAAAATCAGTGCATGGCTAAATTTTGTGAGATGTTGTTTGAGTTGTGAAAACCACACCACAAGCCATCAAGAAAAGTTATGGAAAATAATGCATCACCACTTTATTTACTTACAATGTTTTCCGCACATTCACAATTATTGTATCTTGTAAAACAAGAGTGGAAAATCCATGACACCACCTTTCAACTACCTAATCAATACAGGGTTGCGCAGAAGCTTCAGCCTGTCCCAATCCAATAAGACAACAATTATGTTAATTATATTATTGTTCTTAAAAAAACACAAAATAAAAATGTGTAGTTTGTTAAGGCTTTTGAAAACTACCTCTGAGACACTGATATTTCACAAACTATTTTTAGGAAATACTTGTACTCAGGTCAAATGCCTAAATGTCAGAAGGGAATATGTTAGCATCTGGCTGGGTAGCACAATGAGCAGAAAACACTTCTCCAATTAAATAACTTGAAATTGCTTGTTTGTGCTTGGAGAAAACATTTTCTTGCTTGTCCCCTAAAGGTATTATTTGTATTGTCAGCACAAACCGCAATTACTTTGTCCAGTAGCTTGAACTCCCCTAATCTTTGATGCACCATATACATCCCAAAATAATGCTGTTGGACCAGCAATCTCCACTTTCATCTTCTCAAAGCTCTGAAAGAGTAAAATGATAATCAAAACAAGTTTCACTTCATTGCAAATTGATGCGTTGGCAGAGGGATATAGTCGTGTCTGTTTTAAAGCTAATCATAAAAGGACTATTATCGTGGTAACTAGCATGACCAAGATAAAGCTTCACAAAACTAAGTTTCTGAAATAATACGTATGTCCAGTTGAAAAGCAGATTTGCAAAACTCACTCAGTCCATCTTTTGTTGTTGTTCGGATTAAACCAATAATGACCCCAAGTCAGGCTTCCTCTCTGTACACGCTCTGAGCACTTTGTTAGGAATACTGTACTAATACTGAGTACAGCCTCCCTTTGCCTTTTAGCCTCAGTTCCTCATCTCGTGGCATGGATTTCACAAGATGTTGGAAACATGGTGTCCCATGCTGACATGATTGCAT
>JAODKE010000040.1:5120349-5135909 GCA_026779605.1 Mormyrus hasselquistii | reverse complement strand
AAACCAGTTTGAGGTGGCTTTTGCTTTGTGACATGGTGCATGTCCATGCTGGAAGTAGGTACACTGTGGCCATGAAGAGATGCATATGGTCAGTCTCAATACTCAAATAGGCTGTGGTATTCAAGCAATGATCAATTGGTATTATTGGGCACAAAATTTTTCAGGAAGACATTCCCCACACCATTATACAGTACCACCAACACCAGCTTGAACTTTTGACATGAGGTAGGTTGGGTCCATGGTTTCATGCCGTTGATGCCAATTTCTGACTTCACCATCTGTGTGCCTCAGCAGAAATCGAGATCCATCAGATCAGGCCATGTTTTTCTATGTCCAACTGTCTGGTGAGCCTGTGCCCACTGCAGCTTCAGCTTTCTGCTTTTGGCTAGTATGAGTTGAACCTGACATGATCTTCTGCTATTGTGGTCCATTTGCCTCAAGGTTCGACGTGCTGTGCATTCTGAGATGTGTTTCTGCTCACCACAGTTGTACAGAGTAGTTATATGAGTTACCGTAGCCTTTCTGTCAGTCCTGGCCATTCTCGTTTGACCTCCCACATCAACAAGCCATTTCCATCCACAGAACTGCTGCTCAGTGGACAGTTTTTGAACCATTCTGAGTAAAGCTCTAGATGCACACAAGTGTTGTGCATGAAACCAGCCCATCTGGCACTAATAATCACACCATAGTCAAAATCACCGAGACCATATTCCCCCCCCCCCCTTCTGATGTTTTATGTGAAAATTAACTAACATTACTGACCTGTCTCTGCATGAAATTATGCATTGCACTGCTGCCACACGATTGGCTGATTAGAAACCTGGATGAATAAGCATTTGTTAACTATGCAACAATTGCATAATTCATAAAAGTTGACTAAAAAGCATTATGGGAAGAGATTGTAATAGGGAATAGGCAACCCTCATTAAAATACTACCATTAATAATGAAGCAAACAATAATTAGAAAGACAAACAAATGTATTTTTTGCAGCAGTGGTGTGGAGGACATTCAAATTTTCTGCAGTCTGGTGAAAGAATGTTATTGTGAAGAATATTCTGATTTAAGTTAATCTTTAAATTAGTAATTGACTAAGTTCTCATTTGGCCACCAAGTAATCATTCTCATACTTTTGAGGCTAAATTAGCTTAACAGCTGTCCATTTTGAAGTAAAAGGACCAGAAAATGGTCCTGGAGTTAAAAAGCATTAGTAATTATATACATTTTTTGGTGAATCAAAAGATAGTAGAACAGATTGAAGTGCCGCTCATGCGCCACAATACATCCCAATGTAAAATATTAATTACATATAACCCTCCCTGTCCATCTCAAAACCCAGGTTTATACTGTACCTACATGATACTGGGAATGGGCAACCGCTGCAGTATTCACCATAGTGTTACCTGACCAAGCTGTAAGATACCCAAAACACAGCACTACATCATCCTTTTCCTACAGAAACTGTCCAAATTAAATGGGGTAGGGGGTCCACGAATCAAGATTTCTGCATTAGCTGGCTTACCTTAAGCTAGCAGTCATGACTGTCGAATAGGAATGCTCCTTACCTCAATTCTTATTGGACGATTGTGACTTCTAGCTTAAAATAACCAGGCTAACTAAGAAATCCAGCTTTTTGAGACACCCCCCTGGAAGTGTCCACCAAGGGACTATAAAACACTACATGGCTTATTCCCTGATACCTTTGTAACATCATGCAAATATCTGAAACAAATTCAAACCCAGCCTGAAGTCCAATGTCATCTGATTTTGTACATGAGCTGCCTTGCTTGGCATATACCTACAATGTATTTCTAGTTGGATTGTTAAGAAAAACATAAAAAAAACTTTGTAAACTATTTTTGTTAGTGTGATTGGGGGAGGAACTTTGCATATATTGTACTTTTATATTTTACTTTTAATTTATGTATTCCATTCATAGTGTGTCAATGCATTTATTAGTTTGCTACAGGTTCTGTATAAATAGCAGTAGTTATTGCTTCAGCTTATGTAACAAGTTCTGCACAACAGGTTATAAATATATATATATATATATCATATAAATAACATTACAATAATAATGATTTTTTTAACAAACTTAGAAAGGTAGAGTGGAAATGAAGACCCAGGCAACTGACAAGCTTAAAAATGTGCTGTTGTATAACGTTCTCATGATGTAATCATGTACGGTAATAAACTCAAACTCCAATACGTTACACACAACCATAAGATAACCATAATTTTCCAACCTGACATATCTTGAGCTGCTTGGAACTTGTTCCCTCCTAGATTAAGTTTTAAGCCAGATTTTTCTCTATTTTTCTGTTTTTGCAAAGTTGTTTACTGAAATCTAGCTGCAATCTAAATGTCAAACTTCATTTTACTCAAAGCTAAAAAACATAGAAAACACAATTTATTTTGTTTGTATGGATAGAAGAAGGCTTTGGGTTAAAGGTCTGTGCTAATAGGCATGCCTCACAATATTGCTAAGACAACATTTATTTATTTAATTAGACTTCTATTTTTTTTCTTTATTCTTTTTTTCACATGCAGACTATTGAGGCTATTCCTAGACACCATGTAGCAGTAGTGTGGGGTATACAAGGGTACAAGCACACACTATAGAGGCTATTGCTAGACACCATGTAGCAGTAGTGTGGGGTATACAAGGGTACAAACATACAATATCTATTTATTTCAGTTATTTCAATCTCTTGACAGATGCACATAGAGTGCAGGACTACAAGAACAATACAGGCAGTACAGAAAAAGATGTGAATAAATGAAAGAATTAATTATTTAACAAATAAATTAAGAATGTATGGTCTAGATTTCCAATTATTACGTGTATGGTTTTACCTGGCATAGCCAATTATTATATACAGTAGACACTGACTGGCTGAATACTGTCCAATTAGATTCAACACCAAATGAGTCTGGACCCATTGAGAGGAGGCCGTATGCAGTTTTAAGAGCACTGGCAGGGAGGAACCCGAGGGGTGTTTCCTGGCACATCATTATGGATTGAGCTGATCACTAACGGTACTTGTGCATATAGCATGGTGAGTGGGACAGGCGACATGGTTCATGATGGCCAATACCCTTAGCATCATCCTCCTTCCAGTGACAGCCTCAGGGTTCCATAGGTCATCCCTGTGACAGAGCAGAGCACATTTGACACTCTGGCCAGCTGGCAGGTGGCCATGCAGAGATGCAGCACCCACGACAGCGATCACCTGTCCAAACTGCCGTTCCTGTATTTAGGACAGCCAGCTTGTACCTGGCTGCCAATGTCACTGCATGACTGTCCCCAGCTTTAGCTGCTCCCTTGGCACTCACAGCTAAAGGGGTGTCAATAACGCACGCCCAACTAGTTAGAAAGTTACTAGCCATGGAAGACGATGATGCATTTCTATCCTAAACATACTGAAGTCAGTGACTGCAAACCAACACGCATCATTTCAGCTCACAATAACATTGGGCACAGGCGTTTTTTGCATTCGTGAAAACACAATTACATTTCTATTTCTTTTATATAGCACCTTTCAAAACAGAGTCACCCCAAGGAGCTTTACATTGGTGTGTTGTGATACATTCCTGCATCAATTATACAGAACAATTTAAAAACAGGGAAAATGGAAGACAAACAAATTAAAGACAGAAAGACAGATGACAACAGAGGAGAGGAACGAAAAACCCCCAAGTAGATAGAAAAAACAACTTTCTGGGGGTCCAAGGTCGACTGGCTGCCCCCCAGGTATGCTAACATTATAGAAAAAGGGAAAGAGTGGAGTTGCTTGCTAAAAGCAAGGTATGATCAAGGGCAAAGCCAAGGTCCATCAATGAGTCAATTCTCCCGGCCGGTGTAGGGTGGTAGATCAAATTCTGCATCCATGATGATATAGTCACATTCACAATGTCACCCTTCCATGGGACAGAACCAGGACTCCAGCTCACATGGTGCCCACCCCAGGCACCATCTGGGCATGTGGGGAAGAAGGCAGATAGCATGGATGGTCAGGACATTCATTGAAACATTAATGGACAAGCATAGTAGATAGAAATGGCATGTACAACGGTACTGGCTGCCATAGTTACGGTGTGTTAGGTTGCGGGTAAGCTAAACTGAAGTAATAGGTCTTCAGTCGTGATTTTAAAACTGAGATCGATTTGGCATTCCAAACATTGCCTGGCAAACCATTGCACAATATAGGGCCCCTGCAACCAAAGGCTTTTCCACCAACTGTCATGTGTTCTGTGATCTGAGTGGACAATGTGGCTGTTATCCTTGAAATAATTTTGTTAGATAGGCAAGTAAGAAGTAAGAGAACTTTGAAGTCAGTCCTGAACCTAAGAGGAACCCTGTGCAGTGAAATAAGAGCAAGGGTTATATGTTCAAACTTCCTGCTCCTGGTGACAATTTGAGCTGCTGCATTTTGAATATGCTGCAAGGTGTTTATTATACGGTGTTGGCTCTCCAATAATAGAGCATTACAATAGTGCAACCTACTGCATACATTAGCATGCATTAGTTTCTTAGTATCTTGAGTAGTAAGGAGATGTTATAGTGTGGCAATGTTACGGAAGCACACCTTCAATACTGCATCCACATGTGATTTGAACGAGGGGCTTGTATCTAAGGTGATGCCTAAGTTACTAGCTAAGCAGCTGAGGGAAAAATCCAGCCCCTCAGGGCAGAGTACAGAGATTATAGCAGACCTGCTGACTTAGTATCACATTTAGTGACAAAAAGTTTTCATTCACCCTGATCTTAACTTCATCAATGCATTTAGCTAAATTGGCAATAGATGAGATTTCCTTAGGTGTAATTGAAGTATACATTTGGATGTGATAATTAATAATTAACATTATACTTTCTTATTATGTTACCTAATGGCAGCATGTAAAGAGAGAACAATATAGAACCCCTGTGGTACTTCATATATGAGTAGTCACATTGACAAGAGTGTGCACTTATTGGGCACTTGAATATATTTATATTGATTAGTGAAATAGGATTAAAAACTTCAACACCATTCCACAAAACCCAAAATCAAAGTCAAGTCTATGAAAAAGAGTGGAATGGTCAACCATGTCAAAGGCTGCAGAGAGATCTAGAAGCATGAGCACAGTCAAATTGTCAGCATCAGTTGCCACTGATATGTCATTTATGACTTTAGCTAAGTCGGTTTCAGTGCTGTGCCCCTAATGGAAACCCAACTGGAATCTATCAAGTATATTGTGTATTTCCGAAGTATAATTGAATTTGAGCAGCGACTATCTTCTCCAGTAATTTGAGCAAAAAATGGCATGTTAGAAATATGTCTGTCATTGCCGAGCTCCTGTGGATTCAAACTTGGTTTCTTCAGTAGTGATCTGATGACTGCTACTTTAAACTGATCAGGTACATCGCCTGAAGACAAGGATACATTCATTAAAGCAGTTGTAGGACTTGCCAGAACTTCTTAAGAAGTTGACTGGGGATTGGGTCCAGTGGACAAGTCATTCGTGTGGTTTTAGTTTTTACGGTTTTAAACTCCTGTTCATTGACTAATTTGAATACATGGAATTGAATTGAATTGAATTGAATTGAATTGAATTGAATTGAATTGAACCGACATTTTGAGGGCAGCAATGTGTGAAAACATTCATGGAGACTCTCAGTCTTCAGTGGAAGCGTGACTGATTGATGAGCAACACCTATTACAACACTTAGGGATACTGGTGCTGCCTGTGGGAGTTTTACTTACACAAAAATGTTCTGAGGGCAGAGCAAAAAATGATTGGTTCAGATAGATAACCAATCAGATTATATAGGAGGTGGGTCCAAGACATCTGATTGATCGGTCCCACCTCCTCTACAATCATTTTTCATTCTGGCCTCAGGACATTTTTGTGCAAGTAAAATTCCCACGAGCACTTATATTGCATAATGCGCTTCCTTTCTTCAATTAGACCTACAGTATGTGTACACATACTGATTGTTCCTTCAACTGAGCTGATTAAATACTTTGAAGATATCTTTTTGACTTGACCTGAATTTTCTGAGAAGACTTTGCTATGACAATGCAATTTAAAGATTGTAGTCTTTGCATGTCAGGTGAGATGTATTGTACCTTGATACCTTGTACGTTGCTTTGGATAAGTCTGCTAAATGCCTTAAATGTAAATGGTAAATATTGTAGAATGTAAAGCCCTGTAGCAGAAAAGATTTGGGGTCAGTAATCCAGGAGACACGGAGGTGTCAATATCCATTGTCTTCCCAACATCAGTCACTGAATGGCATTAAAACAGCACTGGAGAGTTCAAAGACTGCAATTGTCATACTCTCATACTCAGCACCACCAACATTTAGATGTAAATGAGCTTGCTGCAACAGGTGAGGATCATCAACTCCCAATCACCTACAGATTCTTTAATCAATCAACAGCTATCAACAATCAACGGCTGGACAGTTGATACAGGGCCAATGATCACAACACACATCGGAACAGCCTTCCCAAAGCCAACAAACTGAGCCCTATTGAAAATTTGTGGACTATGCTTAAAATAAAGCACTTTAAAACAAATCAATACACTGTAGGACCAAAGTGCTGTACAAAGGATAAATAAGAATAGACAATAAACAAACCAATAAAACATATTAAAATGAAATAAGTAAATAAAATAAATTAAAGCAGAAACGAGCTAAAACCAACATCTCACAAGGTGTCAAAAGCCAGGGTGAAAAGATTTTTAGTCAGGATTTAAAAACGGGCAGAGAAGAGGCCTACTTAATCTCTAATGGCAAATCGTTCCAGAGTTTGGAAGCAGCTACAGCAAAAGGACGGTCTCCTCTAAGTTTACTCTTTGTCCTGGGTACACTCAGGAGCAGATGATCAGCTGACCTGAAAGAGCGGGTTGATGTACTGTATAAGGCTGTAGCATAGATAGGCTGGAACAAGGCCATGGAGGACTGTTGTAAAGAAAGCGCCATCTAATGGTATCGCCCTGCAAGTGAATGAATGGGCGGGTTTAGAGTGAAATATAGGCCCACCCCTAGAAGAAGGGGGGCTCTCCCTTCCGGTTGATGCTTGAAAGGGACTTGACTGGGATTTGCCTGCCAGCCAGACTGGAGAGGAAATTTTAAGTGGCTGGATCTGTATTGTGGCAGTGATTTCCTGATTCTGGGCATTGATATCTTAGCAGAAATACATGCTACAGCGGTTGTGGTGCGTAAAATGTTATACTAGACCGAGTATGTAAACTTTTATGGAGGACTGATACACACACACGGGAAACTCCTGTCTCTTTTACCTTCAAAAAACAAAACTTTATTGACACTTTTTGACATCGGCTTAGTTCACAGCTGCCACCCCTTGGTCATCAACACAAACTCATTTACATATGCACAGTTGACAAATTAGAGCACATTTTTCATTTCTGCCAACAATATGGGCATTGCACAGATTTTATTTGTACACTGATGGTTCTACTGGATGTCATAGGGTTAGGGTTCTCAGTTACCTATGCCTGGTGTGTCATAGAACCTATGTTTTTACTAGAAATGAGGGAAAAATCCCTGAGTTAAATCTGAGTTCTGTTGTTTTTCCAGCTGACTTCAATTCTCCTTGATGACTCCTGTACGGTTCATCTCAAGCAAAAGCCAATGAAATAAATGCTGATACTGCCGTGCTTTTGTCTGTTACCAGGCCTAATTTAAGTAAGGTTCAAAAGGCTGATTCCTCTTTTTGTTATTACTTTCAGTCAGTTGTCAGTGGCAATTCCAGGTCTACCCAGTCCTCTGTGCATTTCCTTGACAACAATGTCCTGATGAGGAAGTGGGTTCCTCGCTCATCCCCCGGCACCTGGAGTGCCGTCTTCCAAATAGTGCTCCCTTGCCCATATAGACAGCATGTTTTATCGCTTGTACATGATCAGCTCCCTGTTCTGGTGAGTGTGCAAAATGCATGATAGTTATTAGGGTCAATGAGCTAAGCATGTGGCTACTAGTGGATATCCTTAGCTTTGTATGTGTTCAAATCCCACCTCCTCTTGTATGTTTGTAGATTAGTATTTCATTTGTATCAGTTTTCTAGTTCCTGTGTTGTATTCTGTTTTTGTTATTTTTGCTTTAGTACAGTTACATTTTGGTACGGTTTTACCTGCCTTTGTTATATTCCCCAGTGTTAGATTCTGTTTCCTTGTTTCTTAATTTCCCAGTTCCTTGATTTAATTACTAGTTTCACTTGTTGCCTGTTTTCCCAACCCTTGTTAACTGTTCTTACCTTTCCTGTGTTATTCTTCTCATCCTTCAGAATTTAAGTTCCTTAGTCGGTCATTGTTGATGTTGCTGTAGTTGCTGATGGTTCTTGCTGACTGTGTGTGTGTTTGAGTTTTGATTGCCCGCCTGTTCCTTAGTGTAAGCAGTTCCCTTGTTGATTTTTGTTTTGTTAGTTTACTTAATACCCCTTTTAAGTTTTGACCCCTTGTGGTCCGTTTTGTTTTGTAGTGTTCCCAGAGTTCCCGGTTTTGATGATAAACCCCTCTTCTGCTCCTGCAAGCCGCCAGTTGATCGTCCACATCCTGTCTGCACCATGCCCTGCCCTCGTGCCAGAACCCCTCTGGTTCGTGACAATAGTATTTTGGAACATTTATTTTGCCCTGGCATTAAGAATATTGTTGTTTCATATTGTCACATGTGTCAAGTAGCTGGTAAAACAAATCAAATAGTTCCTCTTGTCACTCTTCATCCGATAGCAGTAGTGGGTTTTGAGCACATCCAAAGTCCCGTGCTGGGAATAGCTATTTACTGGCGCTCATGTGTATGTCAACTCGCTGTCCTGAGGCTATCCCTTTTTGTACCTTGAAACTGCATGTTGTTCTTAGAGCTCTTGTGAAGTTTTTTTTACTACATTTAGATGACCAAAAACTGTTCAATCTAACCAAGGATCTAATTTCACATCTTGTGTTTTAAACAAGTCCTTACAGAATTGGAGATTAGACATCAGTTGTCTAGCGCGTATCATACTGAGTCCCAGGGAGCACTCGAATGCCAGTTTCTGCTTACGTTGATTCGTTCCACTCTTGATTGTGCGCAAATGTCCCTGACTGCATCTCAAAAGAACATGAAGTTCCGCTTTGATCTGAAGGCAGTCGAGCGCTCTATTAAGGTTGGAGCTTGTATATTGGTTTTATTGTTATTGCCTCATTTATCTTTGCAAGCTAGTTCTCTGGACCTCATGTTATGTTAAATAAGCTTAGTGATACGGATTGTGTTTTAGTTCCCCCAGATTGTAAACGCAAAACCCATGCATGCCACATGAACATCCTTAAACCATACCACAAACATCTGGACCGCAAAATGGAAGCTGCATCTACTGTGCCTGTTTTGTCTATAGCAGTCGTCCCGGTGTCCCGTTCAGAGGATTCCCCTGAGCATGGTGATAAGGGGCAGCATGTGGCTCAGTGGGCTAAGCCTGCGTGCCTGTAATCACAAGGTCGCAGGTTCAAACCCAGTCTCAGCATGTCTGTGGCTCCTTGAGCAAGACCCTTAACCCCCAGCTCCCTGGGCGCACCAGCGGGTGGCAGCCCTTTGCAGACAGCTTGTTCTGCAACGAGCAAGTTGAGGGAGGTGTAAAAAAAAAAAAAAAAGAATCTCCCCACGGGGATCAATAGATTTGTGATTATTATCTCGGTCAGGTTTGCACTCCATCTCTCGTCTTCCAAAGTCTGAAGCCCTGACGAGTTTAACCCACTATTTGATTCATTAACCTGCATAAGCTCAGAAAGACATTAAGTCCCTAGTAAAGAAATTTCTGGAATTTCGTGATGTAACACCACAGAGGACCCCTTGGTAGAATGTTTAGATTTAAGTCTAGTAGTAGTTAATATTCATTCTAGGGTCATTCAACGCTGCTTCTAAATAGTTGTTCAATTTAGAGACTGCCGTATTATGGAGCACCTGGGTCAAGGCCAGACATGAGCTGAAGGTGTGAAAATAAACAGATTTAAGATTGCTGGACTGAGACCTGGGTGGTGCTCTTTCAGGCAGATAAATTATTTGCTATGTTTTGGGATGACATAAATGATCCCATCCAACAAAAGACCCTACTTATCAATAAAGGCAATGTTCTGCGATGCACACCAAGCCTCTAACCAGCGGTTTAGGGAAAGTAGCCTATAGGTTAAATCCCCTCTATAGAGGATTGGTAAGGCACTAGACACAATTAGATTCTGACATTTCGCTTTAGCTTTTTCATACACAGAAATTACCACACTTGACCATGACCCCGGGCTCGCATAAGCTGGCTGCTGTCCCCATCCATCTACTCATTTTACTTCATAGGAGGAGTCACCAGAGATATGAATGTCACTGCCAAGATAAGTGAACCTCTTGATGAGGTTGATGCACACTGCTGACGGCTATGCCCAAGAGGTCATTAAAGGCCTGGATCTTGGTTTTGATCCGGGACCCTTGCAAACCCAAACACTCAGTCTCCTTGCTTAGTCTCTCAAGGACCTCGATCAGAGCCTCCGTCGACTCTACAAAGATCACAGCATCGTTGTCAAAGTCAAGATCGGTAAATCTGTCTTCAGCAACAGATGCCCAACAGACACCAGACACCACAATCCCGCCCAACACCCAGCCCATGCAAGCATTGAACAGAGTAGGAGCCAGAACACACCTTTGACAAACCCCAGAATTCCCTGGGAAGAATGCAGAGGTTCTGCCTCCACTCTGCACAACACTCATAGTACCGGTGTACAGGTTGGCCAAGATGTCCAGCAACTTCAGGGGGGATCCTACAAAGTCTCAGGATGTCCCACAGAGCGACTTGATAAATTTAATTGAATTGTCATACAAAAATTTACATAGGCTTCAAAGACATCATGATGGTGTCCAGTTTTGGCCTGATGAGAACCCTCAGTGCCTAGTCGATGGTACAATTAGACATAAGAACCAGACTCCTCTCATTGCTGGTGGGTGAGCAAGTGATCACGGATCCTGCTGAGGATGACCCTAGCAATAACCTTGCCCAGCACTGAGAGCAGTGTTTTCCCTCTGTAGTTGCCACAATCCAGGCAATCAACCTTCCCTTTACAAGACACGGACAACAAGTCTCATTTTCCAGTCAGCTGGGATGATCTCCATCTCCCAAAAGGAAGCAGAGATTTCAATACCCCCCAGCTCATTCACTACTAGTGCAATCTCAGTGAAATCGAGTGGTTCCCAGCTAATCAGAGGATCAGCCTCAGAGATATCCGACATCATAGCCGAAGGATCAGCTTTAAACACCTGCTCAAAGTAGGCAGCCCAGCAGGTCACAACTGCAGTGTCATCCGTAAGACCCATTCCATTCAATGCCCTGGCTGCAACTCTCCAAAGAACAGATTTGGATGTGCGTAATGCTTCGATTCCTCTATAAGCAAGACGTGGGTCTCTAGACCACAGATGGTGTGTCACTTGCTCACAGATTCCTCTACCAAACACCTCCTTATCTGCCCTCAGAGCCCTCACAGCCATCCTTCTCAGTTCCTGGTATGGACTTTATTATCTATAGAATATTTTTGTGAAGCAGTCATAAAATCTATGAAATACGTTTTGATATTTTTTTCTGATCACATTCACAAGGTCAAATGTCATGTGCTTGCACCCTTCCTTTTGCTAAGCAGCGTTGCTTAAATATCCAAACAATCTGTCTAAAAATGTAATCATTTTGACACTGATTTTATCCATGTACCTTGACCTTTGCAGTCAACAATTTGCAATCAAATTCTTTATGAGATAGTCATGGTAATTTATAGCTTATTCCATAGCAACACCTAAGACAGCATTTTCTATCTTCATCTACCAGCTATGAATGACAAACAGAGCTCACCCAATTCAAGGTGCGAGTCTGATGTATAGCGTAATGTGGTGCATATAGGCCATGCAAATCACGCTCTTTTTATTCAAAACAATAAACACAAAACCTTAAAATGTAAATGTTCATCTTTTAGATTTGGTTTAATGATGATTAATCTGCGCTTTTATCTATATTTTGGAGTTATAAAAATCCTTGGGACCTATCATTCCTCGATTATAAATTATCGTTTCTTGTGTGATGCACTGTATTCTGGAGTAGTGCTAAACTCCCTGTTTTGTATTTCTGTATATTCATCACCTTAAAATTCCGCAGCTATATTCATTTTAAAGTATTGTTTATTTGCATACAAAAAGTTTTGCTCGTTCACATAAAAAGATTAATCAGAATTACATAAAATGTAAATGGAATTTTATCCACTGAGGCCAGGTAGAGATTGACCCAGTGGAGAAGTTTAGGCCTACACCTGAAGCATTCTGCCAGATGTCATTGTCGCTGCTGGCCTTCTCTTAGGCAGCCTGCCAGATGTTGTTGCCTTCTGCCAGACAGTATCTCTGCCTGCCTGTTCCTCAGCAGGCAGCTTTCGGTGATCTCGTGTTACCATGGAAATTGATTATTAGTCCAAGTGTCCACAAATCCCTCATGTGTTATAATACGCTGAGCACTATTTAAAAACAACACAATACTGTCAATTTAAATTTCAAAACTAATTTAAAAAATACAAAAGACAAACATCAATGAACTGATAAATCAATGGCGAATAACTAATCATCCCACCAGCGAGTTTTGTTTCCCTGTCTAGACTGTATACCTTATGCGAGAGTGCTGTTTCTTTTCACTGATTGTTCAGTGATTCTATTTCCAAACACATAGCTTACCTGTTTACTTTGATTGCGATAAATACCTAAAGTGGTACTGAAATAAATTAAACATATATACTAAAATAAAATACTGTGGAATCCTTTTCTGAGGTGTAGCTTTTCTCCTGAACCTACACAAAAGCCCCCAACGCTTACACATATTCTACAAACAAACATATACCGTATGAGGCTGTCGATACCTTAGTCGCGTGCATTCAAAGAAATGTAATACATGACAGCACTGACAATAACTTGGATAAAAAATCTTTGTCAAATTAACATATGACAGTTTTTATGGCAGGAATGTCAACACGTTTGAACACTTAAAATTTGTGGTTTCTGCCAATTTTTTTTTTGTGTTTGCTTATGTTTTTTTCATTTATTTATTTTTTTGGCTTATATTTTATATATTTATCCAAACATTATATTATTTCTGGAGCATTCATGGATTTAAAGTGAAATAACTCTGTATAAAAGTCCATTGCATTAAATGCAATAAAATATAAGAGGTGCGATATTTGGAAAATTTGCCCAGTTGTGCAAAAATGTGTATATTATATATAATTTGCCACACTGTAGACAAGTTCTGGGTACAAGTATCCTTAAATTAAGTTCACTTCTAAGAAACAAATCACAAATAAGCAAGTTAGTGATAATGAACAGGCCTTGAGGCCTGTAGTGGCTTTTCTTTGAACTTGAAACAGTCAAGCTGGCCCTACATGGTTACTCAGAACATCAGCTGCCTATAGACTCTGCACCTCCCGCAGCACCAAAGAATATTGAATAGTCATGAAAGGGGATGATACAAGGGTGGAAGATTAGCAGAGAAATTCAATGTGGTAACAGATAAGACTGATTTTCAGAATGAGGTGTCCTACCTTATCTACACTCTCATGCACTGAAGGCCAGATTATGCCATTAGAGCCTGTAATGACTTTTGCAGGTAAAAAAAAAAGAGAAAGAAATGGAAGAAAAAGACGAACAAGATCGCTAGCGTTAGTGGGGAAATCTATGTCTCTCCTTTTAAATTCTTTATAATGATGCCCTGTGGGGATTACTTGGGTCCCCCACCAACATTAACTCTCTGGATTCTGTCATCTTGTCTTATGGCTTTTCATACATGCAATGATGAGGAAATAGCTACACACAGGTTCCTTCTCAGAATGCTGCATGTCATCACTCAGAAGATATCCAGCCAACGCCACCATGGGAAGCACTGGAGTCGACGTGGACGAGCATCCCCCTTTTCACAGAAAATCATTTGCGTAGACAAGAACATTTGGCCATACAATGTATGGACGGTTAAAGCTTAAATAAGAGAAAGGATTGTATATTGTTGTTGGGTTGGCAATCCATGCTGAAAGAAAATATGCTAAATTCTACATACTGTCATGTGCATCATAGTGCAGGATGAATTCTCTTTGTACCCCTTACTGAGGTTACACAAGGCTCAGCAAAGATCATTATTAGCATGTGACACAAATATCGAACGGTAAATCGGCAATGCTTTTGCTGACTGAAGCAAATTGCAGTGTTAATGGTCAACAATCCAGATAGCATTAATGCTTCCAAGTGTGCTGTCACTTTAATAGCATTGATAGGAAAGAAACATTATGCACGTTGATTGTGTAGCCTGGTAACAATGTCAAGTTATTAATTTAGAGGTGAAAAAGCACAAAATCGCATTCATCTCAGGTGTTATTGAATTAAAATTATATAGAAATCAGTGTCTATTTTTCTATGTATATTCAAAGAATGCCATCGTGGATTAAGGTCGCAAATGGACAGCGAAGGAGGGCTTTATTATTGGATTTTATATATATCCATCCATCACCGCTTAATCCCAACCGGGGACGTAGGGGGACCGGAGCCTATCCCGGGAACAAGGGGCACAGGCGGGAACCAACCCTGGGCAGCCGCCAACACACCACAGGGCACACACACTCACACGCACACGCACGTGGCCAACTTAGAGTCACCAATTAACCAATACTGCATGCTTTTGGACTGCGGGAGGAAACCGGATCCTTTGGCGGAAACCCACTAGAACACGGGGAGAGCATGTGAACTCCACACAGAAAGGTCCTACACCCGACCCGGGGACCAAACCCAGAACCACTGACCCTCTACCCATCTTTTCTAATTGCCTGCTCTCTCCAAGTCCATCACCACCTCACCACCTCCATTGGCCATATCTACTGTGATGTGTGGTTTATGTGTGACTATGTGTCTGCATCACTCCCATCTAAGGGGGTACAAGTTAATGATGTCAGTGTATTCACTGTTTATGCATAACAATTATTTTCTGTCTCATTAGTTTGATTTACTTTGTAAATATGAGGTAATTCGAGCACTTTGTTTTAAATCGGATATTTTGGAACATGCTTGGAGGAACACAGAGTTAGTCTGCATATACATTTTTTTTTCCTGTTGGCCTGATTTCTGATCCTGAATTAAGCCAAGTCTGGTATGTCATGCAAAGCGGGGCAGTAGAGCTCTGCTGTAGAGCCTCGGTAGTCGTAGAGTATCATGCTGCCATACTGATTTGGTATTCAGTGCCCTAAAGCAGTGGTCCCCAACCTTTATTTCGTCACGGACCGGTTTAATATCAGAAACTATTTTCACGGCCTGGTCTTTAAGGAGTGGTAGATAAATATACGTATGCGTATTTATACGATTAAATGATACATATAAAAATGGGGATATATTAAAAATATAATAATGGGGTATCTTTAAAATATAATAATAAACGTAAATCCAGTGTGTATTCGCAGCTGTATCAACAGCATCCTCATAACATCGAGCCGACAACATAACACGGGTAACATCCACTCAGCACGCTAATGCTCTCTGGTCGC
>JAODKE010000040.1:5094200-5112051 GCA_026779605.1 Mormyrus hasselquistii | reverse complement strand
GTGGACTGGATAGGGCTTGACTCACCCTAACCCTAACCCTATCCAGTCCACGTCCGAGGCTCCCCAGTCATTTCTATCATCCGCCACTCCTCGTCCCTGCCATTGTGGGCTATTGCTCATTTAGCTTCCTATTATCATTACTTTGACACGCTGGCGTTAGACTTTGAGTGTTTTTCTGATATATCTGCCTTCTGTTTTTCGATCCTGTTCTGTCGTTAGATTCTGAGTTTGTCTTGCCCCTGATCACTGTTTGCACCTTGTCCAACCTGCACCTGCCACCTTATGCCATTTATCTTAGATTCTGTTTGCTCTTGCTGTTTTTGACATGGACCATTCGACCCTGATTTTGTCTGATCGATTGAAGTCCCCAACTCCATCATTCCTTGCCATGACAGAGAGTGCGATACGGCCTAATGGCATTCATGCTGATAACTATGTACACAGAAGAATTAGAAAGGGATGAGGTTTCGTCGACCACCGAGACTTTTACGCATTCGTTCACGGTTTGCATGTGTGATGTCTTCGCATCCTGTCTGTTTTGCTTTACTCATATGTCTCTTTTTTTTGTAATTTTCTGCCACACGTGAAGAATTTCCTCCATGACCAGTAAAGTTTATCTTATTTTGCACAAGATAACAACTGGTTTCCAAGCCAATTTAGACTTCCATTTTTATCCAGTTATGTGCTGCTGTGGGCCCAGTGTCTGGGAGACCAGTCACTCGGACTATACCTGTATATATATATAAGTTCTGACTATGGTGTGCATTCTGGCAACAGGCACCTTCCGGACACCAGACGGATCGTAGATATCTCACCAACCTTCAGCATAATAAGGTTGTATGGCACATTGAATTATTAAACGAAAGGACTAAATTTGCATTAATATTCGGTTTTCCTGATGTAATTGGGCCAATTGACACATTGCAAGAAGAACACTTCAAATCAAATCCAAGTTTATTTATGAAATCCACAACAGTGCAGTATAAATCAGTAGATGCAGCCAGCGAATTGAGCTCGAATGGAGCTGCTTTTGTCAATCAAATGCCATTTTGTTCTACTAATTCACAAGTCATCTGTGATGCTGACATGATATTGGCAAATATAGCGCCTTCATGGTCTGGGTTCATTCATGATCCTTTCATTTTGAATGTGACGTACCACATCAGTATGACCCGATTGTTCTGGTACGATACCACGTTATCGGACACGTTACAGGTGCCATACGCACGTTGAAGTGTGAGGGTGTTTATGTAGGTTTGCCCCAGCAGTTACTCATACTAGCTCTGCATGCAGTAAGTTGTTTCTTTCCCTCTATCTTCAGATCCAACCACTTCCTTTTTATTTCAGTTATAGTGCTATAATGTGTAGTATAATGTAGAGCTAATAGAACAGAGTGCAGCAGCGACATGTTGCCATTCGACATACGTTTTTGGATTCACTTTTATGATCATTGCATAAAAGACAAGTACTCGGACCATGAAACGCAGTCTGGCATCTCATTTGAAAGTGAGAAATAGCGCAAAAGTAGCAGAAGCAGCTGTACAATATATCCATCCATCCATTTCCTGAAACCGCTTGTCCTATTCAGGGTTGCTGAAGTCTATCCTCAAGACTGTGGGCACAAGGCAGGCAGCCACCCAAGACCAGGGCCGCTTTTAAGGTTTTGTAGATGTAGGTGCAAGAATTTGTCATAGGCGCCCAGCTGACCATTTTGAACCGTCCGAATCTTTAGCTAAACAACTATCAACTCGCGACTCGCTGCAGGGACCCGCCGTGCATTGCACCGATTGCACCTGTGTTAAATGCAGCCCTGCCCAGGATGGATGCCAACCCATCACAGGGGACACACACACACACACCCACACACACACACACACACACACACACACACACACTACAGAGGTTTGTAATTACGTCTTTGTGGGGAGTCTCCATTCATTTCTATGTGAAAAACTCTAATCCCAACATGACGACCTTAACCCCTACCAAACCCTAACCTTCACCATAAGTAACCAAACAAACAAAGACTTTTGGAATTTATACTTTTTTGATTGCATTCATAGATCTTTGTGGGGACCTGAAAAACAATAACAGGTTTTAACATTACATTGTGGGGGACATTTGGTCCCCACAATGTAATATAATTTACTCCACACACACACACACACACACACACACACACACACACACCATTCACTCACACTTGCATACCTACAGGCAATTTGGTAACTCCAATTAACCACAACATGTTTTTGTACTGTGGGGTGAAACTCAAAGTGAAGTCAAAGTCTTTATTTATCAATTTTGCCATATGCACAAGACTTACGAAGGATTGTAATTGCATTTCTCTTGGATCCACGGTGAGTCATGAACAAACAACCTGGAAACACAACAACAACCGGAAACCAGCGTAAATGTAAAACCCTACAATGATACATGAAAGACATGCAAATTCCACACTCTTAGAACCATGACAGAGCTGCAAACCCTGAGGCACCAGTGCTAACCACGGCACGGCTTAGGCGTAATATATTTTGTGCCTCGACCTCGCATGATTCTAAATTTCTCTTGTGGTTTTTATACAGTTGCTATCGTTAGACTTTGCAACCAGAAAGGCCTGATTTGCATATTAGATGAAAATGCAGCTCATTTGCATTGACCATTTATGGTTATTTGTGCACGGCAACTTAGCAGGATCTCAAGCTAGTGCACATGTGCACAGTTACAAGGTAGTCAAGGAGAAATTGTGCACATATATGTGTATACCAGGTTTTATAAATCCAGATTTGTTTTGTTTTTTGTTTTCATCCATATGCTTTTTTTCCATGATGAAATTCATGCAAATCTTGGCAACTGAAGCCCCTGTGTTCCAAGTAACATAGATTATAAGACTGAGGTACAACCTGGACAGGATGCTAGTCCAACACACCTTATTATTTTTATTACCGTTGATGTCACCAGGAGAAGTGATCTGAATATAGAGATGGATACATTATTACAGTAGGCGTAGGTATCAAAGGTCTCCTAAGATAGGATCCACTGTCATGTTTAGTGACAGACCCCTTATATTACATGACATTCAGGCTAAACAGACTATTTTCAGTCTTCAGTCTATGCTGTCAGCAGTAAGACAGTGGTTTTTCCAGTCTTCTAAAACAAGAAGTTTTTTTTTGTTTTCTCACCTGTGACAAATTCACTACATTGCTCATCACTCTGATCCTTGAATTGTGCACGCTGGATAAAACTTTTGGGTAAGGCTTCATAATGCATTCATAATGCATTCATAGAACATTCATAAGCAGCATGCAAGTACACCTTAACATCCTAACATCCCTTAAAGCTTTAATATACATTAATAACAAACATTAGATGATTATACAATTATAAAATTATAATGTGTGCTATTATTATATAATGTTTGTTATTAATGTATATTACAGCTGTTAAGGAATGGTAGGATGTTTATAAATGTTTTATGAATACTTAATGAATACATTATGGAGGGGTACTGAACGTTTTAAGGATGCAGATCCTTTAGCCAGGCCCTTAACCCCCAGCTCCCTGGGTGCCTCAACAGGTGGTTCTTCGTGGACTGCTTGCTCTACAAGAAGAACAAGTTGAGGGAGGCATAAAAATAGTTTCCCCACAGGGATCAATAAAGTTCTATTATTTATTATTATTTATTTAGTTAATGTAAAGCATTACTAACTTTTTAAATATCTTCATATCTTACAGGATTGTTATAAAGCAGGTACTTCCCTAACTGTGAGCTTGTAACCATTCTATAAGGTATATTTTAACCTATTTGTCGGAATAAATGTTTTTCATTCTTTGTCAGAATCTTTTTGTCAGTAGTTATTTATTCTAATGCGGGAAGAGCCATGGAAAATAAAAAAACTTTTAGAGCTTAATAGTCTTTGCAGCAGCAATTTGAACCAACAGAAGTTTCTTTATGATTAAAGTTAACTTTATTTAAGATTAAATTTAGAGCTGTGATTGACAGGCAGGTGAATAGAGAACTGCAGTAATCTAAACAAAATTAAATGAAAACATGAATTATAGAAGAAAGAGGACAGTGTTTGGTAACTTGGAGATATTTCTAAGATGGAAAAAAAACATCAAAAAGCACCCCTGCCGGTTTCTTGAACGTAACCAAGTAATGTTCAATGTCATCATTGTCCTTCAGTGTTACACGCCTTGGTTCCTTGTCTCGCACCCTTGTTCTTTTTCCTCCTGGGATTCTTCCGGTTCCATTTCTTCCTGGGGTTCTGTCCTGCTCTGTCCATCTGTAGCTGGGTGAAACAATCCCTGCCGGGCCTTTTCTCTTTGAGTTGCTCATCCTGTTCCCTCCGGAAGTGCATGAAGTGCTGAAACATCCTTGCTAGTGCGATGAGGGATGCTCCTCCTCCAGTTCTAGAGACAGCAGCTTGCTAGGTGGTAGGTTCTGAAGCTCCACCTGTAGCCCCAATGGCATCACCTGCCTCTTCCACTTGGCCCCCAGATGTTACAGCTTTCTTCAGGATTGCAACACTTTACTGGCTCCCAGTTCATCTGCTTGCCAAGTGCAGTAACTCCTCAATAGGATATTGCAACATCACTTCCCCAGAAGAGCCAGTAATCCAATTTCTGACACCACCTGCTAGGATGCCCCTGTAGCCGAGGAAAGGTAAGAAAGAAGACTGCAGTTGTAGGCAGTGAGATTTTTTTCCAGTGAATATTCACCATAGAAGTTACATGGGTACGTAGACAAGTAGAAAATAGGCAACAAGCCAGGGAAAGTGCATGACTGTGAGTGGCACGAGAGTTTGGTGGGGCACTGGGCGGCAGGAGAGGCGTCAACTGAGTAAAGGCCTGAAATGACAGCGAAGGTTTGGAGCAATAAGGTGCAGAGAGTATTGGCTTAAGACTTGATTTTTGTTGGACAAACCTGCAATGACGTTGAGCTGCCTTAAAATAGCAACAAGACAACAATGCGCCCCGGCCATGCCTCATTTAAAAAGCACCACCCCTGCGAGCCAAAAGAGAGCGCAAGATCATTTACTGCGCGCACGCATGGACGTGAAAATGCGTAACGCGCTGGTACGAAACTCGCAAGGCTACTTTGCGTTGCTCTTTGCGGAAGTATAGAAAACAGAGCCCACTGTCTGTTTTAGCAAGGAGAGGGGAATGCTTCTCCTGGAACACCCAATCTGCAAGAAAGTCTTGGTTGTTTTTATTGCACATAAAATTGAGCTGCCGTAAAGTTTACTTTTGTTAACTTTAGAGATACACAACTGAACCCTTCAGAGATTACATACAATGCATTTAGAATGTTGTAAAATGAATGTTTAATAGCACGAGATGAAATATCTAATGCATTGTTCCATGCCATGTTATGGTGCTAGGCTTTATCAGTATTCCTTTTGTTCACAATCAGTTTGAATTAAAGTGAGTTTGAATTCACTTATGAATGGGCCCACAAAGCACTTCCGGACATCGAATGAGTAGCTAATTTCAACTTTAGTACTATCAGCCAACAGTTATTTTATTTCTCTCATTCCAATTTCCAGCCATATCTGCTGAAGACAGCTCACAAGCAGCGCTGATAGGTTATCGGTCATGATACCAGGATGAACAAGGGTGCTACGGCGGCGCAAGACGCAGGGGAGGACGATCGACAATGTGGCTCACCGAAACAGAACTTCATTAAACCCAAAAAGACCACCAAAGGACCAAGAGGGTTTAAAAAAAAAAAACAAGAACTAAACCAAAACCACAAAGTAAACTGGATATGGGTAATTAAGACATGAGGACTGAGAAAGGAGCAGAACAGAGTAACGCGGAGCCAAACAGACAGCATCAACCACAGTGACAGACTGAGGAAACGGGGCGAGGGACAACGAGGCACGAATACGTGGATAACAAGGTGAAGACGAGTGACGGGTCTGGACTACTTACTAGAAAGAAGCGCAGGTGAGAGCAATCAACATTAAGAATATAAACACCAGGGGTAAGTAGATAACGAGGGCAACCGAACAATAATACATCCGACGAATAGAGCAAAAACAAAGAAAAATGACATAATAAACCAAGAAAACACAGGAAATGTTACATTTTAACTAGCCGAGCCTCGAACCCACTAAAGAAGGGGAGTGTGGACAGTGACCAACCACTTAGCATATTACGCTACACGGTGGCCAGGAGAACAATTAAGGAATCACTGGGAGCAAAGGAGACGGGATGACCAGCGACACCTGCTGCCTAACCAGGGATCAGGCATACAAAAGAGGCAGGACAGGGACCAATCCTAAAGGTTGGATTACTGGGTCACTCGTCCCTCATTCCTACACAACACCAACATGGTGAATTAGCAGTAGATAAACTGCTTTCGGAGTTAGGAGGAATGGGGTACAGTATGTGTAACCTTTGAACAGTTCGGTTAACTATTCCCCTGCTAAAACAGAGACAATAAGTTGATACTGAAAAGTACAGACGTCAAGACTTGCAGCATAAAAATCCAACATTTAAGAAAAAAAAAAAAACACTTAATATACACATAATAGAAATCCAGTTTCGTAATACAGGCCCCAGGTAAGAGCCAGCGACGGCAAGACGGAACCCCAATCTCAGGGCAAAGACAGATCAGTGGGCAGACAAAGGGCAACCAGAGGACAAGAGAAAAACCTGGAGTTTAAGGATGACAATGGAAAATGCAAAAGCAAAAACCCAGACAGAGAGGGTAGAAACCACAAAGGAGATGCTTGAACTCACAGTGAACAGAGACAATCTCGCATCTGGTAGACAGCCTTAATGCACATAAGTAGAGGGGTTATTCAGAAAACCCGACAACAGCTGGGGAGGGGCATGGCCCCAAATAAGATTCGCCGTTGATTAAGGCATGGGCAGAACAGGGCTGCCCTAATGGGCATCCCCAGGAGGGCGTGGTCATCATGACAGAAGCCCCCATGAAAGGAGTGACATCATAAGGTCTCCCCCGGGCTGCCCAATCACAAAAGGGCATACGGCAACCTCTGAAGCAAGCACCGATTACCAGCCAACCTACTTATAACTTCCTGCTCATGTGACTGTACCTCAATATACCTGCTCCTCATCATTAGGTCTCCCCCACCTAGATCACCATAAAATAAATCTTCGTAAAAGAAGAATTGAAAAGAGCAACCGACAAACTATGGAGAAAAAGCTTATTCTCAAGGTTTGCACAAGCAAGGAGAGTGGGATCTCATGGGAGACTGGAAGCAAGTGCAAACTGTATCAGCAAATAAGGCAGAAACAAAACAGCAGGCAACAGCCTAGAACATGCCGAAACTAAATGCAAACTCCCAAAAACCATCACTCACTGATGGGGCCGCCTGAGCTTGAACCGGCAATGCAGCAATCAAGGAAGCACCAGGGTTTTGCACAGAAAGCCAAACACCAGAGAAAGGAGAGACTCTAACTTAAACAGGGACCGACACAGGTGGAACACATGGAGACTGATTAGGGATGATGTAATGGAGAGATACACTGGCGGGCAGTGAAAGACCAGAAATCCCACACCGAAAGCTTAGTGTGGTAAGGTGACCAGATAATGCATGTCACAGAGGACACTTTGAATTGGGACAGGACTTGTAAACTACCATTTCAATTGAAAGGACCAGGATTTCACTTAAGCACTGAATGCGTGCTTTGTGCTGATTGGTCTGATTCCTATAATCATGCATGTGTCACTAACTATCACGCCCGGCTCGTCCGATCCTCGTGTGTGCCACGCCCCCTCATTTCCCACGTGTATTACCCTGATTGTACCCACCTGTTTCCTATCATCGTCTGCCTGTCTAGTGTATATCAGTCCGCGTCTTCCCCCAGTTCGGCAGATCCGTCATTAATGTTTGTTGCCGTATGCTACCCCGTATTCCTGTCCACCCTGAATAAACCCCTTTTCCCCCCTATTTACGGCTAGCCCTCCTGCTTCCTTGCTCGCCAACCTCCGGCCACGGCACTAACATTAAAGTGAAACAACTAGAGAAAAGAGAGCAGTCAAAACAGAAGAAGTTTAGCTAAGCACAGGAGCTTCTACGTTTCAAAGGAGTTCGTGAAACCTGAAGTAGCTCAAAGTGTCCCACCCGGTCACTATATTGGAATTGTGAATACTCAAAACGCCTCACGATGAGCTACTGCGTGTGAAGGCTATTTAAAGGAATGCAGGGAGAAACAAATTAGCGTCCAGACAAGATGATCAGCAGTGGCTCAGTATTGCGCGAGTAAAGCCTTGGTTATCAAAATGGATTATATTGCTTTCCCCTTGAATTTAATTACTCTCACATATACATATCAACATACTCATTGTGTAAATCTTTAACATGTAAAATAGTCCAACAAATTGTCATAAACTGCCAGATATATGTATCAGATAAATCGCACTGCTGAAGTATTAAAAGAATTGAGACAGGTGGAAAAAAATATATATATAGTGTTGTATAATTATCCTACTGTGTGTATGCCTTCCTGTTATTTGTGTAACTTCCCCAGGTTTGCGCGTGTGTGTGTCACTGTACTGTTGCTTAAGTGCGGCCCTTTTCAAGACCACATTAAACGAGCAACTTTGTGCAATGTTTGTTCCCTGCTGCCATCACGATGTCTCGATCTGCCTGGCGCTTCAATGCATTGCCTTCCTGTATTCACAAATGACTCTTTTCTTTTCTGCGTTTACTGCACGATTGAAAGAACGGCCGTTTCCCCACCTCAACAAGAGGAAGGAATCTGCAATATGACGACAGCTAAAAATGCCACCGGGTTATAAGCGATCTAAAGTGCAAGCATCTTTCATAACATCGACTCTGTCAGCCCCGGCACAATGAATAGGTCGTTGAAGAGAAATCACCTAAAAGGCAGCAAATCCACAAGGAACGTTTTGAAATGAATAGTGACGGATGAAGGAGCTGCAGAATTGGTGTGTACTGGTAAGGCCTCGTCACTACACAGTATTGTAATGCCTTTTCCTTACAGCGTTGTGTAGTGTGAGCTGCATATATATACTTGGACAAAATATAACAAACTGCACAATATATTTTCATTATATTAAAACAAATATTTTCCATCTTTCAAAGAAAGTGAAGCTGGAGGGAAGAGGAATCCCACCCGGGTTTTATGTCTGGATGAAGCAGGTCTCGACCTGACCAGTCCAACGTGGGCTAAACATCACATTACCCCAATCCCCATCACTGGCCCGTGCAACAGCACCTGCTTTACTCAGAATGCTTTACTCAGGCTTGGTTGGGAATTACTTGCAGAATCATGTAGTAATTGAGGACGAACTGAAGGCATTTAGGGAATCATTCCTCATCCATGCACAATTGTCGTTGGAGTTCCATCCAACCTAACTGAGGAAGTCTTTTCAGTGTGAAGGTACATGATCATCAACCTCGTGATCAATTGTATTTGCTCTGTGTCGTAGGCACTGCTACAGCGTAAGGTTATGTCATGCTAACGATATTTTCCTAACTGTATGCCTGGGAATAATGTCAGAAGGGAGGTATTTCTGTTGCCAGACAGAAAGGATGGAAAGAGAGGTGGAGGAGATTAGATTATTATATTCATCTTCACGTCACTTTTGCTGGTGAGGGTCATGCTTTCAGGTTCATTGTGGGGACCCTAATCTTTCTAACCATGTTCGCTGTTCACTGGATATACAATTGACAATTCCTTATATACAACATGTATATTCAGAGATATTTGTGCATATTATTAGAGTGTGGCTCTTTATAATGATAACAGATCTCTTGTGGTACAAATATGGTACAAACATTCTGACTACACTGTTAGCATTTTTACATCACGGTACCATAATCTGAATACATAATCCGTTTTTACATGCTATTAATCCGTGCTTCACATGCTATTAAGCATATGTATGTGTATTCATTAGACATCAACATTTTTGGAGCCTTGGGATTAGTACAGAAAGAAACAGAAAAATAAGACTACAAAATATTTAAGGCTTGGGCTAATTCTTCAAACCAGACCATGATTATAATACGTGTGAGATAAGTGTTGCCCATGTATTTATAAATATCTGATATATAATTAAACAAAAATTAAACCCCTTACATTAAGCATTTTTACTTGTTAGCACTGTTACCTGTTGTCTAAGGCTTTACAAAGACTTAAAAAAGGTCAAAAAACAACTCATAGAGGAAAGACTGATTAACAGAAAGTAATTATGAAATAAAAACTGAAACCCCATTACACAAAAAGCACAGCAATTTAAGGTAGTAATCAATGCCAATTAAAAGTGTAGTTAAATATCTTTTTATTAAACTTTTAATGGTGGTTAGAGGAAAAATGTATTATTTTGCAGATATATTTTCAGGATAATGCAAAGTAATAAATTTCCACAGAGATATTACTAAACAAAATGCTAATAAATGCTTACAGTATTAATTGTATCTTGCATATAATTTCAATTCAATTTTAATTGTATAGCACATTTTCACAACATTGCACTGTCTCAATTTGCATTACATTATCCCTGCCCAAAGCCCATGGTATGGAAGTTGTCACATTTCGCGGCAGACGAGCAGGTAGAAAGCGGCTATGGACGAGGCAGGCAGGCAGGATTATGGGAAACAAGGGTTTAATCAGGTAAACAGGGCAGACAGCGACGCACATAACCATAATGACAGACACCCAACTGGGGTAGACGTGGACTGATATACATGAAAACAAGCCGAATTAACAGGGAACAGCTGGGCACAATCGGGAAAGCACACGTAGATAATGAGGGGGCATGGCACACATGAGGAATGAACGAGCAGGTCGGCACACTGGGCGCGCCTCAGGGGAAGTGACGGAAGAGACGAGACCAGGGAGAACAGGACCTGAAAAACAAAAGCCAGACAATCACCGGGGCACGGGGAACAAATGCAAAACTGGTACAGGGGAAGAAACCACGACAAGATCTGACACAGAACAGGGAACACAGACAGGCAGACCAGGAAAGGAGACACACAGGGCACAAAGAATGGAGAAACAAAATGGCCAGGAGTGATCGGAGGACCAACAGGGAGATGAGGAGCAGAGACAGGCGGGACACAGGGACGAGGAGCAAATGGAGGAGGCCAAACAGGAAAGGTCAGGGGACAAAGGGGAGCTCGAGGGAGCCAAGGTGGGCAATGGGCGGCGGCCGGAGGGGCCGCAGGCTATAGGGAAGCAGGAGCAGGAGGGGACCATGAAGGGGGCAAGGAGACAGAGGGAGGGACCGACAGAGGAGACGAGCGAGCAGGAGGGAACACTGGCGCAGACAAGCAGGAGGGGGAAGCCGCAGCAGGCAACGGTGTAGCCGGGGCCGGGTAAGGCACCGTCCAATGCCAAGCCGAAGCAGGTGGACTCTGAGACATCAGACACGGCGCCGTCGGAGGGACTGCAGGCGGGCAAAGTGGCACCGGAGGGGGACCTGGAGGTGACAGCCAAGCCAGAGCCGCAGGAACCGCAGGCAGCCACCGAGCCACAGCCAGGGGATGCACAGACGAGCCAGGGGGCAGGGCGGGTGGGACCCGACCCCTGCAGAGGTGTCCCCTGCCCTTTCGGGACAGCGAAAGGTGATACCTGACCAGGATCCACCGCGCTGGGGTGAAGGAGTCATTAAGGAGGCCCCCAAGGGGTCCCACTCCTGCTCCTCCTCCACCTCCAAGAAGGAAGGAGCAGCGATCAGATAGTCCAGGACCTCCTTGGGGACAGGGACTGGGGCCATCGGCCCTGAGGCAGGATTCACAGGCACAGACGTTGCCAGGGGGCAGAGCAGGAGGCGGCGGCCTAGTAACCTCGGGCGGAGCTGCAGACAGCGTCGGGACAGTGGGCGTAGCTGCAGGCCGCCTCAGCGAGACAGGCAGGACAGGCGGAGTTGGCGAGCCTCAGAGGGCATAGCTGCGGGCCATGAAGCAGGGAGCTCTGGCGCCATAGTGACCACCAACTTTGTGCCAGCAGGGGGCACCACAGTGACCGTTGACTCTAGTGCGACTGAGGGCGCTGCAGCGACCGCCAACTAGCAGCAGCAGGCGCCGCGGCAGGTGCTGGGACAGGCAGGTCAAGAACGTCAGGCACTGGCGAGACAGGTGGTGCAGCGGGCGTAGTGGCTGCAGCGGGTGTAGCGATTGTACGTAGGTAGGCTGAGGCTGAGACAGGTGGGACAAGCAGGCAGGCTGGCAGCAAGACAGGCAGATCAGACGCTAGCAGGACAGGCAGATCGGGCACCAGCGGGGCAGGTAGGACTGCTGCAGGCGGTGCTGCAGACGGTGCGGCGGCAGCATCAGGCAGGAATACGGGCAGAGAGCGAGCAGCAGCTGGTCGGCGCTTCCCAGAAATGTGTGGTCTCATTAAGAAATCGTGGGCTCACAGACTTCTGGCAGGTTTAGCCAGTATATGACTTCCCGTAGCAGGTCGAGGCGTTGCTCCTTGATCCTTGGTCTTCTGTGCAGGTCTGTCATTCTGTTACGTTTCATGGCAGACGAGCAGGCAGAAAGCAGCGATGGACGAGGCAGGCAGGCAGGATTACAGGAAACATGGCAGACAGCAACGTACATAACCGTAATGACGGACACCTAACTGGGGAAGACATGGACTGACATACATGAAAACAAGCCCACGTGGATGATGAGGGGGCGTGGCACACACGAGGAATGAACGAGCAGGTTGCGACAGAAGTGACAGGGTTATAAACAAGAAGACAGGTTTACCTTCATGAGTAAGGCACTTACTTCTACCTGGTGCATTTAAAAAAAAATGTAATAATAAAAACTTTAAAAACTATCAGAAATTAACAAAAAAGAACATACGACTTTTTTAGCTTTTGTAGGTAATTGTGTATTGCATATAAGACATTTACCGGTTTCTGCACATTTTCTTGATTTGTGCATTTGTAGACTGTATGTGTGTGTGTGTGTGTGTGTGTGTGTGTGGATTATGTTCATATTACATTGTGGGGACCAGATGTTCTATATTCTATAGCTAAACATTATATTTTGCCCGCAGATGCACTCTCAGAGCAGCCTCTGTCATACTTATGCTAAGGGTAATTATCTGGTCACGACTGTTGCCTGCATTGTTTTGCTCTGTGTATTTACCTCCCTCCTCCCCGTGCTCTTTGACCCCCCCTTTCCCTGACCAAACCACCATTATATTATAAAGCTTCTCATAAGAGCAGGCTACTAACCCCGGCTGCTACCTGAATGTTCCATATTCATAAGTTTCATTATAGAGAATGTATTTCAGAGCTCCTCAGTTCATGATTTTTAGGTGTAAGGTGAAATTCATGTGTCATTAGTTGCTATATCATATGAGACAATAAACGTATTAGTAAATCACAAAACTCATGCTTTTCAATTTCTTTGAGGCTGCAGCAATGCCAGATCACTACAATTGACGTGAAACATACATCTGGCAATTTGAAATGTGAAATTTTATTAAATTGATCTAAAAACCACTATAATCGATTTTTATGACTAAGGCTTCCTCAGTACACCACTGGGCTAATCAGGGGCAGTTGTCTTATACAATGACCTAAATTTCTTCCACAGTTGAATTTTGAATGAACACAATTGGAAAAGTTTACAGTGCTATGTATAATTACATGTTGATGTCAGATTTAATATATTGTTTCAAGAACAATAACTGTCATTCAAGTATTGTGCTTAAGCAATTGATTAAAGGTGTAATTCAACTCAGTGCCTGTCTCATTTCAGTATATCTGACTGATTCTACTCACAGGCTGCAAGGCAATAGTCACCATCTCTGACTAATTCAGCTTAGGGACTCGAATGGTCTGATTGACTCAACTCTAGCCTGCATAGCATATGATTATATCATGTAGACACTCACCTAATCCTGACCAAGAATTACAGTAACGGCAGTAGGTAGGATTTTACTTAGTTAACAATATGAGGCAACCAAGGAACAATCAAAACATAATTTGTTCACTGGGTAGGAATAATATACATCAATTGCAATAAAATCAGGGATCAACCTAAGTGATCACTTAGCTAGGTAACAGAAATGCAGTACAAAACAATACAAGTTAAAGTAATACATAGGCAGCAGAAGGTTTCGTTTGAGTCTGGTTTTTGAGTGTGAGTTGGTGAGATTTATGAGATGCTGACTGAAAATATAAACTGACAGATGGAGGAGAGTATGAATATTCCCAGGAGGAAGAGTGGGGACTAGCCTCCCCCTGGAATTGAGGATTGATTGAATGTTTCTGCTCTGTTTCTGTGTGTTTCCAGCTGCAGTCCAAAAAATTGCAGTAAGGTAAAATGATGACTTTAAATTGCCCATGGTGTAGGAGTTCTTACCATGTGAGGGACTGGTATTGGGTTGGGTGTTGGGTTGGGTTAGGTTTCACTGTGACTCTATGCTGGATAACTGGTTGTGGAAGTTGTAATGGATTTCCTTCACTGCAATTTCAAGTGTCGATTCTAGCATATGTACAGGACACATGAAGGATTGAAATTACGTTAATCTCAGACTCCACTGTGAGTGCACTAACAACGGCAAGCAAGTGCAGGTTAGGCAGGTGTTCAAGGGGTTGGTGGGCTCTCCCGCAATGCTGACTGGTTTGCGGGTCCGGAGGGTGTAAGAGGGGTAAGTGGGGTCTTCCACAATGCTGCCTGCTTTGCGGGTTGTGCAGCTGTAAGAGAGGAGGGTGGGCTCTCCCGCAATGCTGACTGGTTTGTGGGTCCGGAGGGTGTAAGAGGGGTAAGTGGGGTCTTCAACAATGCTGCCTGCTTTGCGGGTTGGGCGGCTGTAAGAGAGGAGGGTGGGGTCTTCCACAATGCTGACCGCAAAAGAGATCTTGGTAGCCAATGGACTGGAGGAGGGTGAGGCTGAATTGACACATACAGTACGGCATACCTTAATTCTGTTCAACCAAAATTTCGTGGCGTGGTTGAAACCAGTACCCAGTGATATGTTTGAAGCACGGAATATTTTGTGCAGGAAGTTTTTTTAACTCAAGGCAGTAGAATCCCACATGCAGAGAGAGAAACATAAACCTGCCAAGTCAACCCGCCAACAGACGCTGAGTATTTCCCGGTTCTATTCTACCCTTAACTCCACTACATCCACCTCCATCTCTGATACCAGCACCAAGACAAGCAGTAACAGATCTCTGGACACCATTTGGGTGTACACAAACATGGAAAACAGAAATACTGCAGTGAACACAGTGACAAAACACCAATCATAAAAGTCAAATTAGGGACATTCCGCACAATGATCCCAGACGAAATATCTCACACGTTTGCATGCAGTTCTGACAAGATCAGCCTACATCAGCAAGTTTGGATTAGCCCCATTCTGGCAAGCCCTTTTAACATTAAATAGCTTGATTGGATACTCATTCCAGATATCTTAAATTCATTTATGATTAGTCGAAATGACAATTTAAGATGACCTGAAATACATTTCTGCTAGTTGAAATGGGTATTTAAAATATTTCCAGTTACATTTGAACTTGTAAGAAGACTTTTCGCATTAACTTGACTTGTACTCTGGAGCACTGGAAATAAGTGGAATAAATTACAATTACCAAGTAGCCTAATGGAAAATAGAACAATGGAAATGACAATTAGCGAACAATGACGGCTAACTGCACTAGGAGAGACTAGGAGCATACGTACAAGCAGAACATAATTAAACAAGGCATGAGCAAAGTAGACCATAGACAGGGACACAAAGCAAAGACATAATTTAAGGTCAGCCTCAAACTCATGACCAGAGTGGTCTCAGACTTTGAGCTGCACACTTAACCCGTTGAGTTACTGTATGCAGTGTTATGCAGTGGCCTGGGTGGGGAGAAAGACTATGGGAACACCGGGGATAGCCAGTGGGCACATGGGACAGGACCGGAGGGGCACTGACCCTGACACTTCTCTGTCTAACAGACTAATGAACAAGTCAGGGTTTGGCGGATGCCAGGAGAACATTACCTGCCGGACTGCATTGTACCTACTATATAGTTTTGTGGAGGAGGGATAATGGTATTGGGTTGTCTTTCAGGGATTTTGCTAGGCTCCTTAGTTCCAGTGAAGGGAACTCTTAATGCTTCAAGAAATCAAGACAACTTGGACATTTCTATGTTTCCAACATTGTGGGAATGGTCTTGGGAAGGCCATTTTCTGTTCCAGTATAACTATGCCCCAGGGCACAAAGCAATATCCATAAAGACATGGTGGAATGAGTTTGGTGTGAAAGAACCAGACTGGCCTACACAGAGCCCTGACCTCACCTTTGGAATGAACTAGAATGGAGACTGCGAGCCAGGCCTTCACATCCAACATCAGTGCCTGGCCTCACAAATGCTCTTCTGGTTGAATGGGCAAAAAATCCCACAGACACCCTCCAAAATTTTGTGGAAAGCCTTCCCAGAAGCCTTCCCAATTGTTATAGCTGCAGGGGGAACTCCATATCGACGCTTATGGATTTAGAATGAGATGTCATTAAAATTCCTATATCCTGTAGGCCAAATGGCCAGATTTGACAATACTTTTATCCATATAGTGTCTTCAGTTGACTTCTTGCTAGTCATAATGTCAAAACTAAATTAGAAATATCTCAGAATAAAGTTCTTAGCAGTGTAAATGTTTTGAAAGATATCTACATAGAAGATATGTATTTCCTTAATTACATTTTGACTATGCCACATTATACACTTGGGGTTCTTTATCAGTTGATGGAAATGAGAAAATATCATTGCTCTAAGGTCGTTCAGACTTTTGCAAAGTTGTCATATATATCAAGTGATAAATTTGCAGTTCTTACTTCCTGGAGCAACTACTGAATAGACTAAATTTCTTGTTCACCACATAAGCCTTGATGAAAAGTTCTTTTGAGATTCTGTACAAAGCTAATCGGCATTTTTTAATTACAGAAAAACCTCGGATTGCGAGCATGATTTGTTCCGGAAACGTGCTTGTAATCCAAAGCACTCGTATATCAAAGTGAATTTTCCCATTAGAAATAATGGAAACTCAGATGATTCGTTCTACAACCCAAAAATATGTCATATAAAAATAATTAATAGTTAAATCATTAAACAGATTTATCACTCGCACTGCTATGCCCTTATTCAGGTGGTGCTTTTCTACTAAATTTTGACTATACGAGTGAGGCATGCCAACTGACCGATGATTACCCACAATCCCACAGCGAGAGAGAGAGAAGAACCATCGGCTCTGTTGTGATCACATGACGCTCGGCAGACAAAGTGTATACATAATGCTCATATTGCAAGACGTCGCTCGTTTATGAAGTCATCATTTATTTAAAGATTTTGCTCGTCTTGCAAAACACTCTCAAACCAAGTTACTCGCAATCCAAGTACATAGTTTTGTATCGATTATGACATGCACAACAGATTTGCTAATGAGAATTATTTTAATGTTAAGAGGGCTTGCCCTCGCACCGTACACCTCAAATCAGCTCGTTACAGATGCTAATAATGGTCTGTTTGTTTTATTGTTCGACAAGAGCCTTAACCAAACCACGAAAACCAAACACAACTGGATCTGGATGTCCACTTCAGATATTTTGGATCACAGTTCATGGGACATGGATCAGCCCAGGAGGTACTGCATCATTTCAAAGTAAATAGGGAGCAGAAATTGGTTATGTTTACACTATGCGTTTAGACTACATGGAAGCCACAAATCAAGCTGGTAACATGACATGGTGGGGGAGGGGGTTGATTTAAGTGACACCTTATTCTTTTTGTTAGTTGTGTATATTGAAAATGCCGCTATGAAAACATATCTGATTACAGATGTAGATTCATACAGTACTATATGGGAGCTCTGATTACAGAGTGTCTCCCCGTGCTACTCTG
>JAODKE010000040.1:5047448-5068854 GCA_026779605.1 Mormyrus hasselquistii | reverse complement strand
CTTTACCAGTTATACAAGTTAGACTGATTGGCCTATAGTTTGACAAATTACTTCTATCCCCTTTTTTGAAAATGGGCATTATGTTGGCATGCTTCCAATTAGAAGGTACCACACCTTCAGATAAGGATTTTTGAAACATAAGCACCCTACCCTTTAAAAATTACTCAGCAGGTTGGAATGCAGCATAATTACAGTGCATCACAATAAGGTTAACTGAGGCTCAGGAGAATCAATGGATAATTTCTTTTAATTCGCAAAATAGTATGTAGATCACTTGGTCACAGTTAATCGATATTATTGACTAGTAACCTGGTGTCGGGGTGTGACATTGACTAACAAGCAGTTATCATCTTTGTTGCTTAGACATAAGCTACGTACAAAGCAACATAATTGAAAGATTTATCATTTATAATTTGGTTTTCAGTTCAGCTTTCTAGCCTGTGTTTCTGAAAGCCCCGATAAATTATTCACGAGTGAAATACTTCATGAGGTGGAATGCAGTGTGAAATGTTTGTGAACCACTTCTTTAGACAATTTGCATTAATGCCTGATCCAAAGAAGTCCTGCTTGCTGGCTGGATTTAAGCCTGACTCTGTAGGTCCCCTAGATGCACCTACCCTGGTCCTGCTTGCCGGCTGGGTTTAAGCCTGACTCTGTACAGTAGGTCCCCTAGATGCACCTACCCTGGTCCCGCTTGCCGGCTGGGTTTAAGCCTGACTCTGTAGGTCCCCTAGATGCACCTACCCTGGTCCCGCTTGCCGGCTGGGTTTAAGCCTGACTCTGTAGGTCCCCTAGATGCACCTCACCTGGTCCTGTTTGCCAGCTAAATACAAGCTATTGTGACTAGTGAGCAGTGGGTCTCATTTGTACTTTGTCATATCACTTTTTACTATGTCACCTTTTTTACATTGTTTGTACTCAAACAGACTTTGAAAGTAACGAAGTACAGTTCCCGAATTTAACAATGCTTAAGTAAAAGTTAAAGGCTGGTATTTAAAAATACATCAAAAGTACAATTGTGCAGTTATAGTAAGTACTGTCACAGTGATAAGAGTGCATCCACTGCGTTACTTTACACGCCTGCTCAGCAGTGCAGGCCAGAAATAGCCTGCAATGAAAAAGCAGAAGGTAAGAGGCTGAAGCCGCAGAGCTCATGGACCCATGACCCAGCAGGCTGGCAGCGCCAAGGGAAGGTGTCAGTGCTGCAGTCTGCAAAACCTGAATTAGCTTGCTGAGTCTCTCCTACCAAAACGTTACACTCCTCTGTGGTTACTGGGTAACATAATAATGAGACAGAATGCGGTTGTGGAAGCACAAGTTTTATTTTTAAAAGAACAATTGGTAAACAAAACCAAAGCGAGAGACAAGTGGCAGGATTGATATGATGAAAACGCACAAAGAGGTCACTGCAGGCGTGTGTGTTACCAGCTGATGACCAGCAAATGACCTGTGGTCCGGCTCCACTGATACTGCTGTGACATCTGTCACCTGATTCTGGAGTTTCTAAGATCATAATGCTACATTTTTTTCCTTTAGCACCCAGAGAAAGAAAGAAACTGAGAACATTATATTAATTCAGTTTTCGCCATACATGGAAATGCAGCTGACATGCACTATACTGTATGACCAAATGCACACCCATATGCATGTGTATAATTAAGTCTGCAGCTAGTCTCCAGCAATGAACATTGGCAGACTGGTCGTACAGATGTGAAGAGTGACTTTCAACTTGCCACCATTACAGTATTTCATCTCTGTTAGTTCGCTGAATTTCTGCCCCGACAGAGCTGCCCCGAATAACCGCCAGTGAATTGATTGTGAAGTGGAAACATCTGGGAACAATTTCAGAGCAAGGCAGAAGACCTCAGAAGCTCACGGAAAGAGACCTGATTGCTCACCGTGAATTCCAGACACTAATGGCAGCGCTCTCCGTAAACAATGTCCCAACATCAAACAGAAAGCATTCTTAGAAGAAAAGTGGCTGTTACTGTATATCATCAAAGGGTGAACCCACATCATGTTTCATACCTTTGATTGCGCACTTTTGCCTATATACTGTATGCAATGCGTTTCTTTACCTAATAGAGGAAGAAAACCTGCCCTTTGTTCACTCTTTCTGCATATAATCAATATAACTTATGCTAGAGATGAAGTGCCAGAAAATGGATTTAAATTTTTCTGTCCTTTTTCATTTATCCCATCAGTTACTACATCTGCTATGATAATAATTATATTATTATCAAATTATCAAATCTTCTTCCAAATCTCGCACTTTATAATACATGACATATCTTGTCTTAAAATGCATTGTTTTTTAGCGTGTTTTTCCCTTTCTGCATAATCATGATCTCTCAGACCACTGTCTTACAATAAGACTGTAACTGAGTCATGGTGAAATGTAATTTTATTTTGGGCACACGTGTTACTACAGAGAAAATGATGACAATCTTTATTTGTTTTGCTTGAAAATCCAGTGAAAAGTGTAATAGATATAATATATATTCCTTAGCATGAGCACATAACAGGAAAATAGGAAAAAAACATGGAAAAAACAGTATCGATAGCTGGAGGTCAGCTATCTTTATCTTTTCTCCGATAAAACAAATAAAAACCACTGAATATTTTGTGTTTCCCAGACTAATTTTGTGCCACTGATTTTCTATGCTGTAGATCATAATGCTGTCTTACCTGGATTGTGAACATTGTAATTTTTCAGAAATTTTCAATTATGATGACGCTTACTACTTGTGTTTCAACAAAACAAAAGGTCATGTGTCTCCTAAATTTTGAATTTATAGAAAGTACACTAGGACATGGATGACGCATGATAGAATAGAATTGCATTTTTCAATCTGAGGAATACAGTCAAAGCAATTCATGCTATAAATGAGTAATATAAAAATGCTCATTGGTTCAATAATTATATAGTTATGTTTCCTGGTAGCTTATAAGCCCCACGTCCAAATTTTTTCTGGAGCAGAAATCTTATTATGTTAGACCTGCACTTGCCTGATCATACTGACTGCCTGTCAAATTAGAGTAGAATATAAAATACTACTTTGATCATCTTTGCACCCTTATGGTCCGTTGCCAACATCCTTCTGATCTTTTGACATAAATGTATTGTTCCTTCAGACTGATCTACCTACAGATTCTGTTCGCAAATGAAAAACGCGCTCTGCCTTTAATTCTAGAGTGAAATTGCATTCATTCTGTCCTATATTTAAATGTGCTGAGTGGAAGATAAATCCTGGCATCAGCAGACTGCGGGCTGGACTATGGTATGTTTTTATGTGGACTGTCTCCAAATTATTTCAGAGTAATGTATATTATACAATAGCAAAACGTACATTGTACTGCTATAAAGGGTCCTATACTGCATGTTAAGAGATTTTAAGGGGAGTGGGTTTGTTGGATTTTTGTGCTAGCTGCTCTGTTCAAACTGTCTATTTTTATGATGTTCAAGGACAGGTCAAATTCTCTCCCAAATATATATGCGAATACAGCATGCAATGGTCAATGCTTTGATTTCTCAAACATGAAACAACTGGCCTTACTGGAATACCATGATGGAATGTTGCCTGTTTGCCCTCCTGAACAGTCAGATTATTGATGAGACTGCGGACCGACTGCTTCTGTTTGATTACCCTCAGTCACACATAGGCCATGGGTGACTACATGATGTATGTTCATTTCAGTGATATTGCTCTGAATCTTTACCTCCCTCTAACTTGCAAACCCACCCTGTACTCTAAAACCTTATAATCTTGCAAGTACTGTAGCAGTCCGTTGTCCCTGTCTCATACCTGGATGTTCCATATTCAGGAATTACAGTTTCAGCTGCAATTGAATATGGTCATTCTCCATTAAGCTTTGGCCAGTTTTGCATGTAAAGTCCCATTTTTGAATAGTACAACAGACACATTGTGGAAAAACCCAGTGCTGGATTCCTAGAGCAGAGCATGTGGGTAAGTTCTGCACTCCATATTTAGGAATTCAGGCATCTCCCCAAAGACCCAACAAATGAAGGCAGATCTGGGGCACAATAATCTCAGGGATCAACAAGTCTTTAACTACCAGTTGTCAGGGCCCTGAAATGTGGTGGAGAATGAATTTGGCACCCTGACTTCCAGATGGAGGATCTGTTACAAGATAATGATCCTTCAACCACAAACACTCAATGTAGTTGTCATGGCAATGTAGTTGTCATGATTATTGCAAAGGTCTATGCTGGGGTTGGGTGAAGACCAATGACTTTTGCAATGCAAATGTGAACATGGACAGTAGCTAGTATGATAAAGTTGTATTATGCATGATGCAGCTGTGTTTTATACTGTACCTGTCAAAAATATTTATATATGCAAGCTGTTTGTTTTATTCACTAGTTTAATCAAATGTATGCACTCTGTGTTCTCCCCATTCCCTTTTTGTGGAATTTCATTATTCTTCAATTAATTTAGAGAAAAATGTCAGAAAAAGTGTATTACAACTAAGCTGAACTATGCAATCCAGGGTATTTATTTAAGAAACAGAATTTGGCCTCAATGAAACAGAATGAATGGCTTTAAACTAATATCAAAATCTAGCTGCATACAATTAGAAGACATACTGTAGTAGTTTGGGTATTTATCTGTTTTAAGTTTGCTATTTGTATGTTTGCTTGTTCCTCATTTTTCCAGTTTTGGAAGAAGGACCACTGGATGGGTATTTTTTGAGTTACACATTAACATCAAACAAAGTAAATAAAGTTACCATAAACTCGCATGTGGAGTTTCACGCACCTCAATCACTAATCCTTCGAGATACTGTGTGTGAAAGTTGTCATTCCTTGAAAAGCTAGCAGTTAACGTTTTGTTTTGCTCCATTATATTGTTGTTACATTCACACATCCATTGTCATTTTAAATTGCGACAAAACAGCCCGCATGAAACAGAGGAGATGTACAAGAAAACGGAGCATTTATATATATTTTTTACGTTGCATGATGCAGGCTTACTTCACCTTCTAGAAGATCTCTTCCAACAGAGAATCCTGGCAAACCTGAGATCTATCCTACGAAGCCTAGGGACCTCGGTAGGGACACCTTGGATGGATAGTGTTGCAGGGCCCAAACTAAAACACATAGGATTTTCACAAAGTCATCCATTTTGGCATGGACATTGGGACACATCCCTCACAATACTGCGGGAAAACTGAATTCTCCTTGTCAACATATTTAGCAACCTCCAGGATATTCTCGTTAAGATCCTGAAAGTAGAATTATAGGCAGAATGTCTCCTTTGATGGCATCTGTTGTGCGTCCTGATGGTTTTGTTTCCTTCCTTGTCTGTCTCATTTTGAGAGAGAGGTCATCCCAAAAAGCTGCACCTACACCGGCTCTCCGTGATTTAGGTTCCCCACCCCAGATCTACAGCCACATAGCCACGATTCCCCACGCTGCAGCCTGCTGTAGCCTGATGCCTGTAGCTGCAGTGTCAGGTATGTGGCTATGTCTTTGCCTGATGCCTGTATTTACATTTCTGGTGTGTAGGTTGTGGTGTAACGGTACATGTCTTCACCGTAGCCTGATGCCTGTAATTACATTTCTGGGGTGTAGGTTATGGTGTAACGGTACATAGCTTCACCGTAGCCTGATGCCTGTAATTACATTTCTGGGGTGTAGGCTGTGGTGTAGAGTATGTGGCTGCACCGTAGCCTGATGCCTGTAATTACATTTATGGGCTATAGGGTGCAGTGTAGGGTATGTGTCTATATCACAGCTAATAGCATAGGTTTCAATTTCAGTTTAAATCATCCTTAAATTGGCCCACCCATACCCCAGAAAGTTTCTAACAATTCCATGTATGATTCACAAATTTATCAAAAACTAAGTTGTCCGTGTTTGTTTTGGCTTTGGTATTTACTTTGTCTACAAAACTGGTGAGCTGGTTCAGAAAAATTATTAAGTATTAATATTAAAATGTTGGTTCCAAGAGAATGGTGCATGAGTGTATCCTGCGATGGGTCGGCGCCCCATCCTGGGTCGTTTCCCACCTTGCGCCTTTAGCCTCCGGGATAAACTCTGGACCCCCCGCGACCCTGAATAGGAGAAGCGGTTACAGAAAAGGAAAGATGGATGGATGGATGGATGGATGCACTATTTACTGGTAAACTGAAATAAGCTGCATTATGAATGATGGCAACTATTATTAAAAAAAAGTACAAAGATTTTGCATTTGAACAATACTTAAGCAAGCTTCTAGTTTTCTTGATAAATTACACCTCACCAATTGCAACAATGACAGAATATTAACTTTTCTCTTATACCCAATCACCAACATGAAGGTTGTATGAAAAATTATTAATAAAAAAAGCATTAATAATAAAATAAACATGATTTTAGAATTTTATGCTTGCAGTAGAAGAATTGAGGTGGTGAATGAAGATACCATAGTCATTTAGAAAAAAATTGCAACTATGAACCCAAGTGGGCTTAGATTCTGAGATGGTTTATCATTGACCTTACAGTGGTGGACAGAGACACAAAACTGTGATTGATTAACTGCACCTTGTTTTATTAAACTGTGAGATTTTGGCTGCTTCTTGTCGCTGCCTGAATCCGTCGGGCCTCTGACAGCTATGAACAGGTGAGTCTGGCGTGTAGAATCAGCGGCTGGGGGCTGTGGGGGACTGAGTGATTCTTACTGGCCACTGACTCGCCTGCATGCCAGGCCATCTGGTCACAGGTAGATGAGGTAGGAGCCGCCTCCCTCATTTAAGGTCAGTCTGCCATATGTATGAACACAAGTGTACGTTAGCACAAGGAGACAGGAAGCTGAACGGGATGAACCGTCCATACATTTAGGCCAGAAAGTACAAGTTCATTTGCTGGCCATCTGGACAACTTTCATTTTATCTCAGGTTTAATACTATATAGCAAGGAAGACTTTTAGCATTGAATTTTGTTTGTATTAATTAACTTTACATCTATCCACATAGGCTTTTCTACAACAGTGGTAACAAAAAGGTTAATTAGGAGTATTGTATATTTGAAGAAGTACACAAGGGTCTGTGCTGCTTATGCAGAAAGATCCAGGCAAAAAGTCTTTAGCCATTATTGTTTGATGGTCTTTTTCATATTTTTATCATGTATGTTCAAGACTGAAGATTTTACTTGTCACATGTACAGTTATACTGGTGCAATTCACTTGATGAAGCATTCATATGATGTAATGTGGAGGCATAGACAATTAACTATAAGAGAAGAAGGGCATGTCCAGGTTCAGAAGGTCTGTCTTTGGGCATGTCCAGGTTCAGAAGGTCTGCAGGTGTGAGGAGAGTCGCTTCTCTGCTCCGGCCATCGGGCTATGGAGGTGTTTCCCCGATTTCAGCAGCCTCAATGGGTTTGATGAAAGCAGTTTAACCGTACAGTTTAATCATCGTTTTTTTCTTAGTAACCTGTTCTGAAAAATGCTTTGATGTCTTGTTGCGACGTGAGTTATCGCAAACTCTGGCCATTAAATTAGCCGTAGAGGAATGGAAGCGTTGAGAGCTGGAGAGACGCAAATCAAAAGTCAATGTCTGAATCCTCGCCGTTCTTTGTGATGTTTCTATTCAGACGTGTTCAGACAAAGTGAGAAAAATCCCGAAGCTGATGCGCTGTCTTACCAGTTTGACCATGGCAGCAGACCCACGTCATCTGACCCCCTCCTGCCTGCTTCGCTGCCCCCGCTTGGCCTACTCCCTCCTGAACACCCCATAACGAAGTGTTTATACTGTGCCCCCACATCTGATACAGTGCCTGCATACCACCTTCTGTTCCAGACACCCAGGCATCGAGGGAACCGCTGAGCTTGTGGGGTGTAAATACACTGGTAAACAAAGGTTTTGTCACAGAACAGCTAAGGGGTGTTTTTATCTGCTTTTTTTATGCTGATTTCAGAAATGCACTCAGAATTTCATCACCCATAGTTTTTGAGTAATGTAATTCTTAGGCTATATTGATAATGTATAATTCTTAATTAAGAATGTACATGTATATTCATGTTGAATTTAGGAAACAAAATCTATTTGTGAGCATTTTTAAGACTTTACAAAACGGTGCAAAGTACTGGTAGAGTCTGCAGGCTGAAGTCACTTACCAAGATAGCAGGAGGATTTTTTGAAAAAATGAACAGCATTCACTATGTCTAGCGCAAATTTAGCCACTGCAAAGCCATTAAATGACAGTGTCCAGTAAACAGACAGACAAAAGAAAGACGTATTTCCTGAATCTAGCACAACTTTAAGTAAACAAATGGCCTTCTATATTGGGATCGAGCTTCCTTGCAGTACATAGTATTGGTGGTTTGTGCTTTGGCATAATTTTCCTGCCTTTCCTTGGCAGTTGGCTGCCCTGACTGCATTCTGTCTCTGCTCTCAAAGCCTGCGGAATGACAAGTGGCTGCCATGAGTCCAACAAACAAACCACTGATAGCATACAAAACCGATGAAGTGCACAGCATTCAAAAGCCTTCAAATATACCACAGATTCATTGTTTTCTGCTCTTTGCTTACTGCTGCAGACTTTGATGCAGTCTGCATTGGTGGATAAAAATAATTTTCTTTTGTTTTGAATTGAACTTATTTTCAGATATTCTCTTTCATTTTGTAGCCAGAGGATTGCCTTAACGGTGAATCGTGTGTTTCTGTCATGCAAAAGAAAAACTATTAAACAAAGAAACGAAAAAGTACATATTAAATTAGTAAATTAATATTTAGATAGTATATAAATTATGAATCAAAGTTTTTACTTGCCATGTTTGTGGTCTCCTGAATACCACTGTTTTTGTTCACATAACTTTCTGCGATGCAAGAACAATTTTTGATATAAGTATTCATCTGGAAAAATAGTGAACATGAAGTAGGCAGATAGTCAGAGTGATTGACCAATAGATAGATAGATAGATAGATAGATAGATAGATAGAAATACAGCTTCAATCACAGTTCAGTAGGCCTAGTTTCTATATCTTAACCATAACATTTATTAAACATTCGTAGAATAAAAAATTGTAGCTGGGCTCAGAGCAATGGTGGAACACGCAGATTCATCCAGGGCTACAGGATATGCTGTTTTTTTCTCTACCTCAGTTTTAAATTGCTTTAGAGAAGCTATGAATAGAATAAATTCCAAGTTCACCTTGTACTCAAGATGCTAACAGAACGCTAATTCAAACACTGTTATGTAAAAACATAACAGATAAATGTTGGTTGTTATGTGTGTATGAAATTTTCACTCATATTAACTCTGGGAGATGCATAACAAAGAAATGGTGAGAGAGGGAGATTTTTTAATGTATTTTTAATCTGTATATGCAAGAGATGAATTGATGTTAAATTTCATATTAATTGGCAGATTATTGAGTATTATTTTAGAGTCAGTCACGAGAATTATTTTAACATTTGTTCTGAAATACAAACAAGAAACCACTATCTTTTTATGTACAAATCAGTATGCTTACATGGAAGCCTTCAATTATGAATGTTATGTCTAAGGGAAAGACCTTGCACCTGTTCAGAACTATGTGTAAATTGCCCATATAAGGCAAAAAAATCCTTTTGGGTAACTCCTACAACTGAAGGTGTGCATATACATAGTCAGTGAAAATCAATGTGCCAACATCATTATCCATCCTCCCTTAAGAGTGGCTTAAAAAGGCAGTTCACCATAAAACTAGGAAAGATATGTCTGAGAGGGGCTTTAGTGATATCTATTTATCTAGGTCATTCTGATGGGAATTGCCTAATTTTGAAGATGTTGGCTTGTTAGTAATATCAAGCTTCTCTCAAATATAATGGGAGTGTATGGTATATTTCCTGTGCTGGTGAAGTGCCAAAAACATACATTTGAAAAATTCAACAGCAATGTCTCTTACCAGGAATCCAAGCAACTAGAGGTGGTGGGACCAAGACATCTGATTGGTTGATCCTGCCTCCTCTAGTTGCTTGGACCCACCTCCTCTACAATCTGATTGGTTACTTTTCTGAACCAGTCATTTTTCATTGTGCTCTCAGAATATTTTTATGATGTTAAAACTCTCATGAGCAAAAACTTGCTTAGAAAATGCTGTGACTTTTTCCCCCTTTAAAACTGGAGCCCATTCAGGCCAGCTGGAGGAATCCTAGACTGGCAGCTGAGCCTTTCAACCGTGTGTTGGCACGAGAAATAGTGTGCCTACTATCCTTCATTACTCCATGTGGCCACTAATATCCGTGTTCAGTACTAATTATATCTCCCCTACACAGCTATGTACCTCAGATTTGATAAACAAAATTGCTTACTATTTTAAGGAAAATTAAATATGCTAATGTGTTGATTAGGTGCATTTATTAACTAAAGCCATTTAAGTTGTTAATTTAACAGGTCGTCGTGAAATATCCAGTTTATGATATCATCTCACCTTCTCTACTCTGCTGTTTCTTTTGACCCACTGACTAATTGGAAACAAACAAGCACATTGGGCTCTATTGTCCCATCATGCACTTAAATCATAAAAATGCTTAAAAAGTTACACATTTTTTAGTTACATGTATTCTCCACTCATCAGTGTTGTCATGCCCACCAAACATAACCCTAAAAAGAAGGTGTGTCCATGCAATAAGTATAATTAATTTAACAAGCAGGAAAAGGGTGTTATAACGAGGGTTGCTACTAACAACAGTTTTTCTAGTGATTAATGAATCGACTACTTTATTGACTCTTGTTATTTTAATCTATACAATTCATTTCCCTCCAGAAAATCAAAATGGCCATTTCATGTATATTAATTTTGACAGCAACAAATTGTACGTCATTGCAGGGCTTTTGACAACTGTCACGACCTGCTCGTCCGATCTTCCTGTGTGCCACGCCCCCCTCGTTACCTCGTGTTAATTCCTGATCACCTGTTGCCTGTTATTTTCGGCTTGTCCTGTATATTTAGTCTGCAGAGTTAGTTTCCCCAGATCCGTCGCTGGTGTTTGTCGCCGTCTGCCCTATTCGTGCCTCAATAAACCGCATTTCCTGAATCCTCGCCTGCCTTCCTTCTCATTCCCCACTTCCTGCCTGCCCGTCGGACAGCGGTCCAAACAATGACGGATGCTGGCTTTTTGGAATTATGACATTTACACCCACAATTTGATGGAGTGGTATGAGTAAAATATTAATGAGAGACATATTGTAGTCCTCAAAAGTTAATATTCTATATAAATTTGGCATATGCTTATTAAATTTGGAAATGGCATTATTTTGATATATCATGGAAGTTTATCAATACTGAAGTCATGGTGAACAAAGGGACAGCTCTAAATGAGGAGATAAACAAAGTGAAAGGATGTCAGTGCACTCAGTGGTGTGGCAGTACTTTCTGCAGTTTAAAGTCCAACGTAAATTGTAAATGGACTGCATTTATATAGCGCACAATATGTGCCTCACATCCACCCATGCATTCATACACCGGTGGCAGAGGCTGCTATGCAAGAGTCCAACCTGCACACCGGGAGCAATTTGGGGTTCAGTGTCTTGCTCAAGGACACTTTGATGGGGTCTGGATGACCATGGCTCGAACTGGCAAACTGCTGGTTGCCGAACTATAGCACTACCTCCGGCGCCACCATCTTTATTTAATTACATTGGCAAATATTGTTTTGATTTTTATTTCTAATTTTTTAAATATTAGGTTCTGTTTTTGTTTCAGTTTTAGTTTACAATGATAACACTGGTTCCAACAAGCCTAAAGCCACACAAACACACACTGGCACCATCAATCAAAGCAAAATAAGCTGATGTCACGTTCTGCATGTCTGACCCTCTTGTCTCCTCCCTAACGTCTTGTTAAGCCACAGTCTGGTCGTGGATGTCATACCTTCCTGTTGCCTGTGCCCTTCCTCAATCCAGTCCTTCCATTTTTGATCCCTTGCAATCTTGTTTTACCATCCCTGATCATTTAGTTCAAGATAACCCTTTTTCACCAACATGCCTGCCTTTGAGTCCTTCAAGTCATGAGAGAATGACTGGACTCCGGAAATTGGCCACAGGCTATCCCCAGGAGCTTCTCATGCTACGCATCTCTGCTTGCATGTTTTCCCCTATTCCCTATTATCAACCTCAGCCCGATCCTCCAGTCCACGCACCTCACATGTTCGAGGACAACTCGCTGATGTACCTGCTCAGTGACAGATATTTGGAGGAGCTCAACGAGCCTGATGAACTCGATCAGCCTCCTGCCATGCAGATTGCCTTGCCTTTGCCAGTGGTTACGGCACTGGGGAATGGGGTCAGAGGTCCAGGGCCCAATCCGGATGAAGAGGGCAGTCTCACGGACTTATGACCTGAATGAGTTCCCCAGCCTCAGTGAGAAAGGGCTCAGGTTGAGAATCAGAATCAGTTTTATTGGCTAAGTAAGGTGAATTTGACTTGATGTTTACTCCAAAACGAATCAGACAATAAACATTAAATGATTAATTAAAGTGGACATAAATGAACCTGAGTTAGAGGAAGCTATGCCAAAGTTGATTCTGCCGGAGACTCTGGTCCGGCAGAGCTCACTGCAATCTCGCCACATGCCGCTTCTCCAGAGTCTGCTGCGATCTTACTGCATGCCACTTCTCCAGAGCCCACTGCTTCTTTTTGCAAAGCGAGGCCACCCTGCCCACCGACTCGCCGCAGCTCCTCCAGCCATTTTCAGTCGCAGGAGGAAGAAGCAGAGGAAACTAGCAGTGCCCATGGAGAGGCCACTGCTGCGCCTCCAGCGCCCCACCCAAGAGAAGCTCTCCCAGCAAAGCTGTCCCAGCTTTGCCTTGCTCTCCTCCAGGTGTCCACACATTGAGGAGAGAGGATCACAGGATTCGCAGGGCCTTGGTCCTCTCAGCCATGCCATAGGACTCGGGGTGACAGCCAGAGGTCAGACTGAGGGTGATGCCCAGTTTAGAACAAAAGGCTTGGAATGCCTGGGAGGTGAATTGGGGGCCACGATCAGAGACCACGTCATCGGGGATGCTATAGTACCCAAACATCCAGGTGACCAGGAGACCTGCCAGCTCATTCGCTGAAGGAAGTTTGGGGAGATGGATGGAGTGACACATTCTCAAAAACCGACCCACGATAGTCAGAATCATGGGTTTTCCAAGAGATGAAGGGAGGTCGGTCATGAAGTCTAGCGCTCAGTGTAAACAAGGCTGAAAAAGGAATGGGCAGGGGCTGCAGAAGACTGGCAGGGGATGCGTTGGAAGATTTGAGCTGTGAGCAATCAGGACAGGGAGTGACATACTCATCTACAGCCTTCCACCAGCCCAATCACCAATATCTCTGGGAGAGGAGCTTAGCGGTAGCTGCAACCCGGGGGTGACCAGAGCTGTGGCAAGTGTGGACCCATTGGATGGTGGCTGAGCGAAATTGTGGAGGTACAAAGATCTTACCAGCTGGGCTGTGGTGAGGTGGGTGATTGTGACAGTTGGTGGTCTGTATGGTCGAGATCGAGATTCCCCAACCCGGAGCCCACAAAGCAGGATAGTGACAGAACTGAGGGTGAGGGTTGCTCATAAGCCTCTGGTGGGTCGTGTCGTCTGGACAGGGTGTCGACTCTCTGATTCTTCGAACTGGGAAGGTAGAATACTTTAAAGTTAAAACGAGTAAAGAACAAAGATCAGTGTGCTTGTCACACGTTCAAGCGTTTGGCATTCTGGAGGTATTCAATGTTGCGATGGTCTATATAAATTGTGTTTTCTATTCATCCCTATCACATATCCTTACCTGGTTTGCATATCCTTAACAGGTCAAATCACAGGCGTTTAAAGCCCAGTAACCAACACACAGTCGCAATCCACCATCTGCCTGGGAAAAACCCAGATGTTACCGGAGATGTGGATGAGCAAATAATAACTTATCTTAGCCCAACGGTGATGTAGTCATTCGTCACTTCCTCCTTAGGCAGAGAAAGGGAAAACAGTCAGCCATTGGATAAAGGTGCCCCCTCCAGGAGATCGATGGAGCAATCAGATGCCCAATGAGGAGGCAGCTGGAATGATTGCGCCTTACTAAACATGTTCAAGTAATCGCGGCATTCAGCGGGAATTGCCGACCGTTCCTCCAGCTCAGGGTCTCATTGGAAGAGGTAAAGACAAACACCTGGATAAACACAAAAGAGATCATGACAACTCCCATGATCCCCAATCCTCATGTGGGTTATGGTCACACAGCCAATGGTGCCCTAAAATAATGGAATCCCAGGTATAGCTGCAATTGTTCACTATGGCACAGTCCCACTTGCCAAGTCAGCAGAACGGTGCGGTACATAATTTTCCCAGATTCCCGGGGCTTGCTATCTCATTGCCATGTATGGCTAACAGGGTCAACTGTTCCTATAGCGGGAGACCTATATGGCTTACAAGGGAGTGATTGATAAAATTACCTGAAGCCCCGGAGTCCAGAAGAGCTTTAGCATAGCTCTTTTCTCCCCCACAGCTGATTAATGCAAGTAAGATAACTTGGGTATGTATTATTTGGAGGAGAACAGACAGGCCATCCTTAATGGAGTCTTTGTGATGCTGGGGGCACACTGGACAATGCTGTAGTGTGTGCCGTGGCTCCTCACAATAGAGGCAGAAATAATTTTGATATCGCCACTGTCTTTCCCCTCAGGTGAGGGGAGCACAACTGAGCTGTAAGGGCTCTGAACTCTCCACAGGAGAGGTGGTCGCAGCGGCGTGCACTTCTGCTCGAGTGCGCTAGTAGCAACGATGACAGACATTGTTATCCTGTGTGATCGACAGCCTCATGTACTCATTGAAAGGGAGAGTTTCTCCACAGGAGATGAGCTTGTTCTGCAGATTCAGGTTCAGGGCCTGGCAACACAGGACTTTTAAGTAGTCAACCAGTCATCAGAGACCTGCAGTGCTCATTCAGAATTCCAAGGAAAAGTCAATGGCGGTCTTGGTTCCCTGCCGGAGATCACAGAGGTGGTGCCCCGGGATGATGAACGACCTCCCAGAAGGCTCTCTGGAACTCCTTTACTGAGTCGAGGAGCTGGCTGTCTTTTGGCCAAAGCGCTGTGGCCCATTCTCGTGCTCTTCCTGACAGCAGCGAGTTGATGAAGCAAACCTGCAGCACATCCTCAAGGATGCGAATGGGGTGCTCATCCGTATAAATCATGCATTGCATAAGAAATGACCGACGGTGATCGGAATCGCCATCATACTTCTCTGGAAGCACTACCAATACCGGAGAAGGGAATCAGGTAGGGCAGCCTGAAATGCCTGTCCCTGCAGCAGATGTTGATCTAGTGCAGTAAGTTAGTTTACTTGATCTTGCAGCTGCTGGGTCTCGGCGGGGTTCGTCCTTACTTTGGCAAAGTACTCTGTCATGGCAGAAGTCCAGAGACAGGGGACCTCAGTGCAAGAGGACAATAGCTTTATTTGGAAGCCCAAATAAAGAACAACCAGATCCAAATTGCAAAGACAGAAACATAGTCGAGGAAGGTGGTCCAGAAGGGTTCAGGCTGAGGGGAATCCATGCAAGGAGTAGACACGATACCAGGAACAGGAACACCAGGAACAGGAACACCAGACAGGATGGGCAGGCAGGGACAAGACCAAGGCAAGCGGGGCAGGAGCAGGCAGGCCAGGAACAGGTAAGGCAGAGACAAGCAGAGTTCAGACAACACAGACTAGAAAGAAGACGAGGTAAGAGAACTGCTCAGATCGGTGCATCTGGCAGACAATATTTTGCAAAGGCGGATTTATGAGCGCATTCTTTTACAGTGCAGGAGGGGCAGAGAGCCATTTCCTGCTATTGAACACTCAACACCCCTCAGGGCATGACACTTGTCCTGAATTGGGATAAATTGCACTTCAGTGTTATTCACAAATAATCTAATACTGCTCTAAAAGTTAAGAATTCTAAGAATAGGTCAAGTACTCTTATATCTGTGTTGTATTGATGAAGGCCTGATATGAGAGGTTGGCTTTTCATAATTAATTATCTACTCCAGTTGATTTTCTCCGGCAATTGGAACACCCTGATTCTGTCTATTACAAGATTTTTCTCTGCATCATTTATTTAAATTCAGTTCCTTAATAACTATCCTGCCGTGCTGGGATTTCTAAACCAAAATAAAACAGAAGATGAAGTCAAACAAACCCCTGACCTTAAAAACTGCATTCGTTATTTTTAAGCCTCAGCATGATGATAAATAAGTAATACGACTTTAATGCCTTACATATTAAAAGTCTAGTGATTTACATGAAAAAGCAAACAGCATATTTTGATCATAATGTGTACATTCCTTTCACTTAATACATTTCAAAAATAATACAAGCATCTTCAGTGCATAAGGATTTCACTGGAGGACGTCATGAGCTCCTTAAAGAAGTGAGCTTCATTCTGTGGACTTAAGCTGCATTAAAGGTGGCACAGGAGGGGCGGTATGCGGTCTAAACGTCAGAGAGCCGTGATACAGACAGCATGGCGGACTTTTAATGACTTATTTGATCGTTTTTTTTTTTTTTCACGTGATCAGAAACATCACAAGCACAGAGAAAGTGATGGGCGTGAATTTCCGTTCATTGAATTCAGGTGTTTCATCTAGACCCATTGCCACAGGTGTGTAAAAAGAAGCATCTAGCCTTGCAGTCAGGTTTACAAATGTTCGAAAGAATGGGTCATGTGGTGACTGTCACAGGATACTACCTTTGCTATAAGTAAGTTCATGAATTTGCTTCCTTGTTAGATATTTCACGGTCAGCTATAAGTGGAATTATCGCGAACTGGAAGCCTTTACCGGAACAACAGAAACTCAGGCACCAAGTGGCCGACCACATAACGTGAAAGAGGCGGGACACCGGCTTATAGTGCGTAAAAGTCGCCAACACTCTATTGACTCAATAACTGCAGAGTTCCAAACTTCCTCTGGCATTAACCCCAGCATTAACACCCCCCCCCAAAGAGTTTCATGGAATGGGCTTCCATGGCCGAGCAGCTGCATACAAGCCACACATCACCAAGTGTCGGATGGAGTGGTGTAGAGCACACTGGACTCTAGAGCAGAGGAAATGTGTTCTGTGTAGTGACCATCGAGGTGTTGCACTACATCTATCAGTATAATGCATGTGTTTAGACCATATTTATACATACCCAAAAGATTTGTTATACCCTGTATAGTGCACTCTAAATAAAAGCACAAATTTAGATTTTAAAATGTGTACTGTTATGTACAGTATTTTTTGTTTTATTTTTGTGGAAAAAATTAATATTATAGATGCATGTATAGTATGTATGTGTAAAATAGCTTTTAAAAAGTTGCTTAGACAAAGGAGAAATTTCTTTATATTCTTCTTTTACTATGTTTCTTATTTTTCTTATACTTTACAGCAAAACTACGTCAACGTCGCACATGCCTGTCATTGCCAGTGACGTCGCTCCTCATTCCGGACTGTGGGTGGACACGACCAAAAAAATCCCAAAGCAGACACTAAACTCTCTTCTGCGGCGGACTGCTATTTAAGGCTGACACATTCTATCCGAATACTTCGCCTCCTGGGTATTTTAAAGTCAATGTTCCTCTCGCCCTACCGTGAGAAATGCAGGAAATGCTCTGAACATCTCTGTGGCTAATTTAGTCCAGCATGAAAAACAAGGGGAGCAGGGACACTTTGAAAGTCATTCCGCCGGTCGGTCCGAACTGTGCTGCTACCGCTTATTTTCTCCATCTGAAACACTGATGACGTTTGCTCCGATTATTCATACTTTTGGGGGGATTTTATCAAAATATCCATAAACAAATAAAGGATTTACACGAAGAAATCCAAAATCAAGTGTCATACCCCTTTTGGATCCTGGATATGAAAGAAGGCTAACCTGGAGAAATAATACTCGTGTGAGACATGGAGACTTACTTCGGATGTTGCAGGTGCTTCTTTCGACGGAGAGCGCAATTTTAACTATTTTTAAACCATTTAAGTTGGAACTTTTCAGCAATATCGTTGTAAAAATGCTTAACGGTGCTCTGTTGCTTAGTATTTTCACTGTATTTTGTTTAATGTCGATGACAGAAAACCGCAAAAGCTTTAAAGATATCTGTAAGAGTCGCTGCTTCTGCGAAGAAAGGGAAAACGTACTAAACATAAACTGTGAAAAAAAAGGATTTACTACGGTTAGCCAATATCAGCCGCCGCAAAATAAAATCAGTCAAGTCTTTCTTAATGGAAACTCTTTCTCCAGACTTAATCCCAACGAGTTTGCAAATTACAACAATGTTACAAGCCTTCATTTGGGAAACAACGGTTTACAAGAGATAAAACCCGGCGCTTTCAATGGTCTTAAATATTTGAAAAGACTCCATCTGAACAATAACAACTTGGAAATTATTAAAGAAGAAACTTTCGCCGGTTTAGAAAATCTTGAATACTTACAAGCAGATTACAATTACATATGCGCGATCGAAGCTGGCGCATTTAGTAAAATGAATAAATTAAAAGTACTTATACTTAATGACAACCTGCTGCCTTCTCTTCCGAGCAATGTGTTTCGTTTTGTTTTGCTTACCCATTTGGATCTGAGAGGCAACCGGTTCAAGTCACTTCCCTTTACAGGTGTTCTGGAGCACATCGGAGGTATTATGGAGATTCAGCTGGAGGAGAACCCGTGGAATTGCACATGCGATCTGATTCCGCTGAAAGCTTGGCTGGATACCATATCGGTTTTTGTGGGCGACATCGTGTGCGAGACACCTTTTAGACTCCACGGCAAAGACATTACACAGCTGATAAGACAAGATTTTTGCCCCAGGAAAAACTCTGGAGATTCTGGCCAGCGCGTAATGAAGCCTCCGACGGATTCCCAATACCAAGATCCATTCCCGACTGTACTCACGGGCTTTACGCAAGCAAAAGCACCAAAGGCGTCGCGGCCTCCGAAAATAAAGAATCGGCCGACGAATAGAATGACAGAATCCAATAAGGACATGCAAGTATTTGGACCCATAATGGTTTATCAGACAAGGTCTCCTGTGCCGATAGTGTGCCCCAAAGCATGCGTCTGCACCCCGCAGAAACCGGACAGCGGGTTAGGCATAAATTGCCAAGAAAGGAAACTGCACAATATATCAGACCTCCAGCCTAAACCATCCTATCCAAAAAAACTCCTTTTAACTTCCAATTACTTGCAGACCATTTATAGCACCGATCTTTCTGAATACGGTTCACTGGAGCTCCTTCACCTGGGGAACAACAGAATAGCAGTTATTCAGAACGGAGCCTTTAAAAACTTAACTAACCTACGCAGACTTTATCTTAATGGTAATTACATCGAAAGCTTATCTCCATTTTTATTTGAGGGACTTCAGAGTTTGCAGTATTTATACTTGGAATATAATATTATAAAGGATATATTACCTAAAACGTTCAACTATTTACACAATTTACAGTTGCTGTTCTTGAACAACAATTTGTTGAGGTCATTGCCTGATGATGTTTTTGGTGGGACAATGCTTACACGACTGAACCTGAGAAACAACCACTTTTCCCATTTACCGGTTAAGGGTGTATTAGACCAGCTGTCCGCATTTATTCAGATCGACCTTCTCGAAAACCCATGGGATTGTACCTGTGATATTATAGCACTAAAAAACTGGATGGAATTGTCCAGCACCAGCGTTGTAGTTAATGAAATCACATGCGACTCTCCTTCTAAACAAGCGGGAAGGCTTCTTAGGGCACTGCGAAATGATGAAATCTGCCAAGAAAATGACATAGGGACCAGAACACCCAAAGTTATTACAAGCTCCTCAGCCGATTACACTGCAACTACAGACAGCATATATGATATGCAACCAGAAGTGCCATTGTCTGTTCTGATCCTAGGTTTATTAATCGTCTTCATTCTTTCGATTTGTTTTGGTGCGGGATTATTCGTACTGATACTTAAGAGACGCAAAGGAGTTGACAATTTGCCAGCAAATGCTAATAATTTTGACTTGAACGTTTTCCAGGTTCCTTACCGTTCGTATAACACAGAAACTACTGCGGATAAATCCAATGCTCACGTTCATAATTACCTTCCTGCGCCTGTGGGTCAAATGAGTCAGAACCCAATTTATCTGCAAAAAGAAGGCGATCAGTTATCTTACTACAGAAACATAAAAGAAGTGAGCTTCAGAAACCTGGATAATAAAAAGGAGGAGCAATCGATGAATCCTGCATATACAATTAGCACTGCCGGATTTATCAAAAAGCAATCCAATGGAACAGGAGATGCGGAGATACTGTACCAGAACTTTGTGGAACGGGATCAAAAACTTCCAGCTGCAGGGGAAATGAAGTATACTTTTTACGCATTGCCGAAAGCACTTTCTACACCCATATACGAACCAAATAAGAGCTACGGGCAAGGCCGTTTAAATAAGAACAAGTTGTCCACAAGTTGTACGAGGAAATATACAGAACAAACAAATAACGAACACTACCGGCAAACGTGGAAACGCAGGACGGTACCGGACTACCTCGAAGTTTTGGAGAAATACACAACTACCAGTCATTTGTAATTACTTCCCCTATATCGCAGTCTAAATATTGTTCTCTCTCTTTAACTGTGAACTGCTGAATGTACCTCACTCCTCACAGAAGCTCCTTTTCGAGCTTTGTAAATTAGTGATTGTTAAGAATGATAGTTACTCTGTTAAAAATGAAAGTACTTGGTAGCAGCAGCATGTTATTTTTTATCTCTTGAGAAAATTATATTTTAGAAGTCTGAGAGACTGGAATAATTCCGCGGCACTTCGTAGCATTTCAGTGTAGGTTATCGAAATAATACTGCATTTTATTTGTCGCTCTTTACATAGGCCTACGTTCTTGATGTGCCTAAGGACTTGACGTAGCTTATGCCAGTGTGCGTGCGCCTGTATTGATGTGCTGTATGTCATGAGAGCAGTGCAGTTGGTCTTTGTGTTAAATGGAATTAATGGCTGCATTGTTAGCATACTTAGACATTTAGTATAAGCCGGTGCCTTTTTAAAGTACAACATCGTGAGTAAAACTTACCTTAGAATGTTATCAAGTTAATATACAGTGCAGGAAGGTCAGTCAAAGTTTTAATGCTTTCATGTGTTTAGCTTTTATTTAACTATAGGCAGGATTTTATGAAGCCTCTTTTGAATGGTGTAGTAATGGAACACTATGGGTACTATGCTATGTTTTTAATAGTTTTGGCAGCGTTTGGCTGGATTGCACTGTCAATGTAGAACAGTGATATAATATGTATTATTATTATTATTATTATTATTATTATTATTATTATTATTATTGAATTAAGTGTGGCAGCTGCTAATTTCACTCAGTCGTTCATTATATTGCGTTTTGGTAATACTTTGCAGCAAAATATTACTAATTATCCATCAAGCAATCTGCTTACCTTAGTTG
>JAODKE010000040.1:5033408-5047435 GCA_026779605.1 Mormyrus hasselquistii | reverse complement strand
GGCGTCAAATTGATTTATTATTTTATATTCTGCTAATCAGCCAGCCTTTTTATGCCCTAATTTAGGTTCATCCAAATTCTCCTAAGGCATTAAGGCATATCAGTGTCACTGTGCTTCTGTTTAGATCTAAGTTGCCCAGACAACCTTAGACTGACGATGACGATCATGAGGATGACGATCATGATGAAGCTCATTGTTGTTATACTTTGTAAAATTAGCTATTAAATGCCAGTATATTTTTCATTTACAAACAGCATTGTGAATTTTAAAAAATGGTCATAAAAATAATAAAAAGGGTTTTTTTTTCCAATACAGTATGTGTCTTTAATGCTGGAGTATTTTAATTTCCAGACCAGAGATTTGTAAATTCTGTTGAATCTTGAAGGAATATGCATCAGAATATGTTCCAAGGCACAGTGGCAGAGGTTTATCTTTGCACACAAAATACTGGAACTGAATCTTTATGAATATGCATTGTTAAAACAGAATTTACTTTAAGGATGATTCTGTACATACTAAAAAACTATACAAATTGTAGTATTTAATCTTGGAATTGGTGTAGCTAAAATGTGTGTGGAAAAAGCTCGCAAAAACAATAAACAATAAGGAGACAGCTTTGGATTGCTACGCATTTGCTGTTTTTATTTTTAATTATTTTTTTTTCAGTGGATCCTTATAAAACTTATCATGCTACTGATTTTACTTTGTTGATGTTTTTTCCCTTCATGGATCCGTATAAAACAATGTGCCACAGTATGATAGTGCAAGTCTTAAAGTTTTAAGTTTTGGGCAAACACTGATCGTGCATTTAAATAAATGCTTTTTATATATCTTCGAAGCAGAATTTATTACATATTTGCTTTTCCTCTGATTATGTGTACTTTTAATTGAAATACACCATTAAAAATTATATTTCAGCAAATATTTATATGTCTTATATAAATTAACTTATACAAATTAACTTATAATATAACTAATACAACTAAAGTTCAAAATATGCATGTTGTTATTGTTTAAATGTAACATTTGGTCATAGAACTCATCTGTTATTCAATAATTATTAATGATTATTCAAAAATCAATGAATAAATGTTAAAAAGAGTCTGAAAATACACTTATTAAGTACTGATTCATCTATACTGCTTTACAGTCATGCATATCATATCTTTAGAAATTATACATACACAAATTCTGAGTATACTGACCTTATTAAACTGCAGTTCTGAGTGATTTAGCTGGTGTTTGTGTTTCTTACAGAGGGGACATTTACTGTGCAGAGCCCCAGAACGCCACGATTTCCTGTTGGCACATAAATGGAACGTACTGAATGGTATCCATGGAAGCGCCGGAGTACTGAGACCACTATTATCAGTAGTGACACTCTTAGCTGGGCTGGAAAGTAACAGCAAGCACAATTTCTTTATTTTTAAACCAATCTCTACACTGCCTTGCTATTCGTATTTGTTAAAATATTTTTAAGATTACGTGTTATGGCCAGTGCATATTTTTAAATAGAAGCGTAATAGATTAAGTTAGCTAAACTTTGTCCCTGAAATGGAATAGGTGGTTATTTGTGTGGTGTTTTTGCATAGGTCTATAAGTAAATAAAACATAAAAAACGTTATTATTCTTATTATTTTATTTTTTTTTAATCCTAATATAGCATTATTATATTAGAGCAACAAGTGTAGTTAAGGGAAGCTTATAAATTTAGTCAATTGTCATTTATTGGTATTTATTGGTAAATAAACTTTTAATAATCAAAGACTATCGGGATTGGTTTTGGACTTTTTGTTTAAAGTATAGTATTTAAGTATTTTTTAAATAAATATTAAAGAATTAATAATATTAAATCACCCAGTTACAAAGTCTGGTATTCTCCAACATTTGCTTCTGTATCATGTAGAAATAGCATGTTTAGAGTCACAGAACTTGTGATCTCATTCAGTAAGTGCTGTGACCTGCTTTCATTTGTTCTCTGCTTTTTACACCATTGTACACTGACCCCATACATCTCCCCATTTCAGAAAAAAGAAACAAGTGATTTATATTAGTGCCAGTCACCTCTGGTCTACATGAATCTGTATGTTTCAGGTCTAGACCAGATTTTATGCATAGATTAATAATGTATATACTTCATGACAGATAATATTAATATTACTGAAATTAAAATACGTTAAAAAAACACATATTTCTTTTTATTTTGTGCTTTGTGAATTTTTTGAGATGTAACGCTCCCTCCTGTTTTATGCTAGTTGCCTGACAGCACTGCACAAAGAGGTGACATTGTACGGGTCTTTTTTTCATTTCAGCAATCGCCATAGAATTCTAATGAAGATCTTGAACTGAAAATTTGCACTAAAAACACCCATGTTTGGCACCCATCTTCTAGAGGGGGAAAAAAGTAGTAATCATTATTGCACTATAGTGAAAATGTATATTTTGGTTCTTTTAAAACTACATCAGAAGAAATAATGAGTTCAGAAGAAGCTTTAATGGCACAAATCACCATTGTGTTGTTGAATTTAACACTGACCAAAATTGTCACAGCTGCCTATTTAAGCCCAGATGACAGAAGAGTGACAAGGCTCTTCACTATAGTGTTTTTGTTACGTAGTCTCATTTAATCACTGTGTTCAGTTTTAGCAAGCAGGGCAAAACCACAGCACTAAAGATTTCCTTAGGGAAACTATACCGCTTCACTGGGAGGCTGAGAGAATGAACTCAGTCATGGGATTATAGTAAAACTGTGGCACAATAGTACATTTATCACTGGGGGGGGGGGGGGATCATTTTTCTTCAGTGAAATTGCTACCTGTAGCAGAAAACAGGTAAGAAATAGGGTCTTAGTGACATCGCAGCCTTTCTTTTCACAATGTCTGCATAGCGACTAGTTATCAGATCACAAAAACAATTTTAGTATTTCATTGTACAGTTTCGCAACCATAACACCCTCTTTTCTCAGGACTACAGTGATTGCCATAACTGAAATCTCAGAGCACCACCAACAACAGGCTATCATTACCTTTTGTCTGAATTTAGAACCTCAAATGTAAATGTGGGTCTTCTGGGGCGTGGAAATGAAGGGTTCCTTATTTGCTAGTTGGAATGGGCCTAACCCAAGCATCCAACCAAAGCAGCACAGGATCCCACACTGAGTACAACATGGACGGGATGTTAGGTCAGCATTGGGTACGTTGGCTTTGGGCAATTCGGAGACACCATTTAGGATACGGCTTCCCAAGCCCGCAACACCATGATGACAGTCCCAGAGACCTTCGATTGGCAGGGGATTCCCCTTTGGAATTTCTTGATGTGATAGTATTTCATCATTTTGCAACCCCCTGCTCATGTCTCATCACCCTTCTAGGGGTCACCACCCCCACTTTGGGGTCCCTTGATTGATAGTGATTGCATGTCTACGGTCTACAGGAGGAAATCCACATACTATGGGGTGAACATGCAAACTCAGCACATACAGGTCACAGGTGGGACTGGAGTTCCAGTCTATGAAGGAATGAGACTACAGTGTTGCCACGAAGTGAATGTTTGTGTGGAATGCATCATCTGTCAATAACCAGTGACACTCGATTTCCATCTGTGAATGGGTTTTTACATCAGGAAATGCACACCGCAATGCTAAGGCTACTGCTTACTGCCGTTAAAGACAGCTGAGCTGGAAGCAGCGGCCTTCCCAGTCACCATATCTCAATGCATATGAAAGTCTGTGGGATGTGATCTGAATGTCCGTGGGATGTGATCTGAATGTCCGTGGGATGTGATCTGAATTGTTAGCAGCAGAGGCCCCTTAGCAGTCAAGCTAGTGGCTGTTTAGACGGGAAAACAAGGTGCAACATAATATTAGAAACGAGGTTCCACATAAACCAAAAGGGTCTGGCATATTTTCTTATGACTAAAATAATTCTTGTGATTATGGAACTTTATGGAACCTAAATTCCTTGTTGATGTAGCTGTTTTTATTTTGTGCAGTTTTTAATTTAAATGTTTCCACAGCTAAGGAATCACCTCCGTGCCTGCTGCCATCTGCCTATGTACTATGACGCTGTGAGAATTCCATACGGAGGAGGGATCAGCCAAGAATGCAGCTCCCATAATCCCTCAAACAGGAACATTCAGCATAGAAAATGCAATGAGGGAACACAAGCAAGGCTGAGGAATTTACATGCCCATCTTCAGATAAGTATATTTCAGGTCTCTACATTATAAAGACGGGGAAACAATAGCAGCATCTTGGACAATCCAAACTGATGGCTATATAAATAATATACATCATAATTTACAAGTAAACTAGTAGCGTAAACCGATATGATACACAAACCAGCATTAAGCATAATTCGGTTGCATAGGGATACAACTAATAATGAATTACAGTATATGCAGCTTACAAGCTCAGCTAAACCAAATAAGAATTCTGTGGGTGAAAAATTGTTAATATATGATTTAAATGCACATCATTATATGACAGAGCACTACCATTTAGGACCAAGGGGAAATACCAGGAAAGAACTGGCAGATTCTGCTATTACGCTGAACAGGTAAAAGGGACGAATGACTCTGTTACTCGCTGCACCTGTTTTGTCATACGACTTTCAACATAAGCTATACAAACCCAGTGCAATCTCCTGTGTTAATGTCTATGGATAATCGATTCATCATCTTATACTTAACAAATCAAACGGGCTGGGGATTCTGGGGAGCTGCGACTCCACAGCTGATGAGCTGTTCATGATGCAGCTAGTCATGTCATTTCAACTGCTTGGCCCAAAAAATACAGTGTAAATCCTACTTAATTATTTGACAAGCATTATTGGTTAAAATATTAATTCAGTGTTTTGGTTATTGTCGTGTTCACGGGGAATGACGAGGCAGGAAGGTGAGGATCCACCAGCACACAGGTTTATTACGGAGATACGGGCAGACAGCGTTTTAACATCAATGACAGAACTAGGGAATACTGACTGAGACAGGGACTAAATACACAAGACAGGTTGAACTTAACATGCAACAGGTGATTACAATCGGGAATAAACACTAGGTAATGAGGTGGGCGTGGCACACACGAGGTTCAGACGGAGCTGGGTGTGACAGAACACCCCCCCCCCCCAAAGGCACGCACACCGAGCGCGACCGAGGGGAGGCTACGGACGAGACGAGGGAACAGGACCTGGAAGACAAAACCAAGACATCCACGAGGCACTGGAAACAGGATGGAAACACAGAACAGGCTCAGGGACAAGAAGTAGGACAGGACCTGACAAAGGATGGGGAACGCAGACAGACACACCTGAAAGGGAGACACAGGGGGAACACAGGCAGGCGGAACAAAAGGGCCAGGAGTGAACAAAGGACCCACAGGAGGAGAAGCAAAAACAGGAGGGACGAACGGACGAGGAGCAGACAGGGGAGACCAGACAGGAACAGACAGGGGACAAAGGGGAGCCTGAGGGAGCCCAGACGGGCGGCGGCCGGAGGGGCCGCAGGGGAGCGGGAGAAGGGAGCAGAAGGGAGAGACACAGGGGCCAAGGGAACGGGTCGAGGGAGTGACAGAGGGGACACGGAGGGAGCAGGAGGGAACACCAGCAAAGGCAGGCAGGAGGGGGAAGCCGCGGCAGGCAACAAGGCAGCTGGAGCCGGAGAAGGTGCCGTCCGACGTACCGCCGAAGAAGGGGGCCCGGAGGTGGCCGACAGAGAGCCAGAGGCAGAACCAAGGACCTGCACTGGGGGGCGGCGGTGCAGCCACGGGAGTGGCCGCTGGCGGTGCAGCCGGAGTCACGAACGAGCAGGGCTGGATGGGCTGAAAGGGCGTGCAGGGCTGGACGGGCAAGCAGGGGGCACCTCGGTGGGCACGTCGGCGGCGCGGCCAGCAGGGGGCGCCTCGGCGGGCACCTCGGGCAGAGAAGCGGCAGCGGCAGGCAATGCTGTGGACAGAGCGGTGCCAGTAGCAGCGGGCGGAGCCGGGGAATCGTGTCCCTTATCGCTCTGATCCCCTTACCGGCTAGGTGCGTCGGATGGTAGTGGTACGCCTCTAAGGGAGGCGGCAGCTCCCTCGGGCTGGTCTGGCGGGGTGACTCCCATGCGGGGAGCAGCGAGCAGGCTCCCAGGAAGAGCGTCGGGGCTTCTTCCGGTCGCTCTCTGTTCCTCCTTCGTTTCTTTTTCCGGACGGGGCAGGTAAGTGGAGGCGAGAATGCCGCTGAGCCAGCGAGAGGTCGGCATAGCTATTCCTTTACTTAGCCGATGAGCTGCTGCAGGAAGGCGCGCACTTCTGCCATAGCGTGCACATCCGTACATGGGTTAACCCCCTGGAGGAGGTCCCAGCTCCAGTCCCCTAGGCTAATAAGCCGGGATCCTCTCGGATCTCCGTCAGCTCACGCCAATAGCTCACCTCGTGCAGCAGGATGAGCCATTGGTCCTCAACCTGCTGCGGTGAGTCATTCCGGCGTTCTGTCGTGTTCACGGGGAATGACGAGGCAGGAAGGCAAGGATCCACCAGCACACGGGTTTATTTCGGATATACGGGGCAGACAGCGACTAAACATCAATGACAGAACTAAGGAATACTGACTTAGACATGGACTAAATACACAAGACAGGTTGAACTTAACAAGCAACAGGAGATTACAATCGGAATGAACACTAGGTAACGAGGTGGGTGTGGCACACACGAAGATCGGACGGAGCTGTGCGTGACAGTTATGAAGAGAAAATTATGGTTATGGTGCCAAGACGAAACACTGATATACCTAATTTGATTTTACTGAATGTGATTTGATGTCACAAATTACAAAAATAAGAATACAATACCTCATCCATCCATCCATTGGGGGGCAGCATGTGGCTCAGTGGGCTAAGCCTGCGTGCCTGTAATCACTTGAGCCAGACCCTTAACCCCGCAGCTCCCTGGGCGCCCCAATAAGTGGCAGCCCTTCGCAGACAGCTTGCTCTACAAAGAGCAAGTTGAGAGAGGCGTAAAAAAAAGAATTTCCCCATGGGGATCAATAAAGTTGTGATTATTATTATTATTATTATTATTATCCATTTTCTGAAACCGCTTAATCCCTACTGGGGTCACAGGGGGGACTGGAGCCTATCCTGGGAACAATGGCCGCAGGCGGGTACCAACCCTGGGCAGTTGCCAACGCACCACAGGGCACACACACTCACACACACACACACACACACATAACTATAGGGCCAATTTAAACTCACCAATCAACCTGCCCTGCACGCTTTTGGACCGTGGGAGGAAACCGGAGCCCATAGCGAAAACCCACATGAACACAGGGAGAGCGTGCAAACTCCACGCAGAAAGGACCCAGGACAGACCCAGGACCTTCTTGCTGTGATATAATAGCTTATATGGTAGTATTTTTCTCATAGCTCTAAGAGTTTTATGTCCTATAAATATTGGAATGTTAAATACATTCAGTGGCAATTTTATTAGATACACCGAGTTACATCACGCCAGACCTACTTTTTTTACTACAGGATGGCTTCATGGTCTACAGATGCGCTGGAGGTTTCTTCAAACTTTCTGTTGCACCGACACGTCATTTTTACACCGGCAGTCTTCATGTGAGCTTTGACAAGTCAGACTCCTCTCCTCAAACATCTGTAATTTATTTAATTTTTTTTTTTATTATACCGTAAACTCCAGATGTGAAAATCTCAGGAAGGTGGCTGCTTCTGAAATGCTTAAACTGGCACCGTGGGCACCAACAATTTCACCACAATGATTAGAGCCGCTCTAAATGCTTAGCCAAACGGTAGCTAGGCCTTCAGCCCTGTGAGTGCGCTGTATGTATCCACTTACAGCCACGTGATTGGCCGCCTGCCGAAACAGGACGTTTGCATTAACAAGCAAGTATGCATAATATTATCCACATAATATTATTTTTTACGTGCATAATAAAGTGGCACATAAATTTATATTCAGCTGCTTTATTTGATATCTACTGGGGGAGACTGAGAAGTGGTAACTCTATGAACAGAATTCAGTTTCCTTTAATAAGAATCACTGCAGCAGTCTGAGTACTAAAAGCAGAAGTATATTGTACATTTTTTGCACATTTTAGTTCCTTGTCTTTTCATGTTGGTTGTATCTGTTATATATCATGCCTCTTGTGACCTAATTTGCTGCTGTGATGCCTTTAATTTCCAATACATAGTTACTAACACAAGAGTTACCACTTTACATTAGTAATACTTTTTAATGATGGGCCTGCTGACTGACATTTTTTTTTTTTTTTAAAACCACACGTTTAGTCATAATACTGAAGATGACAGAAATGTCCCACCCAGATAGTTTTTTTCTTTGTAAATCGGTATAACCCTATAGCTCATCACAAAGGATTTGAATAGCACATTTTTTCCACCATCTGCTGCATCACATGAGTTGCTGCCAAGAACCTGCCAGTGTTTTTTTAGCTAGCAGAGCCTGTCATAAATACACTGAGTACTAATTTGGGAAGCATCCGTCAAACAGGTATATCATTATGAGGTTATGTGACAACAATGAAATTCACATTAAATTAATTAAATCCATATCCAAAGTTGTGCAATGTGAGAGAGTACTGAGCAATGCTACTAGATGTTCATCCATCCATCCATTCATTATCTTCTGCTTTTCCGGGTCGGGTCGTGGGGGCAGCAGTCTCAGCAGGGAAACCCAGACTTCCCTCTCCCCAGCCACTTCGTCCAGCTCATCCGGGGGAATCCCGAGGCGTTCCCAGGCCATCCGAGAGACATAGTCCCTCCAGCGTGTCCTGGGTCTTCCCCGGGGCCTCCTCCCAGTGGGACATGCCCGGAACACCTCACCAGGGAGGCGTCCACCTCATCTGGCTCCTCTCGATGCGGAGGAGCAGCGGCTCTACTCTGTGTCCCTCCCAAATGACTAAGCTCCTCACCCTATCTCTAAGGGAGAGCCCAGCCACCCGGAGGAGAAAACTCATTTCGATCTAGTTCTTTCGGTCACTACTCCAAGCTCATGATCATAGGTGAGGGTAGGAACGTAGATCGACTGGTAAATCGAGAGCTTTGCCTTTTGGCTCAGCTCCTCCTTCACCATGACAGACCGATGCAGCGTCCGCATCACTGCTGGCGCCGCACCGATCCGCCTGTCGACCTCCAGTTTGTTCATATTTGTAGTAATTGTATATAGTCATTTTGGAGTCACATAACAAACATCTTTGTGGTCAACTCACAACACCAAGGGCAGAGTCTTGGTTGATGTTACTGCCGGAAGCAAGGTGCAGGTCATTGGTATGTCATGGCATGAAGAGCTTATTTGTAGGATATGTTAATCTATGAACATTATCTAAGAAATTAGGCAAACAAACATATAATAAGGTTGGGGGTGATAGCAGATTTGATTAAAAACAGGATTAAATAACTAACTGTCATTGAATTTGTGCAACAGTTTAGGCATATTCATGCAGTGAGTATGTATATGTATTCAGGATATTTCAAAAATAGCATAATGCTCTTTTATTTTGTGTATTTTGTGTTAAAAATGTTTATTTTCACTAATTGTTCTTCTGTAAGTTCCCACACATGAACTTGAAAAGCTTGAAGACTAAATCATTATTTGAAATGCAGCAAGCCAAAGCGTAATTGCTAATGGTAATAAATGTCTGGACCTTTTAAGCTCTTAAATTTTCACGTATAGTTTTGAAACACCGTAAACCATCTTTGGTTTATTGTGCTTGTAAAATGCTATAACGTCTAGGAAGAAGAGAAACAGCTTGTGCGGAACAAAGTTAAAATGAGGAAAAAAAACTTCTGTGTCTGCACCACAAAGGTTGAACAACAGAAAAGCGAACAACTGAAATCAGTAATGATGTCAGGGCACAGAGATGAGAAGGACTTAGTGTAGTCAGTTGGTATTAACTATCCTAATGCGTGACACCTCTGCATTTTTGTGCCATAACGTACCTTCATAGGTGACAAGGCATTTGGTCAGTCTGAAAAAAAAATATAGGAAAAAGAATAAGTAAAATGCACTTACTCTGAGAGAGTAGGAGAGATTGACATTTACAGTAGTCATTCATAATTTAACAAGAGCTACAGAGAGGCACAGGGAGGTAAAACATATGATGAAATTATATATTACGTTCATTGTATTTGTTTTTTGTTCTCCGTATATTTCTATGTGCTTTTCCTAGCATCCTGGTTTACTGCCTTAAGCCGAAAATGATTTTCTATGATGTCAAGAACCTAAAAAGCAACAGCATCAGTAAAACAGCCTCAGTCCTTCTGCAAATGTTGTCATGCTAGTCATAAAGTATGTGCAATGAAATACTGAACAGCCTTCAGAAGAACAGCCTTCAGAAGAACAGCCTTCATATGAACAGCCTTCAGAAGAACAGCCTCAGCTTGTCTGAGAAAAGCAGGAGGCGGAATTTTACTTTGCAGTCTGAGCTCCGGATTTTTTTCATAAATGCCCAACAGTGTTTGGATCCGGTGACTGAGAAGTAAAGGAAGACTGCTCATTAAACTGCATCACTCTAAAATTTTGGACTAAAGGCTGGTTGTTCCCTTGCGCCCAAAATCTCCAGGATAAGCTCCAGACCCCCCACTACCCTGAATAGGAGAAGCGGTTACAGAAAGTGAATGAATGGATGGATGGATGGATTGATTGTGGGTAAAAGGCATCTTTTGACTTTCTCCAGAAGTAAACCCTTAGCAAAAAGTAGTTTATTCAAGTGTGCTACAAGTATACTTATTTTATACTAAAACTGAGGCATACTTGAAGTTTACGTTTTACAGTACATACTGTACTTTATATACTTAAGAATAGTATAGTGAAGTATACTTGACTTATACTGATAAGTATAAAGAAAAGTCTAACACTAAGTGCATTAATACTGACACTTATACTTTAAAACTAAAACTTGTACTTTAGTGTACTTTACTTCTCAACATTCTGTCTTGTGATTTTGTAAATATAGTGCAGTGTAGTGTACATACAGCATGAGTATTTAAGAATACTTTAAGAAGTATATTTCAAGTAAATACATAGTGTGCTACAAGTAATATGCTAAGCAATTGTGCAAGAATTAAGATGGTGGTGCAGGTGGTAGTGCTATCATTTGGTAACCAGAGGGTTGCAGGTTTGAGCCTTAGTTCCTCCTGACCCCCTCAAAGAATCCTTGAGCAAGACACAGAACCCCAAATTGCTCCTGGTGAGCAAGTTAGCATCTTGCATGGCAGCCTCCTCCACCGGTGTACTTGTAGGAGTATAAAAGCGCTATATAAATCCAGTCCATTTATAGGTATACTTAAAGTATAACAACTAGTGAAATAGCAAGAAAATTATTTTTTTTAGTTTTAGTTATTCTAAGTTCATAAAAGTATACTTCAAGTGTACTTCAATAAACTAAAATGTGGCCTAGAAGTATATACCTAGTACACTAATAGTATATAGATGAGTGTACTTACCGTATATACTTGAAAGTATACTTTTGTAAAAATCAAAATGACCTTATAAAGTATACTTAAAGTATACCTTTATAAACTTAAAAATGTTCCAATTTAGTATTTAGTATTATTTAGTATTAAAGAAGAAGTATTAACTTGGTGCATTTTCTAGTACATTACAAGTACATGGTCCGTAGTATACTTGCTATACTTATACTCAAGCATACTTAATAACATGAACTTCAAGTATACTACTTTTTGGTAAGGTAACCCATCCACATGTAGAAAATAGTGCATAAGATTACCCACCAGACCGTTTTAGCCTTTTAACTGCTCAATATTTTTGACCCTTATTCTAAGCCAAGCATCTGTGTATCGGGTTGGAGCTCCTTGACATAAGCAGTAGCTTCTAGATTCTCAGTGCTATTAGTGTGGAAGTGCTTATTTGGCCCAATTGTAAACACAGCAAGCAGCAGCCTGCGGGACATGAAAAGCAGTTGGGTGCTTTACTGTATTAGCAAATCTACATTCATTCAAAGTCTTGTGATCAGCTCACTGTTTGTGCTGCTGTTCTACCAGCTCCAAAGAGGGTGGTGCCCATGATGACTTGAAAGCCCTGTATGCAGGGGCTGTATGGGCAGAGGAGTACACCCTGCTCGCAATTCAATCTTGTAGCCCCCCTTCTATAGCTCATGGTATTTGTTGCTCGTTGGAATTAAGGTTTCTCCATTGCTTTGGACCTCCTGTTTCAGTGCTTCTTAGCTGCTTCCCTGAAAGTCTTCCTGGCTTTGGTTCCTTTTTGTAAAGCTCATTCTCCTAGTTCCTAGTCTCACCTGCTGCTTCTGACTTCCTATTTCCTTTTTTGCTGGTTCCTGTCTGCTAGTTCAGTTTCACAGTTTCTCCCGATACTTGGTTCCTGTCCTCCTTCTACTTCCTGTTCTTTCTGCTCAGTATGCCCAGTTGGCAGCCCCAGGCCTGAGGCATTTACATTGTCAAGGCTGATTAAGTCTTCAGTGAACTACTAAGAAGAGTCTTTTTTATGCAAAGTGACTTAGTGTTGAATGCTATATATGTAGATAGGTAGAGACTTGTATTGAGGCAAATGGAGTTAAAACATGCATGGTTCACAAAAGAAACAGAAAACTTAACTGAGATGAAATTTGTGACTAGTTGAAAGAGAGCATGTTGTTGTTGTGTAACAGTATAATTGCATTGTCCCGGATAATGACTACATTACACACAAAACAAGCAGAAAATCACAAGCACATATTCTATGCAATATCTCTTTCATGTTATGTTATGGACTTTGAAGTAAATCAAGCTTTTTATTTGATACTAAAACAACCTGTATTCTAGCCATCTGTAGCTGCAAAATAAATCATTATTCATCATGTGTTTGTGAGGAAACTGCAGCTTGTCAATAAAAGTAATGACTTCTCTGCTCCCTACTGTTCTGTTGAGCTAAGTGGCTGGCCACGATTCAAGACTCAGAGGAAAGCAACTATTGATGCAGAGAAAACTCCCACAGGCTGCTGCTTCCTGTGTGCACAATAGCCAAAGAAACACTTCCTCAATAACCGTACTGAGAATTAAGAAGCTACAGAACGTTTTTTTTTTTTTTTTTCTTTTCATTTTGTACAAATACAGGTGGAACCAATGAAGTGATGCAAATAAGAACCATAATGAACAATGCATCTTTGGGGGGTTTGTTGAATACACCAATCACAATACATTTGGTGCATTCTCACTAATACTGTATCAGTACACTCCCTTCTGATCATTGACACAATATATTTTTGGATATATACATATTCAATTCAGAGCAAGATTACAATCATCACTTATCCGGTCTAGGCATATTTGAGTACTGTACCTATCTCCACCGCTGCCGCAGATGTGAGCCAATAATTGAAACACCATTGGACAGATCATTTACAAGCCTTACGGCAGCATTGTATGGGTGGGGGACCAAAACTTAGTAAATTTAGAGACAAGATTGTCCCAAAACTGAAGCAGCACAAAAATCACTGCAGTTTTGATATTTGATACCTTTAAAACAATAACTCACAATGTGTTTTATGGATCATTTTAGAAGTTTGCAGAGGCTTCCTATGGTTGCCAAAGTGGAAGTGAATAAAGTTTGACCCAGAATCAAAGTGATTCTTAGTTGCAACAAAGGGAATGGTAAAAGCAAACAAAATTTAACCATGGGAATGTGAAGTCGAAAGGTATTTGATGGATCTTATTATTGCCTCACAAAAACATTATAAGGCTGAAGATCTACAACTTCTTTCATTTTCAGGCAAATTGTCCCAAAACTGAAGCAGCAGTACTGTGTGGCAGCACAGGAAGGAAATGGCAGCTGTAGTATTCATTGGACTAATGAACATAATAACCTTTAAATAATTGTACGGATCTTTTTCAAACTTTGCAGCACAATGTAGGGGTGACAACCTTGAAGTGATCAAATTTTGAGATATATTTCCCCAAATCTGAGTGTGTTCCAACTATAGAGGGATCACACTCCTCAGCCTCCCTGGTAAGGTCTATTCAGGGGTGCTGGAGAGGAGGGTCCGTCGGATAGTCGAACC
>JAODKE010000040.1:4980704-5004797 GCA_026779605.1 Mormyrus hasselquistii | reverse complement strand
CTTGGTACTGTGTGCCAGAATCCTGCTACAAGGGGCCACACAAGGCCTGTGAGGGGCCTGGACACAGAGATTTGGTTACCCATGGCGTGCCCTTAAGAACATCTTACGGGGTCCCTGTGCTGTCGGTGGCCCAATCGATCCCCTCGAATCCCTTCGATCCCCAGACCTGTGGTATTCACACACCAGACCTCGAGAGAGTTCTAATGCCTGAAGCAGGATTTAAGTGAATTTCAAAATATTGTTTTAGGTCATGTTGCCTGCTAAGGAAGACCTCCTGAAGGACTAAAATGGCTGATAGGTATTTACACAGCGAGCCGGTCTGAGCCCCAAGGAACTCCTGTCACATAGCAATTTCCTGAGAGCTGGTTCTGAGGGGCAGACAGTGTACATAGTCCCTCTTTCAGCTTCCCGGTCTGACTGTGGGTTGAGTTTCATGGCCTCATAACCAACTGGATAGAGTAAGCAGCTGCGTTCTTCGCCGCCCTGCCCTGAGTGAGCGAGGGGAGTGCTTCAGCTCTCAGAGGACTAACCTTTTCTTGGCCCCGGCGCTGCAGACTTGAGCAATGTGCGAGGTCCACTAGACCAGTTTAGCTGCAGCGTCTCTGTGGTCGCCAAGTGTTTGAAGTGGTGGTAAATATCAGGTGGTTCTGTACTTTATGATCTCGGATGTGGTGGTGGGGACGGCAGGGGCGGGGGGGGGGATCTCACTCCGGCTTTCATCCGCTTGTGGTGGTCGAGCCATCTGCGTCTCACTGGGGAGGTCAGGGGGAGTGGAAGGGAGATGTCAGGGTGTACCGCGTGGCTTGCCAAAAGCCGCAGCTTCTCAAAACCTCCTCCAGATACCGCAGGAGCCGGGGGTCAGAGCCCCTGCAAACAAAAGCACCTCTCTTGCACTGGTTTCATAGTGGCTCGCCCAGTCGGCTTGGCTGGAAGCTCCAGCTCTCCCACCCTGTGTGGATCCGTACAACCCATTGATCTGTAAGACTGTAAATATCCTCATTACGGCGGGTGGACTGGCTGGTGGGCACAACTCTCCTATTCTCTTCATTTTTCCATCCTGTAGCACTGAAATGATTTTTCGGTTGTTCTTCCATTCTCAGGACAAATTTTAAAGTCTTCTTCTTCTGGCTGTGTCTGTTGACTGGGTTAAATGATGAGATTCCTGACAGAGCCCTTAAACTTAAACGCTTGTTCTCAGTTAAATTTGTGAGACAACGTAGCATTAAAGATACATCTCCTTTATTCATTCTTGCCTGGCTACTGCAGCACTTGTGAAGGGGCTTAATAAAAGGGAGATATTGTTTCATTTATTGGTTGCTGGGGTGTAAAGATGCTATCATTTTAATTGCTTGTACACACTGCCGGGATCCACAGAGGTTCTACTATGCCGCAAACACAAGCATAACTTTGACAGGGAGATGCCTAAACACAATATTAAACCAACGGAGGTAACTGCTTCCTTTAAATGAATTTGCCGTTATTTCACACATTGAGATGATTTATGGTAACGGTACACATTTTCATCAGTTTTCTGAGGTGATTCTGTGGATACTTTGCTTTGCTTTGTTTTACTTACTTTCATCTCCGTGTTTTTCTCATTTAAATATGTTCCAGTTCCTGTTTTTTTTTTTCCTTTACCTCTTTAGGCAGCATGCTTTGCCATTAGAGTCACGGTTGTCCCACGGGAAGGCTCTCACTCCCTGTTGCACATCCTTATTGGCTGTCTGTGGGTGAGCTGGCGTTCGGGCCGAGAGGGGCTCCCGGCCTGATCTGCACACCTGTTTGTCTGGTGATGCTCTCGCCGCCTCCTGTGTGGACTGAACCACCTGACGGTCAGATTTCCAGAAGAGGACGAAGGATCACATTTCACGCAGCGTCAGGTCTGCTTCCCTTCCTCAAAATCCATACTGTGGCTGTTAAAAGACCCGCCCGTACATTATGCACTCTGATAGTTTATATACTGTGTATACTATGTTCACCGGGGGATGGGTATATGTCAAACCAGTGTAATTTTTAATAATGTGATCTTTTTCTAGTAGTCAGTGGAGGATGTGTTTTCAGTGGGAGGACATTGCTTGTTTTCCTGGTTCTGTCTACTGTGTGTTTTTTTAAAAAGCGGGACTGTGGGGGGGGGGTGGGGCAGACAGAAGAACAAGTCGTTTGCTGACCCCCCCCTTCAGGCCTGAGATGCCTGTCTGCGTCGTCTAACGGCGACATTAGCAGCTTGAGTCTGACATTTGCCGGCCGAGCCGAAGCCTTATGGTGGTGTAATGGGGACGGAAGGGGGGAGAAGGGCATGCTGGGAAAGAGGCCTTATGGGGGGCTGGGGCTGTTCCAATCAGGCCACCGCCCCTCGGGAGCCCTTTCGGGGAGCTTCCTCAGCCACAGCAGAGCGTCTTCAGCATTTTGTCGCAGTTATTCTCCCCTGGTCCCTGCCCGAGGCGCCTGACTACCTTTTTACATATGCACATGATGAACTTTTGACCAAGGCCCAGCAGTCGTATTCCAGCGGCCGCTTGCTTTAAAAGGGAGACTTTAACAAGTTCCTTAGAGCATTAGCTCTCATCTTGCTTGCCAGTGAGGTAATTTAGGCAACTTGCTGAGGGCTTCTTCTGAGGCCTCCTGTTGGGGTCTGAATGCCCCCACCTCCACTCCCTCATGTCCATACCTGCCTCCCCTCTCGTCTGCTCTCCCCCGTACACCACCTGACCAAAGCCTCTTGCCCTGTGCTAGATCTTTTTACATGGCACCTAACGAGGGCTCTGTTTCTATTAATGCCTAACAAAACGAAGAGCCGTAACTTTAATGAAGTATCCACCCGCCTGCTTCCCCCGCGTCTCGTGGGGGACCATTAAATCCCCCCGCTGAACGATTGTAAGGTCAAGCGTCGCTATCTGGCCCCCAAACCCCCCCCAGTGGGCTAAATCACTTTGCGGGGGCCCCCCCCCCCCCCCCCACATACTTCCCTCCCTGTCAGCAAAATCTACACAGGGGGAAATTTATTTCTGGCTACTGGGCTGGGTGTTCTGATAGTATAGATATAGTTAATAATAATGAAGTTGCAATTCATTGTGTTAACTGTTTGATAATATGTGTGTTTCAAGAAATGTGCTTAAGGAAATATTTAAGAAAGGGAAGAAAGTTCAGATTTGCCATTCCATGACACAGAGGGACAGTTATTTGCATATAGGTGCAATAAAATATCTGAATATCAGCCTTTTCTACTAGGCAGCATTAATCATAACAACAGGTATCATTTATACTCCAGGCTAAATTCACTATACCCTCACAGCTACATTAAAAGAACTGACTGTTCAAGCTTTCTTTGCTATATAAGCCTACTTTACCCAATAGTGAAATAGCATCATTTTTTAAATAACTTTTAAAAACTGTTGTTGCATGTTTTTTTACATAGGCAAGCAGTCCACAGTATCCTGCCCCCCCCCCCCCACAATATTGGTTAGCTCTGTAACATAAGAATAATTGATGCTTATACATCCTGAAAATGCCAGTATGTCCTGAAACTCAGAGACGGTCCCCCAACTTCCCAGAAATCCCCTGAAACTGCCTATCATCTTCTATTTTTAACCTGCCCAGCCACACCCAAACTAACAGCCGTGTTCGTTAACTGTTCTTAAGAGGTGTGACTGTAAGAAATTATGAGAGAGGATTCAGACAGTTGACGCCACAGGAATAAGTCTGCACCATTAATGTGGGAGGCAAAGACGTAAAAGGACAAGAACCTGTTTGTATTCCTGCGATAATCATTCATGGACGCTGTTTAGAGTCTGGGAAAATACTTTAGAGTCTTTAGTGTAAAACATTAACATACAATAATTTAGAACAGGGGTCACCAACTCCGGTCCTGGAGAGCTACTATCCCATAGGTTTTCTGTCCTGCTTGGCTTCTGATGAGCCACACTAGTTCTCAGGTAAATACCAAGAGCAGGTGCGGCTCATCAGAAGCCAGGTAGGATAGAAAACCTACTGGATGGTAACTCTCCAGGACCAGAGTTGGAGACCCCTGATTTAGAAGAAAGGTTTCAAGAGCAATTAAGTGATTATTGCTGTAGCTATTATCCAACCAATTTCATACTGCTTATTTAATACAGGTCCGCCGTGATATTTGAAGAGACATACCAAAATATTGGCATGTTTCATGTAAACGACACTGACATGAATAGGGGTCTATCAGGAACTTAAGTGCATCCCTTGTAGGATGCAGTCAATGTATCTTCGTCCTTCTGAAGATCTGTGTGATGGATCTTGGGATAAATTGGGCTTAGAATGACCCATCGGGTGGATCCTTAGCGACCTGAGAAAAGTTGTGTCACTGTGAGGCAGAAAAACATAATACAAAATAGAAATATAAAGACACGGTTGTGGTATTTAAAGTTTTGAAATATGAGCAGCATTAGCTGATAACAAAGTGAATCAGAACCAAGAAATGTATATGAAAATGTTATGCTGCAGTGTATGGATATGATACGGATATGGTATAGACGTGCTACAAATCCAGCGTTAGAATAGATGCTAAGGACCATGAAAACATTCCTGGAAGGTAAAAAAAAAAAAAAAAACATGGTTCCATTTGCAACCGCTCCCCGGTTGAGCACCTGCCCCATTGCCTGATTGATCGAAAGTGTTTTCACTATAGGTGAAAATCGGGAATATAGAAAGACCATATAAACTTTTTTTTTTTTTTTTACAGTTTAAGCCTTAAAAGACCCCTCCCACACGCTTTAAACACATGTAAACTTATTAAAACACACTTTGTAAACACATATGATATGTGGATGTCGGGCTAAGGATATGAGTAACATAATAATAATAATAATGTGTAACGTATATGCATACACATCGCAGAGAACCTTAACGCGATGGGGGAAAATCCGCGATATAGATGGGGCGCGATAGCTGAACCCCGATATAACGGGGATCACTGTAACGATATATTTGAATGCTAGATGGCAAGTTTGTCTGTGCACTAATGTAGTTATACTGATATTTGTACCTTTGGTAATTTTAATATGAATATGAATTTGTATGCAGTAGCCTGCATGAGCCTAATGATGGTTTTGTTTAGATATCACCATGTGACCTTTGTTTCTTTTAAAAAATCTTAGTGTGGCTGTAGGCAGCTAAACATGTTTTACTTTCAGTTCACCATTGTATTGACCCTCAGCATTTTAAATAGCTTATGCATATGTTTGTACGTGGGGTGACATGGTGGCGCAGTGGTTAGCGCTGCTGCCTCATAGCAGGAAGGTCCCGGGTTCTTTCTGTGTGGAGTTCGCATGCCTTCCCCATGTTCGCCTATTTGAAAAAAAAAGATTCCTGTATATCCTGAACCTTTCATTACTGTGCCAGATTCCTTAATTCGTATAACTTGCAAGGGAAAAAAACACTTGTTACGGAAACAACCTTAGCGGTCGGGGAAACTCAGACTTGACTGTTTACTTCCCTGTTTACCCTAGAATAATACGATCATCTCATTGGCTGAAGTGATTTAACAGTGTTACGTAAGTTATTACCAGAACTGTATTTAAAGGGAGGGTTTGTGCAGTTTGAAGAAGTTCGAAGTTTTTGCACCAAGTAGGAATCCTGAAAGACAATTCGATCCTGTCACCATGGGTAAGTATTGGACAGTGCATTGTCAAACGTTTCGCTTCATGCTGTGACAATACAACTAATTAAATATAATAATTTTCCTTTTTTACACGCAGTAAATGTTTATAATGAGCTGTTGTTCTTGAGAAACAATGCAGAGACTTTTGAGGAGCAGGAGCGCGAGGACGGCGGTGCCCCTTGGATTTCCGTAGCTGATGGAAAAGGGGCACTAGGGATGTGAGAGTCGCGACGAATGGGGAGCCGTGCACAAGCTCCCCATCATGGAAAACCGAAAGTAATGGTTTCTCTTTCTGTTATTTTACATTCAGCTTGCATTTACGGCGATGTTACGAAGATTGACACCACAGGCGCATCAGATCAAACAGCTAAACAAGACAAACTTACTGTTCACGGTATGTAGAAAATACGATCCTTTTATAAACTGTAGTTAGGGGTGTGACTGTGACTGTGAGGTCCACAGGATGGTATGCATGTCTTTTATGCTCACAACAAACCCCCCTCTTTTATGCCTTAGAGTACTTGATTGGATAACGAATTGTTACATTCTAGCTGCACATTTGACAATTCGACTAATAGTTGCTCTAAAGTCAAAGCATCCCGAGAACGTTGTTTAATAGGAACGCTATCAGATTAGTTTTTTGTAGGATTGTAAAATACAGTAATCTACACGTGACATGTACGTCCTTCTTGTAGGGTATTTAAAATGTCAGTCCATCGTATTTCTGTTTCTTTGCTATTAATGTGCATTGTCTGGCCTTAGCTGTAAGTGCTGTGAGGATGCTGCGCAGTCGCAGAGACACAGAAATATTTACCGGCAGCATTATACACAAAGGCCAGGGGTTTAGTTGGATTTGCGCGATAGGAGAGGGTCAGCAGATGTGCTGTTTTCAGGCCCTGCAGCAGTAATAACTTGGCAAGCGAGCAAAGGAAATTGCACCATTGAATTACAGCGGCAGAGAATGGCGAGGTTAACAATTTACACAACACGTAGGCTTTTTGCGATTCTGTAGCCGGGTAGAGGAAATAATGCCTAGGTGTCTGACAGATTAAAACAGAAGTTGGCACCCTAGTCGGCCGCCTGTGTTGCCTATAAGATTGACCAGCCCTGTGTCGGTGTGTGAGTGTACCCTGCAATGGGTTTGCACCCCATCCTAGATTATTCCCTGAAATGTGCTTGCTTATCAGGATAAGCTCTAGACCCCTGCGGCCCTGCATAGCACAAGCGGGTACAGGGGGTTTATGCATGGATGGATGGATGGAATAGATTATTACCTTAATACCGCTTTAGTCTGGTTGGTGTGTTTGTGTGCTTTGTGCCATGGTGTGTGTTGAGAACAATGCCATGTGACAAAATGGGAAAAAAAATGTTTTTTAAAAACTGTATTTTTATGAAAGGTGTGGAGGCTTCCAACCAGCTAGCCAAGAATGACTCAACCAGGATGAACAACTACAAGGCGCTGATTAAGAAGGTGGGAAGTGAACTGAAGATGGACTCGGCTGTCATCTGCGGGATCATTTCCCGCGAGTCTCGGGCTGGGGCAGCATTAACCGATGGCTGGGGTGACCATGGAAATGGATTTGGACTGATGCAGGTGAGGAGAACCTCCGAAATGAACCTTTCAGCACTTATTTCAGCTTACAGGTTGAGCTGACAGCGTCTGTCTAGCCTGAAGTCATCTGGAAACACAGCTGCCAGTCACAACTTCCTCCTCTTTTATAGGTGAAAGTACAAAGAAAAACACCAATTACATTAAGTGAAACATTTGCTGCACATGGTCATTCTTTGAAAATTATGAATATACATTTCCTTTAATGTTTGTTGTGTATTGTTTCGTACATTCCCCAAAATCGTGGTCGATGTTAACTTAATATAATGTTTATCGTGATTCATAAGCTATAAAGTTTAGATTTGATGCATAATATCCATCGTGCGCTTGCGCAGAAAGAATTCAAATCAAGCAAATTATTTTGTGTTTGACAAGGTTGACAAGCGACATCACACACCAGTCGGACAGTGGAACAGTGAACAGCACATCAGGCAGGGGACGCAGATTCTGATTGATTCAATCAATGAGATCAAGGCTAAATTTCCAGGCTGGCCTAAAGAGCACATTTTTAAAGGTATGTTACTCAAGAACAGATTTTCAGTTTAGTGGATGTGCACAGTATTTATGGTAAATGAAAATAGCAAATGTGTATTTTGCATAATTGGTATAACAAGCTCCCTATAAAACGTATTGCTATTAATGTCCCTGATTCATTTACTGAATAAAGTTCTCAGGAACCAAAGCAAATTAATTTGATCTTATCGTTTCAGGAGGAATTGCTGCCTACAATTTTGGAACCAAAAATGTCAAGACTTACGAGCGCCTAGATGTGGGAACCACTGGCAATGACTATTCCAACGATGTTGTGGCCAGAGCACAATGGTTCAAAAAGAATGGATACTAAGAATATTACAAATTGAAATGAAAGAGATAAAATTACAATGAGATTCACTCGTTTTATCTGATTTGGATCTCCTTATTACAATAAAGAGGTTATTACATTCGATTGTAATTTATTTAATTTATTTGAAGTTAAATGCTGTGCTTGATTTGCCATTTGCAGACATGTACAACATATGCCATGTTGCTCCCCTGTGAGATGCACACACATATGGGTAGGAGCAAAGATTGGGCTCCGAGCCTATGGTCTGCCCCTCGAAAATGGAGATACCTGAGCCAGGCAGGAATCAAACCTAGAGTCCTGTGTTTTATGGTCCTGCGCATTATCATTTGTGCCACCAGCTCAGTGTCCTTATGGTGCCTAATATTCCCAGGTGAACTCCCATCCAAGTACGATCCAGGGCCAACCCTGTTTAGCATCCCAAATTGCATTTTTACGGTGGTACGGCCAAAAACTTCCGGTAAACGGGTTGTTTAAATATAATGCAAACCAATGAGTATAAATTGCTATAAGCTTCTTATAATGGACCCCTCCTCCTTTTTCTGGAAACGTGCCCCTGCGTGGCAAGAAATCTAAATAAAATGCCCCACTCTGAACAAAAAAATGAGCTTTACTCAATTATGATGTCAGTTTTGGTTATATAAGTTTAAGCATTTCACTCCTTCCGAGCTGTAATTCTCCTACATATATACTCTAATAAAGGTTTAAGGTATTCCTACATATATGTGCCCCGACGGCCCTCTGTGGGAGCCCAGTGCGGAGGCTCACTGTGAAGGGGCCCAGCAGCCCTCTGTGGGAGCCCAGTGCGGAGGCTCACTGCGAAGGGGCCCAGCGGCTCACTGCGAAGGGGCCCGGCGACCCTCTGCGGGAGCCCAGTGCGGAGGCTCACTGCGAAGGGGCCCAGCGGCTCACTGTGAAGGGGCCTGGCAGCCCTCTGCGGGAGCCCAGTACGGAGGCTCACTGCGAAGGGGCCCAGTGGCTCACTGCAAAGGGGCCCGGCGGCCCTCTGCGGGAGCCCAGTGCGGAGGTTCACTGCGAAGGAGCTCGGCGGCCCTCTGTGGGAGCCCAAGCATGGGTGCAAGGCAGGGAACAGCCCACGACCGGGTACCAACCCATCGCATTCACTATTCACTCACACATGCACCCCTCCAAGCAATTTCGTAATTCCAGTTAACCTCAGCATGTTTTTGGACTGAGGGGGCTGGCGGATATGACGTTAAACTGCAGCCGGCCCAGCAAGCGGAACTCCAATTTAATGGAAAATATTTTGGGGGTTGATGGTGGGATTAGCACTAATGTGAGACGACTGTTTATGTTTATCATGTTTATTTTGGGTGTTGTGGACTGAAAGGTTTGGGAAAGCTTGGTCTAAAGCAGGGCCAGTCCTGGGTGTTCTGGGCCCTTAGGTGATATTCTGATGAGCCCCTGCCCTCCTCCCACCCCCAGGCCCACTTATCCTGACCCCAAACACAACAAAATAAATAAATAAACTTGCACATATTCAACCTGTTTACTTATTCAAAACACCAACAAAATATAACCACAAAGTTATTAAACACAATATGATCAAAAAGAGCAAGATCTGCTGAATAAATAAAAACACAATTAGCTCAACTTGGCAATGTAGTGGACCAGGCTATTTTTGAATGCAACATGTTTTGAAAATCAGGCGGTCAGCTTTGCAAAAATCAGATGGTCTAGTTACATTCCGAATTAAAATGTTATGTATATTAAAATGGAGAGATTATCCTGACCTTGGCCCGGTGCGATAGCCTATACGGTCTATGTGGCGGTCCGGCCCTGGCCCGGTGCGATTGCCTATAGGTTCTATGTGGCGGTCCGGCACTGGCCCGGTGCGATCGCCTATAGGTTCTATGTGGCGGTCCAGCCCTGGCCCGGTGCGATCGCCTATAGGTTCTATGTGGCGGTCCGCCCCTGGCCCGGTGCAATCGCCTATAGGGTCTATGTGGCGGTCTGGCACTGGCCCGGAGCGATCGCCTATAGGTTCTATGTGACGGGGCAGCCATGGTCCAGATTGTCCATTGGTGAGTGGTATAATTAAAATGAGCAGCTTTCAATATATGTTTTTAACTTTCCATCAGCAATAAACACAAAGAGAACATACACTGAAGCAATTTGCTTAAACTATACTTAAATTGCTAATTGACTATATCAGACGTATATGAACATACAGAAACAACATACCGCCCTCTGGTGTTCAAGGGTATTAACTAAAGCTAGGAATATGTGGTTGCATTTGTATCGCGTTAATGACTTAACACTCATTCGGTTGTTTGATTGTCCACGTAAAGAGATTCAAGGCAGTGCTCACTTTAAAAATGTTTTTAAATGTGGTGCGTTTTTCCACATTCCTTTGCACGCCCAGTAGGTATTTATCTTTTGTACAATGCAGAGATTTTTTGTCATATTCATCTTAGTGTTCAGTTTCCATATTTTATTTACAAGATGTTTATTTCCTGGTTCATTGACCTGTGTTTTATGTGATATTTTTTTCCCTCAGATATCAAGTCTTTTTGTACTGAGATCTGCCATATATAGGTTTTACAAACGCCTAGCCACTCAAATCACAATTCTTTCAAATTACTCGTTCCTGGTCTTGTCAAAGCTAAGTATCTTGCACTGAAAATATACTTTTAATTCTGCTTGATGAAACCTATAAACGTGACAATTTGAAAGATGCTGATACGATTACTTTAAACATTAGGGTACTGTAGTCGAGCACCTTAAACTGTTTTACTTGTCTGTCATTCATAGTTATTGATATTTATGATGATATTCATGAAATTCTGTACTCAGGTGGTGACGTTTTTGTGTTGCATCACTATTATGTTAGGTAGTGTTATTTGATAAAACATATTTTTAGTTTTCATAAGACAGCAATATTAGTAAATACAATGAGAAACTCAGTGGTGGGAGAGATATGTTAATAATATCAAGAGCACAATAATAATAATAATAATAATAATAATAATAATAATAATAATAATAATAATAATAATTTCGTCATCATCAACGTTGTCGTCATCATCATCATCATCACCATGGTGCGATGAGTCCTCCACAGCAGAGGGCGCTGTGGAAGTATCTCTGCCTTTTATGAAGTGGAAAGTGGCGCAGGTTGAAGTATGTATACAGCTGGACGAAGCCTCCTGGCCTTTGATTTCGCTAAAGTGAAATAAAGCCAAGTAATCAGAACAAAAACAGCAAAGAATAAGAAAAAACGCAAGGGTTCGTTTGAGTATTTAGATTTTTTTCATTATTTAAAGAAGCGTGTTTAAAGCTTTATGTTTATGCATTATTGTCGTTTGGCTGTTATGTACAATAGTGTTGGTTTCCTCATCTTGCTAGCATGACCGTTTTTGTTCGTCTTGAGGGCATTTTTGCGCTCACCTAATCTATCCGTGATGGACGAGGAGGCCAAACGAAATATCAGTTACATTCGTAGAAAGTGTATTGTAGATTCTGTCGAAAACTTTTAGTATACGGATTTCTGTGTGTGGTCGTTCTGTATAATAAATCGTCGGATTAATATGCTGACAGCAGAGGCAGCTCATTGCATTCTACATTCACTGTGGATAAACATATTTACGAAAATGCAGGTGTTTTGAAACTAAGGCCAGATCGTCATTATTATGTTGAAATGTCGTTTATACTGATTTAGCGTTGTCCACCGTAAGAATTGCTTGGTTAGAAATTCCTCTGATTATACATGGTTAGCAACGACGTTAATATATTGATACATGAAGCAACGAGCAAGGTACTCTAGTTATTAATGTTTGTATGTCTAGACGTGTCTGGATAATAATATGAACCAAAACTACAGGAAAATCAGGATGACTGGGTTATTAGTTATTTAACTATTTCGCGACTACGTTGACATGCAGCGGTCCCAAGACTATTTGTTGGATAATTCAGGTCAACGATCCTGGAATGTGTAACATAATTTTTATAATCATGTAACTTCTGTTAATCAGCTTATAATGAAAGAGTAATATTACGTTCAAGGAGAACTGTTAATTGAAAAGTCACCGTAGCTTCACACCCCCGTATTTGAATCCTGACCACGCTGTTTTCATGCTTTTGGCTACATCACTTTACTCTGGGTTTACTCTCAGAATACAAAGGCATGCAGTTGGGTGAACTGGCATCTCTAATGTACACATCTCTAACGTATGTGTGTGTGTTCGCCCTTTGATGGACCAGCATCCTATCCTCTGTGTATTCTGCTTTGTGCCCTGTGCACAATCCTGCATCGACGGGTTGTCAAACTACAGTCCTGGAGGACCAGAGCCCTGTGTATCTTGATTCTTTCCCAGTTCCACCACAAATGATTCAGCTCAAGAGCTGTGTGGTAATTAGCATAAGGAGTTGGATCAGGTGTGTTGAATGAGGTTAAACCAAAAACTGCGCAGGGCTCTGGACCCCCAGGACTGGAGTTTGACACCCCTGCTGTATTGAATAACAGGTTTTAAGTAGAGATGGGCATTTCAGGCAGAATTACTAGTCAATATTTACCAGTCATTATTCTAATATAATATTTATTTAACCCCACCCCCTTCTCCTATCTAAGCAATGCAATTACAGCTAGGAAAATCTAAAATTACACAGTCTAATAATAATTTGTACTATTTAAGAATATACGATTGTGGTCCAATTAGATTATAATGGAGCTGAAAGCCATCGTATCTTAGTTCATTACTCACGTTTGTGGTGAAGCTGGTGTAAACAAAGCTACTGTTCTGGCAGTCATAAAAGTATAGCACATACTATTATGTACAGTACATAATACTTGATAATTGTAATGCTACTGGTTTGTGTATTTACTGTACTTTATATTTTAGTGTTCTCTTTCTGCTTATAAAAATGCTTACTATAGCCTAGGTGTGTAGTAGGCTAACCCAACTAGCTTTGTGTAAGTACATTCTATTATGTTCACACAACAACAAGATCAGCTAACAACGCATTTCTCAGAACGTATCTCCCACGTTACATGATGCATGACTGTAATTATATTGCTGCCAAATAAAATAGCTGACTGTTACCAGCATTAGCCATAGCCAACTCTCAGCCACCGCTGAACTGAAAATTATGTACTGAGTGATACACAATGTACACATGCACCATTAAAGCCCTAGTAATTTGAATATAAAATAGACTGCAAAAGCATTTAAGGATTGACACACACACATTTCCAAATCAAAATTATTTAATAAATTCATAACTGCTTATGAATTACAGCTTCACTGTCTCTCTCTTCCATGGAACGGTTTCATTGCAGTATGTGCACACACAGCAGTTAGGCCATTTTACATGTGCAAATGTCAGTATGTTTTGCCAATTATTCTGAACTGTTGAAAGTATTGTATGCTTGATTTTTAATTTTCAAATGAAGTCTCTTGTTTGGTGAATAGTGTTTTGATAAAGGATATTGGTTTTTGAGTCCCTTTCCCCTTTTTAAAAATTACTTGCAGTGTCTATTTTTGTATAATGTATCGGTGTTTATAGTTAGAGTCAGATCTGAGTGTTATTGTGAATGCATGATTTTGGCACCTGTAGATGTTATTTTTGCAAGCTGATACCGCTGTATAAAAGGTTGCTGCAAATGTCTAGTTCATATCATTTTCTTCTCTGAAAATACAAGGTTAATATTTACTGGTTATTTGTATAATGTTACTGATTATTAGTGGTATAATTCATTGAAGAGCCAATATAGCAGTTTTTGGTTTGTTTATGACAGAATTATGAATTTCTGATGCTGTATCAATGTGTCTGAATTCCTTGCACTTCTGTTCCGTTAACCGTACAGAAATGTCCGACCTTTATGAAAAGTTCCTCACCCCTGAGGAACCTTTTCCATTGCTGTCTCAGCATGGAAACCTCAGTGAAGAGGGGACCTTGGATGTCAGTGATTTTGGGTGTCAGCTATCGTCATGCCATCGAACAGACCCACTACGTCGGCTGCATAGTAACAGGTGAGAGAACTATCCCAAAATCAAGTTCCCCCCTGGACTACACTGCAACAGACAAACAGCTTGTGTCTTGGGGAGGCTTTACACATGAAATAAAATGCTAAAGTGTTTGTGGGTTCTGTGCTATTTTGGCAGCTGTTTGATGAGAGGGGAAGTATGTTCTGAGACGACAATATGGGGTATTGAAATCTGACTAATTTGACTCTTTTCAGATGGAATCTTACTTCTTGTGGGACCAGTGTGGCAAGCTCAGAGTGCAGCGAGGAACTATTTGCATCCGTTTCAGTTGGAGACCAAGAGGATTGCTACTCCCTGTTGGACGACCAGGAGTTGACCTCCTTTGACCTCTTTCCTGAGGGCAGCGTCTGTAGTGATGTCTCATCTTCCATCAGCACATACTGGGACTGGTCGGACAGTGAATTTGAGTGGCAGGTTTGTCAGCTGTAACTGTTTAATTTGCAACAATGCAGGAATTTTAATTAGATGTGATTTTTTTTTTCTTTTGGGTCATTATCCATAGTTAAAATGACTCTTTTTGGCCACAGTAATGACAGGGAAAATATTTTATTGCTGCATATCCTGTTAAACTCTGTTCAGGTTGTTTTTCATGGTCTGTGTAGTTTGCGTAATTTCAACGTCTGACTTTCAGCTGCCTGGAAGCGACGTCGCCAGTGGAAGTGATGTGCTGTCAGACATCATCCCCAGCGTTCCCAGTTCTCCATGCCTAGTTCCCAAGAGAAAGGCCAAAGTACACAGGAACTTGGATGAACTCCCCTGGAGTGCTATGAGTAACGATGAACAGGTGCTGACAACACCGGTTGTCTTTCTCTCTGAAACCAACAGTCACACCATCAGAGCCTGGTGCCATAACCCTAACATCGCTTTGTTTGAAAACCAGCCGTCACTTTGTTTCTTTCAGGTGGAATACATCGAGTACCTTAGCCGGAAGGTCAGCACAGAGATGGGATTGCGAGAGCAGCTTGACATCATTAAGATCATTGACCCCTGTGCACAGATCTCGCCAACGGATAGCGAATTTATCATTGAGCTCAACTGTCTAACTGATGAGAAACTGCGGCAGGTAAGGAACTTAAGATTTTTATGACCATAACTGAAGTTCAGTGAATAGTATCTAAGTGATTTCGTAGAATACAAATGTGCATAAAGATGTGCATTTCACCAGCTCAAAGAAGGAAGAGGATGTTTTATAGGAATTGATTTTCGCAAAAACATTTTGTTCTCTATTAGAGACAGACTATGATATAAATTAATTAGATTAATTAGATGCTCCTTTTGCTGTACTGCCAATAATGGAATATCGCATGGTTCAGGTGAGGAACTACATCCGCGAGCAAGCTCTGCGGCAGCGTCCAGGCAGCATGCGCGAGTGCTGGAAGCGGGGCGGCCACAGCACCGCCAGCGGCGTGAGCGGAACCAGCAGCAGCAGCGCCAGCATGGTCAGCAGCGGTAGCAGCAGCAGCGCTGGCTCCACGGCCTCCAACACGGCCTCCAACACGGCCTCCAACACGGCCTCCAACACGGCCTCCAACTGCAGTGCGGCCAACATCAGCCGGGCACACAGCGACGGCAACCTGTCAGCCAGTGCTGCAGAGCGCATCCGGGATTCCAAGGTGACACGCAGCGTTTTAGAGTAGGCGGCGTTTGTCGACATTAGTTAGGGCTGCGCGATTTGACGATATGAGACCGTGAGCGATTGACATGCCTCCCCGATCTGCCTTTACTGAGAGATTGGCAGGATTGCACTGCAGTGCACGTTCTATTAGTCGCAGTTCTGTGACTCGTACATGTGTCTGGAGTTGTTTTGTCAGGCAGTTGTTTTTATCCACCAGTAAACTGGTAATAGCAAATGGTAAGTGGTACCTTGGATTTCTTCGCAAGTCAAATCTGATGGGAACATGACGAACCTTTTTAACTACCTCAAAAGAAAAACAATATGCTATTAAGCTTTTACTTAAAACGGCTCGATTTTTTTAAATAGGGGAATTAGTGTGGTTGTACTGCTCAGTAACTTACAAAATTGTCTTAAAAACCAACAAGAAAAAGAATTGCGATAATACTGATTGTGATCACGCCTTAAAAATATGTTTTTGTCATATACCCACCCCTACCATTAGTGTACCCATACTGCATCAGTACAATTTCTAGTCTTGTCTTTTTTCCATAGCTAGTATCCATAGCTTTTCTGTAATATCAGATACATTTGAGTTGCAAGGTTACCTGATAAACAGTAAACAACACTGGTAATTTCATTTTTTTAACCCTAAAGAATAATACAGTAAAGTTCCGTTATAGTGGACTCGCTTATAACGGAATATCGTCTATAACGAACGAGGTCCACTGGTCCTGGCCATGCGGCTTAAAGAACATGCAGAAAAAGCATCGGATATAGCAGACTAACTTGTAACGGGCAAACATTTTGTCCCCAGGGCCACTTTTAGCTGTAGTTTTGTTCGTGATGATGGACATGCAGGCTCCGCCCACAAGGGGCCTGGTGTGCTGGTGATATCCAGTGCAGATACCAATTCGGGATTATTAATAGTCACGCATCCGGTCAGATAAAGTTGGATTACTACCTGTACAATATAATAATCTATACCACAAGTGTGTCTGCTGGGGTGTGGCATGAGTAAATGGTGTCCTGTAGTTGTGTCCTGGGCATACAGCAACTCTGGATATAACGGACTGTTTTGCCAGGTTCCTTGAAGTCCGCTATCCATCCGGTCATCACTCGAAGCTCCTGATTTTATGCTTGCTCAGTGTGCTGGTGCTGACTTCTTGCCCCCTTGTCTTTGACAGAAGCGGTCTAAGCAGCGCAAGCTTCAGCAGAAGGCCCTTCGCAAGCGGCAGCTGAAGGAGCAGAGGCAGGCCCGCAAGGAGCGGCTCAGTGGCTTATTCCTTAATGAGGAGGTGCTGTCACTCCGAGTCCCAGAGGAGGAAGATCACGAAGGAGACGTTGAAGTTTTGATGTGACAGCAGTGAATCACTCAGTGTTCCGTCTAAGCCGCTCATTCTAATTGTACGTGGGGTTTATGGAATTTAAAAAAAAAAGCTCCCATTCTAAATTTGGAGACATTGCTCTGGTTTTAACTATAGGTAATGGAAGCTAAACTGGCCTGCACGTGTTTAAGGGTTCCTTGAGTAATGTTCTCATGGGTTCCTGTAATGGAAGCACCTTAACGAAGGACATATAGCACTTTCTCACTAGGTGGAAGATATTTTCTTCATGTTTTATGAGCACATGCTTGTCCTAAAACTTACTATGGAGCTACTGCATTTTGTTCCTGATTAGGTAGTTTGATAAAGAGAAATGTGAGATTCTCGTTCTCTGGGGGTAAAAGAACTTGAAGGCCTAGAGGGAACACTGAAATTTTGTTTTATTTTTTGAACAACTATATATATAAATGATGTATATAGTTGTTCAGTTGTGAAAAACTATTGTCCATATCTGTTCGTCCAATTAAGATATAAGATATTAATGGCACAGTGGTAAAGCCTTTTTGTTTTACATCTTTCCATTCTTCCCTGTTCTGTCTGTCACTTACAATATGCTAAATTAGATTATTCTTTTAAAAGGTTTTGGCTGTATATTCATGTAAATTATTGACTGAGATGTTTTGCAATGTAAAGATAAAAATGTGTATACTTTATGTATGTACACTGAACGAATGTAAGCCATAACTCTTATTGGAGTCGCTTTTGATTGTTAACCCTTGTGAAACTAAGTCATTGCATTTTTTTTTTGTGATTGTCTTGTTTAGTCATTTCAATTTTTAATTTCATTCCATAATTTACAGCTGCCTACATCAAACTTGATAGTTTTATATTTTCGATAGACACTTCGTAGGATAATGCATTTTTTTCCCCATATGTATTGCACTTCTGTAATTCAGTGCATAATACAAAAAGATAACTATTCATCAATGTATTATCCTTGGAAAAAGATCTTAATTTTAGTTTTCTTCTGAGCGTTAAGACTGAACTATATATTTTGCATTGGTTCTGTTAAGAGTCTCACTTGATATGTCAGTACTGTTCAATATGACATTGTTGAAATGCCATAAAACATGGATCTGTAAAATATACATTAAAAAAGTGTACTTAATGCAGGACAGCCCAGCTTATAAATATCAAAATTTTCTTTATCCAGGTAAAGGTATGTATTAACATTGTAACAGAAAAAAAGTGTATAATAAAGTGTCAAATTTATAACACAGACTTTTATTTTTGGGACGGATGAATGAATCCAGAATGACTGGGTGGGCATGTTGGGATCGTGAGGCTGCTGGAAAGGGGGGTGTGGTGCTTCCTGTCTTGCTGTATGGCTGTGAGACATGGATGCCGTTGGTGCTTCCTGTCTTGCTGTATGGCTGTGAGACATGGATGCCGTTGGTGCTTCCTGTCTTGCTGTATGGCTGTGAGACATGGATGCCGTTGGTGCTTTCGGTCTTGCTGTATGGCTGTGACACATGGATGCCATTGGTGCTTCCTGTCTTGCTGTATGGCTGTGAGACATGGATGCCGTTGGTGCTTCCAGTCTTGCTGTATGGCTGTGACACATGGATGCTATTGGTGCTTCCTGTCTTGCTGTATGGCTGTAAGACATGGATGCCGTTGGTGCTTCCTGTCTTGCTGTATGGCTGTGAGACACGGATGCTATCCAGTGAAGTGAAATGATTGGACTCCTTTGGTAATGGGTGATTTTGGGAAATTTTTGGGTGCCTGGTTTGTGTCATAGTCGGTCTCTAATGCCATTGATTAGGGCATATTACTAAATGACTCGTACCAATAGCACATATCGCGTTGCTCTTAACCTGTTGGTTCAGGGGTTCAGGATCAAGTGCGTTTTCTGAAGTTTTCACAAAATTCTGTCAAATCCCTTCAAACCATATGACAGAGGGCAGTCTGCTGTACAGCAGGTAACATCGTGGTCTCGCATCTTTAAGCTTTTGGTTTTAATTCCCGCCCCAGGCCGTGTGCCTATGACGTTTTCATGCTCCCCTCATATTTCCTCCTACGCAGTTTCTGGCATGTCATGCCTCCTCTCAGACAGACTTCCTGGGGTAGACATCAGCCGACATACATAACAAACGCGTTTGCAGTAAATTTATCAAACATTTGAGTTTCTTCAATTTGTAAGGCAAAACAGTAAGATAAAATACACTGGGCAGAATGAGTAGGAAAATACTATTCCTGGAGATAATTTTAAGCTAAAGTTGGGCAGACTTAAAAGTGAATTCAGACGTTTTCTTTTGCTACAAGAAAATTTACTTAGAGTATAAATGTTACATTAGATTTTCAAAAATAAAAGAAAACAATTGGCTATCGATGTGCACAATTATCAGTATCTAAGAGGATTTTCTTTCTTCACCATCAACAGAAATAATAATGAGAAACAGTTTTAGCCATTCAGTCTGTATAAGGATCAACAAGCTATCAGTTGATTGGTACAGACCACCTCCCCAAGGTTAATGTCCTATATAGCCATCATTCTTCTCAATGACTATCAAGAGCCTGTTGTCCATTGAACAAACTAAGGGGGCATTGTCCTTCATGAATATCACCTTTTAGACTTGTGCCAGTGATTGAAATGGGCAGTAGATCTTCCATCCATCCTTCCATTTTCTTCCACTTATCCGAGGTCGGGTCTCGGGGGCAGCAGTCTCAGCAGGGAAACCCAGACTTCCCTCTCCCTGGCCACTTCATCCAGCTCCTCTGGGGGAATCCCGAGGTGTTCCCAGGCCAGCTGAGAGACATAGTCTCTCCAGCGTGTCCTGGGTCTTCCCCGTGGACTCCTCCCAGTGGGACATGCCCGGATCACCTCACCAGGAAGGCATCCAGGAGACATCCTGACCAGATGCCCAAGCCACCTCATCTGGATCCTCTCAATGCGTAGGCTTTATTGCCGACCATGCAGACCAAGCTCTGACACCAGTCATACAGGAACTGAACAGCCCTTATAAGGAAGCCCACATCATCTCTCCTGCAGCACCTTGTTGGGGCTTGAAGACGGTGTCCATCTACTGGCCTATCCATCTGCTCCATGAAGATTCACTGTCATCTCATCTGTTCATGCTCATTCTCAGTATTTTACCTTGCATGCCTTATTGAGTGGAGGTCATGTTTTGGCCAAGCAGCACACTGCACCTAGTACTACCAGAGATTCCATTCAGATTGCAGCTTTGAAAATGGTAGTATTTGATGCTAAAGAGTTTCTGGAAGTCTCTCCTTTAATTTGACACAGATCTTTGGCAGTTAATTTGTGTCTTCTTCTTGGTGTCACGTCCAGCTCGTACTATCCTCGTGTATGCCCCGCCCCCCTCATTACCTTATGTGATTGCCTGATTGTTCTCACCTGTTGCTTGCTGAATTCAGTTTGTCTTGTGTATTTAGTCCGCGTCTCGGTTAGTTTCCCCAGATTTGTCACTGTAGTGTTATGTGCTGGTGTATCGCTGTGCTCCCTGACGTCCGAATAAACCCTTCTTACCCGTCTGTCCGGCTGATCTCGCCTACTTGCCTGCTCCATGAATCGTAAGACTTGGCTATTGATCACAAAATACTTGATTGTGTAGTGGTCACGTTTCAAAAGTTGGGCAGTTTTGATTGGTTTGCATCCCTCTGACTGGCACTTTACTATTTTGTTTTTTGCCTGCTCTCTATAAGGTCCTTTTTTCAACCCATTTTAATAGTAATAATTTGCTTAAGAATTCTGCACAGGAAAGTACCTATGTTTTTCTGTTTCTCTCCAAAGAGTTCATTCTTAATTAGAGAATCATCTGGACTGAAAATATTGGTTGGAAGAGAAGATGCAAGTAAAGTATTTGCCGATAATAATTGTGCACAGTGTATGTGACTGCATATTTATTCATTTATTTGATTTATTACACGGAGCGCAGACAAAGGCGAAGGGAGCCAGGAGTCGGGGCAAACGCAGGGTTTAATCGTGGCAACACAAGGAGCAGGCAAAACACAGGCTGACATAACAATGACCGGACTGGGGAAACAAACTGAAACGCGGACTAAATACAATGGACTAATGACAAGAAGTAGGAACAGCTGGTAAACATGGGGATTCCACATGAGGTTAATGAGGGGGCGTGGCACACGAGAGGAGCATAGATCGGGGCATGACATGTACAATGCACATACAGGTAGAAAATCTGGCAGCTAGATTAATTTTAACTGAAAATGTTTATTTAAATGTGTGCATTGCATGAAAAATAATCTTTTGGACTTTCACAATTTTAAGGTCATTTTAATTAACATCATTATTTCTGATTTGAATGCTCGTTTACAGAACTGCACAGATTTGATCATTATGACTGGTCACTAGTGCTTTGCTTAGGCACTGCTGCGACTGCAATAGTGTGTATCTGAGTCATCTGGACTATGTGTTAGTCTGCATTTTCACTGCATTGGACATTTGGCACACAGCGTTCCATGCCAGTCCGCAGCAGGAAGCTGAAGCAGGATGTAATAATGAGAATTCCAAACACCCACATACTGGAGCTGCAAGCCAGCCTTTAGTGGAGTAAATAAAAAGAGGGTAATGGTGAGAGAATTCCCAGGATTCAATTGGCCAGCCCGCAAGCTTCAGGTGTTCATGCTCGCTGACTACTGTTCAACACATTCTGCTAGACAAGCCACCAGCATACACATTTCTACGATGACCATTTTAGTGGATTCCTCTTAAGACACTAGACATGTATGGATAAAGATTAGCACAATAGATGTTTTTTTTTTTTTTGTCTTATAACCCACCACCTACAACTGAAATCACCTCCGCCTCCATCTTACTGTACACAGATATCACTCTTCGTTACTCTCGCACAGCCAAATGCAGACCTTCGCCTGAGTGTCTCGCTGTGAGAGCTCATGAGAATTACACGGCAAAGGATTAAAATCGCACTCCACCTTTGGATGCCAGTATTAATGCTGAGGATTGTGATGTCGCAGCAAGTTGAAGACACAGTTTGCAGGCAGAATGCTTTTGACTGGGCAAGTATAGAGATCAGACCTTCCTGATATAACTGAAGTAGGGCATGATTTTTAATGAAGGATTGTTTTCAGTGTCGCCTGGAGCAATATTTAGCCTGCATATATATTTTTGAATGTCACTTTGGGTGTAGGAGGGTGAATATTTACAGTTCTGACATATTTATTTTACAATATAACAGAACTCTAGTCATCTGGAAATGCTGAATGCTAGTTTAATCTGTTTAAGGACTTTTAAAATCATTTGCTCTTCAACTTCAGTGAAGACAAACGTAAAATAATCCAGGTATTAGAATATGCTGTTGATGTTATGAAACAAGCCGTCTTATGTAAGCTCAATGTGACTATGTCTTAGGGTCTTGGCGAGATCTTGAATGATCTTGGAAAATTCATTATTTAGAGTCGATAAAAAAGGAGTGGAAAGGCCTATTGTATATCTGACGAATCTGTAGGTACCCGATATGAATCTAACATCCAATAATAATGTAAGCCAAGCTGAAAGATCAATTTGGGAAAGGTCATGACAATATATCTTGCACACTTAAAAGAGCTTAAAATGTCTTTTTCAATAGACATTAATATATATTTAGTATCTGTACAATACTGTATGTTTCCTTTTTACGACACAGTGTCAGCTAGAGCTGTATTCCCATTAATGGCAGGGATGGACATGTGTTGTGCTACTGATCACCACAGGGTCATGCAGCTTGTGTCCCTGGCAGGACTGAATATTGCATACTGATGTAGAAATAATGTAATGTAAAAAAAAATTGTTACATCTCTAGGGTAAGCATTAAGAGTGAACGAGATACTGTGTTTTCAGAACTGAAATATAAAACATTTTTCAAATGTAGAAAAAAGTTGCATTTTTAATACCCTCAATACATGACAATATTGTTCCAGAGCAAATTGCTCTAAAGTTTGAACTGGCCAGTAGTAGCCATCAAGTTGTTTTTTCTCAGCGGCAAAATTACTAGATTTATGTATGTGTGTGTGTGTGTGTGTGTGTGTGTGTGTGGATTAGGTTTATAATATTTTATGGGGACCCAATGTCCCCCACAATGTAACAAAAACCTGTTTTTTTTTTTTTGATGTTGTGGAGACTTAATGTACTAAAACAACCATTAAAAAAGTAAAAATGTATTTTGTTTGGTTATTTATGGTTAAGGTTAGGGCTGGGTATGGGTTAAGGTTTCATGTTGGGATTAGAGTTTTCCCCATAGAAATTAATTGTACAGGATGTGTGTGTGGGTGTGTGGGTTGGTAGTCACCAGAATGTAATTTGTTCTAGCTGGCTTCCTAATTAATTTGACTGGCAACATCTTCTCTGGATGAATTCGCAAAACTAAATAACCAGTTAATTTGGCAGGGAATGAATGATCGGTTGGGGAGGAGATTTCCTTTGCAGAAATTTCAGAGAACAAAACTCAGACACATAGCAGGACTGACATCAGTACTTGGAGACAGATCCAAAGGATGCAGGGGTGGAGAGGAAGTGAAGACGGATCCAAAGGATGCAGGGGTGGAGAGGAAGTGACTGAATGTTTGGGAGAAAAACAAGCAGATCAGAGCAAGTTACCTGCAGCCAACGTGGGCAAGTGAAGTGAAATTTATGGAAGACTGCAGTCACCAGAATCTCCCTCCACAGGATGCGATCAAGCCGTTCATTGAATTAATGACACAATTCAACTCTCATTTAAATGCATAATATGGGTAACTTAATATAATTGCATTAGTTTAGACGTACTTGCTAGAAAGGCTGAGCCCAGGAGCACTAAAATTGAAATACCGAATAAATTCACTTAATTTAAAATGCATATTATGTCAATTGCATATAGATTATAGATTGTATATATCGAGGCATCCTTCTTCTACAATATGACTACTGCAATATATATATATATATCCATCCATCCATCCATCCATTATCTCCCGCTTATCCGCGGGTCGCGGGGGCAGCAGTCTCAGGAGGGAAACCCAGACTTCCCTCTCCCCGGCCACTTCATCCAGC
>JAODKE010000040.1:4967032-4978867 GCA_026779605.1 Mormyrus hasselquistii | reverse complement strand
GAAACCCCATCTTTGCCCGGGCCGGCGGGCTTTTTTGCGAGGGATTGGGTGGGTGGGAAAAAATTTTGTATTTTAAAAAAGGAAAAAAAAAAAATTTTTTTTTTCTCCCCCCCCCCCCCCCCCCAGTGTTAATTAATGAAACAATAAACCATTTGACTGGCTTACCTTATGCATGTTTTATTTCTGTCGTCTATAGTTTAGCTTACCTCAGTTTGAGTGGTACTGTAGTAACGTATTACAAATCCCAAATATTTTTTTAAGTATATGTTCATGCTTATCAATTGAAATAATTGATTTTATATTTTTCAAGTTACTTACATTTAAGTATTTCTCATATAATGTTTACAGAGGTGATTATTTAAATAATAACAATTAATAAGGGTATTCTTGTCGCGCCTGGTAGGAACAGAGTCTTGGCGAACCAGAGATCGAGTAAATCAGTTTTTATCAAGGAGATCTGACAACCAAAAGTTAAATGGCAAGTAGATATCGTTGTCCGGGGTAACGAAGGAACGATAGTCGGGAAGATCAATCCTACACAAGTATGAGGGACGGGAGAGAAGCGCACGGGGTAAGTAATTAAGTACCAGCTAGGGCAGCGGAGACGAATGAGGGCAGGAGAAACAAGAGTAGAGCGCTCAGTAAGCACCATGAAAGGAAAGAAGACCTCCCTCTGAGTGTGAGGACAGATGGGAATATAAAGGTAAGGGCTAATCGGGGCAATCAGGGTAGTCCGTAGAATGGTTATGATTCTTAAGAATGACGCTACAGCACCCCCCAGCCCACAGTGCAGTGCCAAACTGATCAGGATATTCTGCTTGCAGACATTACATGCCAAATATAATAATAGCTTAATACCCCCAGTTGACTTTTACGAGGGCACATAGAACATCTGATATGTTAAACTGTTTAGGCAAAACTCCTACCATCCGACACCAGTCCTATAATTAATATGGGTAAGATTACCAGATTACCAACCCTGAATCACAAGTATCCAAATTAACAGAAGACAGTGAATATAATAAACATGAGAAAGCAAATGTCTTGTAAACATTGATACATAGTTATACTTTAATAAAAATAATTTAATATTACACAGAACTTCTTACACAAGCAATGGGGACATTTGTGTAAAAAGAACGGAAAATAAAACGGAGATCATGACAAGAAATGGGACAAATTTTAACATTGTATCTCAGGAACAAGCAGATATACAATATGCAAACACATACTGTATAATACAAACCCATAAACTAATTAAAAAAAAATAATGCTGCTAGCTATCGTTCCACCTAATCCTAATATTCCTAACAAATGATTCAAACGAAGCCGGAAAGAGTATATAATAAGGCTGTTTTGGATGTTTACGCCCCGCTTCCCAAAATCTCTCAAACTAACTTACTACGTTTTACGTAACATTTTTAAACCAATCCGTTTTACTAGACGCGTTTAAAAAGAAATACGTACGAATAGCATATTCCGTGGGGTTTGCCGACATTGTGGCGGAAATATTATCCAATGACAATGCGAAGTTGTCTGAGTGACGTTTTTCTGTCGCAATAATTTTGACCACCGGGTTCAGGAGCAGCCAATCAGACGCTTGAACTGGCCAGTAGTAGCCATCAAGGTAAGTTGCGCGGAATAGGCACACTTCTGATTTACTGGTAGCTAACGTAGTGTTTTTTGCCTGGGAAGGTTCGTATTGTTTTATTCTTATTGTTTTAAGTTAATTTATAAGTTGTTTGCTCTTTATTGTCCATGGAAGGTGTTTTGGAAAACTGAATACTAGCAGAATTAACATTTTTTTTGTTTATTTCTGTTAATAGTTTTGCGTAATTAATACTGTGTCAGGGCAGCCCGAATGATACCAACAGACGAATATCAAATTATTTTTTAATGACAACGAGAGACTTCATTTTGATGGCGACTAGCATGACTTGGATAGGGGGGATTATTGTTGTTTTTTCTACCAACTGTCATTGGAGAACAAATTAATATTGCCCGTATAATTTTGTATTGGCTATCACGGTTAACCCTCAATTAAATAAAGAAAACGTGCTGGGTAAAACTCCAGTGCTAAATAAATTTCTTATTATGTATCATTAGACAACAACCGTGTAATGCCTCAAAATTGACTCTTATGGTTAGTCTGCGAAGAACCTTTGTTTGGTCTCCTTGGCTGACGTTTCAAAATAAGACAAAAACCTAGTGCCCGTTATCTCAGACAAATAGTACTAACGTTGGTCATTGTTCTAGATTTAATTTTAGAACTTGCTAGTTGTATGTTGTATTTCTGACCTATTTTATAGATGTGTTTTGTCTGTGTTTTGGCTGATTACTGTGAAACCATAGAGGTAATGTATTAATCATTGTGAACTTTCGCGTATGAGTTCTTTATGAGAAACGGTTGTTTTAGTACATTAAGTTTAAATGCCAACCTTAAGTAATCTTCGAGTTTTGTGGAGCACTTGCATATCTATATGGATAATTGAAGCAAACCACTCAGCTCTGTTGAAAAGCTGGATTTCATTGATACTCATATAGATTTCTTTTTTATTTTGCAGTATGCAAGGAAACCGTGCACCTCGTCCTGAACAACAAAACCATGGGCCCCCAAAACCAAATCCCCAGGACTATCAAAAAAAAGGAGGGATCGCAAACAGTAATGGACAGCATGCCAACTCCAGTGAGCATCCAAACACCAGTAAGGACGTTTATAATAATCCAGATTTATAACTGTATATTTGCTATACTCCATAATGTCTAGGAGAGGACTGGCTAATAATGTCATTGCTATGCCTTGAGACACTTCAGTTTTATATTGTCTTTCATTTTTATGCAACACTCTAGATTCTGCCTTGACCATCGACCTTCAGAGCTTTAGGAAGCCTGGGGAGAAGACTTATACTCAGCGGAGCAGGATGTTCGTAGGGAATTTGCCAACAGGAGTGACTGAGCAGGAGGTTGAAAAATTGTTTTCTAAGTATGGAAAACCCTCTGAAATTTTCATAAATAAAGATAGAGGCTTTGGCTTCATAAGGCTGGTGAGTTTCAGTAAACGTCTAAAGAGCTTATTGGTGACAGAGCTTGCATGATATGCTATTCCTCGCTCATTAAAAGACGTCAGTAACGTGCCCGCTTGCTCGATGCTGAAACCTTGTTTTGTTTGAAATTTAGGAGACCCGAACCTTGGCAGAAATTGCCAAAGCAGAACTCGATGACACTCCATTCAGGGGCAGGCAACTTCGTGTTCGCTTTGCTACTCATGGAGCTGCTCTCACTGTAAAGAATCTGCCGCAGTTTGTGTCCAATGAGCTCCTGGAGGAGGCCTTCTCCATTTTCGGCCAGATAGAGAGAGCTATTGTGATTGTTGATGACCGCGGAAGGCCCACTGGCAAAGGAATCGTGGAGTATACGGCCAAACCTGCTGCAAGGAAAGCACTCGACAGATGTTCGGATGGGGCTTTTTTGTTAACTGTGTAAGTCTGTAACGCTTATTTATAAGCTATGAGAAGTTGTGTTTTCGATAGTACAGCTTGGGTTCAAACTGAAATTTTATCAGTGATCTTGAAGAAATGGTTGGGAGTACGTGCAAGTCATAGTTGACAACAGCTCCAATTATATTCAAACTTAACACATTGTTCTTAACACATTAAGGTTTCCCAGACCTGTGACAGTAGAGCCTATGGACCAGTGTGATGAGGATGAAGGACTACCAGAGAAACTGATTAACAAAAACCAACATTATCACAAGTAAGTTAGTGTGAAGAATCCTGTACAGAAAATCTTGGTTATGGTTAGAGATTAATCAATCTTGATTACTCGGTTTTATTCAAGTCTGGGTTAAATTTTACCATCTCGATTACTCAACGATACAGAAGAAGGAAGGAGGAGCATATTCAATGAGGGTCTACTTACTGGGAGGTGTTTGCACGCTGATCCATTTCCAGCAAATGCCCCCGGTCATCTCTTCAGTCTTGCAATTTCTAGGGAGATATTGTTTTACTGGCAGGGAATTATCCTTATCCCTGTAGGTTGCCTGACTTGTCATCAGAGAATGTAGTGTGTGAGTAAGGAATAAAGGAGTAGTCTGGGAACACATCCCTGAGGGGCCCTAGTGTTTCTGCGTTAGGCTGCAGGAGATGTTACCCGCACTTACTACCTGTGGGAGTCCTATCAGGAGGTCAGGCTTCCAGGTACAGAGGTGGGTGTTCAGTCATAAGTCCTGGAGCTTGATTGTGAGCATGGAAGGCAAAGCTCTATTAAATGCGGAACTGTAAACAACAAACTGTTCTCAGATAAGTGCCTCTAAAATTCTCACAAGTGCCACTGATTTAATTTAGGTTTCATTTGCAGGGATGCATGATATTGCATTTTTGCCAGTATTTTCAAACTCGTGTTAGTCTGCCGATAATAACATATAAACATCTTGTTTTATTTCATTTCACAGCAAGTAAAACTAAGCTGCATATGTAGTTTTCTTTGAGCCACAAACGTTACTGTAAGAGCCTGGTGACAGTGAGCTCTCTCTTGCACAAAATTAGTTTTTTTTTAAATGTATATTTTCAAATTGTGATGAGTGTTTTACCCCTCCTGGCATCACTGATTCTTCACAAGCAGTGCAAATATTATTTTTACGTTTGAGATAGTCAGCCCTCATTAAGCGTGGCGGGGATTTGGTTCCAGGACTCGCGGACACCAAAATCCATTGATGCTCCAGTCCCCAATATGAAATGGTGTAATATTTGCATATAACCTACACATATCCTCCCCAATTTCTAAAATCATCTTTATATTTTAACTTACAATAACTCTTTCGATATAAATGCAATGTAGCTAGTTGTTGTACTGTACAGTTGTACGTTGAGTTATATCTGACTAAGTGACGTCCAATCGTTTTTACATCCAAGGTCCATATACAGCGATCGAATGATGCCAGAAAGCCAACGCTGTAGGCAGTTAGCGTGGTGTATCAGTTTTTTTGGAAAGTTCTGTATATTTTTATAGCCTCTCCCCTACAACTATCAAGATACACCCAAAGATCTTGTACCCGATGGTCCCGGTCCTACATAGCATAGCATGTCAGCAAACGTAACCTTTTCTTTTGTCCAACACTTAGACTGATTTTGTTTAATGACTTGAAAGAGAGATGCATGCAATAAACCACAGAATATTTAAAATACAAGTACATGTAGAGAATAATAAACAGAAAAATTTACAGATGCGTAACCTGCGGATACAGAGGGCCTATTCTACTTCAGAATACATCCATGCAACGACATTCTGAAGCTTGCAGTTAGATTGATTTCGTTTAATTACTTGAAAGAGAAACACAGGCTTATTGGCAGAAATGTTTGTATCTGCCAATAATGGGCTTTTTAAGCTTTCTTGGTACCGACGTTGTGGAGATATCATCCTGCATCCCTGTTGATTCGATCAGTTAAACTTGTTTGCATTAAATGGACATGTTGAGAGAAACACTGGGTAACTGACGTGTTTTATCTGTTAAATTAAAACATCTGTCTGTTCTTCGTTTGGTTGCACAGGGAACGAGAGCAGCCACCAAGGTTTGCACAGCCTGGCACATTTGAATATGAGTATGCCATGCGCTGGAAAGCCCTCATGGAGATGGAGAAGCAACAGAACGAGCAGGTGGAGAGGAACATCAAGGAGGCCCAGCAGAAGCTGGAGGCTGAGATGGAGGCAGCACGACACGAGCACCAGGTCATGCTGATGAGACAGGGTGAGCATGGTGGAGGTTTTTTCCTTCCCCAATATCTTTCAGGTATGAAAATCAGGCTGAACCATTTCTGTTGTTCCTCCAGCGACTTCATGGTGCTATATTTTCTGTATAATCGATACGATAAGTCTGAAATACAGTCAAACCTCCGTAATCCGGACCACCGTTATACAGGCGCCTCCCTCTACTGGGCAGCATGTGTAAATTAATTTTACTCAACCAGCAGCTGTTGTTACGAGCCCCAGTCTAGGGTTGGGGCATAACTGAGTGAAAGGGGAAGGGGATGTGGAGTGAGGGAAGGACATGGTGCGATGGACGAGGGAACACACGTGGATAAAGGGGTATTTTCTAAATATATTTTTCTGTTTTAATTGACATGCCATGGACACAGAACAAATGGCAATCACTGCCTATGCACCTGACACACACACACAGAACATACACAGAGATCAAAGTGTCAAAGTCCGAGAGGCACGCGAAGACGTTAACCAAAAACCGGGGCGAGCGGTCGAAACCAAAGCGAAGGTACAGACAAGGGCAAAGGGAAAATCAGAAATCCAATAAACCAAACAAATCATGCACAGTAATATCCATCAAAGAAAAGCAGACCAACAAGAATGATCAATAAGTGAGCAAAGCTCCCGAGACGTCTTGTGGTCGGCTTTTCACTTCAGAAGACGGAAGTGACGAATGCCGCATACAGAGAGTTGTGGGCGGAGCTGCACTTACAGCGGCCTGTGAAACTGTGCAAAATCCATGACTTCAAAAAGGAAGCGCAGCGTCATGTCCCTCCAAAAGAAACTCGATATCCTTACAGAGATACGAGAAGGAAAATCACCGAGTTGTCGCAGACCAGTTTGGTGTGACTGAGTCTACGGTACACGATATTTAGAAGAGTAAAGAGAAAATCATCCAGCTGACTTTATGCTAGTTAAAAAATGGATGACCACTGAAAGAATAAAACAGGATGATTCGCTAGCTCAGACTGAAATAACATCCTTTTATAAGCCTTGCCCTTCATAAATATCATGTAGTCTGTATGTGTACGCAGGTACATATGTTGCGCTACACCATTCATGTATTTCTAAGCTACGAGCATTTCTTAATTACTCGCACCCCTCGGTCCCATTCTGCCCAGATAAGGGAGGTTTGACTGATGTGTTTGAAGTAACTGGTTTAATACGAAGGGTTAACTGAGTTTGCCTGGTCTCTCAGACCTGCTGAGGCGCCAAGAGGAACTGAGGAGGATGGAGGAGCTGCACAACCAGGAGCTACAGAAGCGCAAGCAGATGGAGCTGCGTCAGGAGGAGGAGCGTCGCAGGCGTGAGGAGGAGCTGAGGATGCATGCGGAAGAGATGCTGCGTAGGCAGCAAGAAGGCTTCAAAGGCAACTTCCCTGAAAATGCAAGTACCTACATCCTCAACCCCTTTCCTCGGCGATTAATCCCCTTTATCCAGAGGCACTACTGAATTCTTGTATCAGAAGGGTCGTCGACACTTTTCTATAACTCTACACGTAGTCCCTGACAGGTGAATCACAGATGTATATCGATGCACAAATGTATTGTTTAATTTGAACTGTTACTTAACGGGAACTTGTTAAGCAGTTACTTTGCTTTCAATCCCTGCGACAGTGCTTCAGGCTGAGGACCAGGACCTGTGATCAGTGATGACCCTAACCCTAACCAAAATGGCGTGCTGATCTAATGCACTTGTGATTCAGTACTTTACAGTCCTGTTTAACCTGCCTAAACTAGAAGTTGTGCAAGTCCAGTTTAAATAATCAGTGAACACCACAAGTCTGCTTTTACCTATAACTCAGCTGCATAGTTACATAAAGCTAAATTAATAACACAATGGCTGAATACCATGGTTACTACACATTTGGTTACACGTTTGTACAAAAAGACTGGCTTATGGTCTTGGCAAGTATTTTCAAATGAAAAACAATGGCTTGGCTTGTATATAAGCAAGATGTTTTGATAGTAGTAAGCTTTGGGCGATTTCTAAATTATTTTATTTTTATTTTCATACCATCCACACATTACAACATGTGATATGGTATTGCAGATGTATTTTTGAAAAGCAACACTTCAGTTACACATTGTTTATGACACTCTACCTCATCCACCACATGCTGCACTGCGCACTAGTTAAATGTAACTTGCTAGTAGTGACTCACCATTACTCGATTTGTACTTGATTATTTAAAAGCATCAGTTAAAATTTTCCTTCTTGATTACTTGGCTATATGGCGGAAGGGAGACGGCATAGAGTAGATGAAGAGGAAAATTAAGTGCAAGAGCCACCGTTTGTGTGGAAGCACTTTGCGGTAAAATTGAATGGAAGTGAAATTGTCTGTCAGTATTGCAAAGCAGAGCTTAAATATCACTGCAGTAGAACTGCATTACAAATGCATCTTAAAGAAGCGTTTTGGGTTTGTTAGGCTCACCCAGTGACGCGAGGTTAGCCATAGATACACCCCAGTTAGCCTCTCGGAGTAGCCTAGCCTGTTTCTGTCATCTCTTTGACTTTTTAATTATTTTGCTTAATGTACTTCCTATGATTCCTCTTAAAATAATCGCTGCTAAAACAAAAGTTGGCCCTGTCACTTAGCCGTGTCATCTTGCGTAATACAGTATGTTTTTATGAAAATATCGTGTGTTAAGTAGGGGCTGAACAGTATTTGTTGCTTTGCAACATTTTAGAGTTGTAGCTATGTAACCAGATAAGTTCTATCTACGCACGAAGTTGGTTGGTGTTGCTGTTAGTTGTGCCAACAGACACAAGGGAGTGCTGATGAATCATTTGCTTTTGCTTAACATCGTCCCTATGAAATACAAACTGTTTCCATACAGTGGAAGACAAATGCCTTTTCACGACCAGTTCAGGTTTGCTTTTCTTTTCTCGCTCATTTTTGTTTTTTTTTTTTTTTTCCCTTCCCCATGAACACCACTGCAAGTCAAACAGTAAGGGCAAGAATAATTGATTATCTCAGAGAGTGCATGCAGAGCGTGTAAGTTAATGCACAGCTTAGACTGCATTGAACGTTTTTAAATGCAGTCTTTCACATCAGGAAGCGAAGTGGACTGCATTTTCAAAAGTATTATGTGCGGCATGCAGTTCATAAACCCTTAATTCACGGAGCTTTAAAATGTCAGTTTGTCGCAGGATACAAATGTGCAGTTTCAAAAACTTCATGTGTTCCGAGTCGGTATGCTTTGGTTTTTAATTACACTATTTTGTATTTAAAGCATAATGCTAAAGTAGCAAACATAACCTAACTGTTACTTCATTATTTGTGAAGTAGCCATTAAAGCATGTACTGTTAAATTAGTAGAAACCATAATTATTTTGTCATGTAATACAGCGTGTTTTCTTTTGCCTGGCTTTCTAGAGGGAGCAAGAGATGCGGATGCATATGGTTGGTAAGTGAATTAAGATTCCTTATGTGTCTTTGTTTTGTCTTATTGTCAGTTGGATTCATCTTTGACTGGCCTCATGGTATAACTTTTGGATTGTAGGTCAGGCAATGGGCTTGAACCGAAACCCAATGGCTGGGAACCCGGTGTCTGCGCCTCCTGGGAATATGCCCGCCGAGGCGTCCCCTTTAATGGTAAGGCTACGGCACCCTTCATTAGGTGCTTTCACACCACCGGAACTTAGGGCGCTTTTCCACCGCACGAAGTCCGGTACTTTTCAGTACTTTCCCTTTTCCATTGACTTCCAGTCGAGTTCCAGTACCGAAAGTGCCAAACCAGCTGGGTTACCTCTTTGGACTTACAAACACATTTGCTGTCTATTGGTTATGCAAATAGCCTGCCGCTGAAACACAAAATACAACCGTCTTCTTTTGAAACACACAGCGAGAAACAAAATAAAAAGCATAGAAACAAAAAAATATAAAAAAGTAAAATGGAAGGATGGACAAACAAGGAAACACAGGCTTTAATCGCCATATGGTCGGATGAACAGATCAGGGGGGATTTGGATGGCACGACTCGAAATAAAAAAGTATTTGCCGTAATAGCAAGTCGCTTGGAAGAAATGGGGCATAAGCGAAACACCGAACAATGTCTCTTGAAAATCAAATAACATCGATTTGGTTATGCAAACAGCCTGCCTCTGAAACACAATACAAACACCACCTTGAAAGCAGTTGTGAACTTGGAAAGTTAAAAAAAAAAAAAAAAATTGCGACCTTGTTAGAACAGATACAATAAAAAAAAAAAAACAGATGGCATGACATGATTTTAAAGTATTTCTGCATGCGGCATGCGTATAGCATGTAGCGTGCTGTCCTAGTGATTTCATTTTGTCATAAATATAGTGATACAGTTTAATAAATATTTATATTAAACAAAAAAGGAGTTCATAAATTTCTCACAAACCCATCTTCGAGTGATATAAACAGCAAGGATGAAAATAATTATGATTGTCTCACGAAATGCATGCAGTACTCACGCAAAAGCAGCGGAGCTAAACCTAAAAATTATTTATAACATATATTAGACAATCTATAAAAGGAATAATTCATATTGTAAAGCTTGCTTTTTACTCCTACTGACAGAGTAAGAGTGAAATTAATTTAGCAAAACTTTAACCCACTGCATACCGAAATGAATTGTTTGTTTTTTGTACTCCAATTGCATTTAATGTGGTAATACATTTTTCACTTGAGTGTTCATATTTCTGCATTGGAAAATTTGATCGCTAACCAATATGCTTTTGTCCAATATTGCCCATCTTGGTGGTGAATGCTTATTAGTGAGATAACGTTACATTGTTTGTTGTGTGTTTTTTTTTTTTTTTTTTTTATTCTGTGGGAAATGAAAGATCGATCTGCTGGCCAGATTTAGTAAGAATCATGGACAAGTCGCAGCTCATATAAGTAAAATATAAATAAAAGGCTGTGTCCTGTTTCAATTGTGATCGATCCCCCAGTAACTAACAAATAATGAAATGATATATTTATCCTAAATTGTTTTGTTGTGGTGATGTAGTTTCATAAACTGTGTGTAGTTTAACCTACAAACATTTTCCCCATACTTACGGTAATGGAAGTGCTAGCCTTCAGCATATGGCTTGGCATGATTCAGTGGAACAAGGATGATGCATTGCCGTCTAAATTATTTTTGAAGCCCATTGAATAGAAGGAATTTTCGTAATCCTCTCATTCTTCTCCAGCAGGGAGGGGGAAACAGCGCCATGCCAGGTGGGGGTCAGGGAGGATTTCCAAGAGGCCCTCCAGGCCCGGCTGATTTTGGCCCTAATAAACGTCGCAGATTCTGAGACCACCTGTGTTCCACTTTTTTGTCATCTTTTCCCTTTTCTCCAGATTTTTCTCCCTTTTGTAGAATATTTTAAAATTTGTATTATGAATTATTTTTATTCTGCTATTTCAGAACTCGTATGGGAATGATTTTTTTTTTGTTTTATCTTTGGGATACTCAAGTTTGATATAGGCATCTTATGCCCAGCTGTTAAACTCTGTATAGAACATTTTCATCTCCTTGCTACTGCAGTTTTGTAAATTTTCTTCTGACATTGTATATTGCTTTTGAATGGTTGAGCCAGTAACATTGTCTGAAACCTGCTTTTCATTACCTTGTTAAATAAATTCTTATCACACCTTTAAATATTCTCATTTTATTCGAATTTTTTTTAATTCCAAAATCCCCATCTAAATCTTCAGTGAAGTGGTTTTGCTGGCAAAAATAGCTGTTTATCTGACATGGTTATGTTTAGGTTTCACAGACCTTTGGTCGTAAATGCAATTCAAAATTTTATGTTTTTGCTCATGAAGCACCAGAGGGAGCAAAACCTTATAAATTGTTAAACTGTCATCCTGTGATTCTTGAGACAGTTGAATCACCAGATTATGGCAGGATATGAACCTAGGACCTCTTGATCTGCAGTCAAATGCTCTACCACTGAGCTACACCCCCACAGACATGGAAATATAAAGTGGACTGACGGCCAAGCCCAGTCTGACCTGATGGGGCACTTGTGAGTATTTCTGTATGACAGAGCGCAACGCTTTGCTGTGGGGGATCCCTGGTGGTCTAGTGGTCAGGATTTGGCGCTCTCACCGCC
>JAODKE010000040.1:4916378-4929811 GCA_026779605.1 Mormyrus hasselquistii | reverse complement strand
GTAATACTCCAGGAGTATGTTCATGAAGCACTGATTGTCCAGCCGTAACAGTAATACTCCAGGAGTATGTTCATGAAGCACTGATTGTCCAGCCGTAACAGTAATACTCCAGGAGTATGTTCATGAACCACTGACTGTCCAGCCGTAACAGTAATACTCCAGGAGTAAGTTTATGAAGCACTGATTTGTGCTTTCCATCAGCAGATGCAGCCCCAGGGACTGTTACACTGCAGACAGCCTCAGACTGTGTTTCACTCCGCTCATGTCCCGCAGCAAAGCACTTTGGGTTTCCTTCAGCAGCCACAGCAACAGCAGCAACAACAGCCATTTCAGCATTGCTACTCCCAGAAGCAGACCGCTAGCCTTTCAGACTTCCAGAACATGCTGACATGGTAGCCAGGGCAACTGAGGCACCATGGAGATCTCTGGTGACTGCTGTATGTTCTGAGGCAATATATAGAATGACGGTCCCCCAAACCTCTTCATCTACAACATCCCAGTCCCCCGCTGGTGGCCTTACTTCGTGCTGACTAACTTCTGCTTTTGTATGTCATGTCGGTGTGACTTACAGGCAGGAGCTGCTTTATTTGGTAGGCAGCTCTCCGAGTCCCACGTTTGGCCCAAGAAGTCTATTTAGAAGTCCCAAAGCAAGCATAACATACATGTATGTACATGCTATGGGACCCCCCCCCCCCAAAACTTGTCTTACATCATGTGTGACTGAACATGTGAAAGCAGAGATTTTGAGAATAGGGAAAATCACATTTTGTGCATTTGCATGTGGGCACATTGCCAGCAATGTAAGCCGAACCTTTTATGAGGTGATTTAGTATGTTGCTCTTGTACTGTAATGCCACAGCAGAATGTTAATATATGTCATGTACTCCAGTAAGCAAAAACTGAATTTTGATTGCTTTTGTATAAATAAATTGTGCATTTAATGGCAAAAACTACCAGAAAATTAAATTTATGCTAAGACAACTCTAAATTTAACAAAATTTATTACAGTGGATCATGCAATCTTGCACACAAATGATGGACTGAGTCTTTTAAACATTCAGATTCTTGTATTTTGACATTAAATGTGAAAGATTTTATGTATTATATTTTAATTTAACCTTAAAATTGTGTATCTTTAAAAATAAACATGATGGATTGTATCAGATTAAGAGGCTTAAAATGTGGTATTTGTATTGGTGACTGATTTTTAGCAGAGTGCACTTTTCAGTCTCAATCCTGCCTTCTACTTACCTTCTCACTCCTGTGTTCCAGTCCAGAAACGGGGTCTAATCACATTACATCATTACATTCAACTGCAAACTAATACATCTTTAAATTAGACTAACCACTATAAGAAAAATGATACTGTTTTTAATAATATAAATCTATTCATTGTGGAAGTTAAGGTGTTCTCCCTTAAATGCCAAATACAAAATGAAATAAAAGATAAATATACATAAAAGGTAAATGAATCTTCTTGACATCCAGTTATGGCAGTAGTGGTATTCTGTTAAACTACCTTGTTCACTGACCACAGAAGAAATGTGTTCAGCTTTCTACAAATTTAAGTATATGATTCTAATGCAGTATGTGTTCTACTTATGTGAAGCGCAATAAGTCACTTCTACAGGCTCCAATGATACAAATTATATAGCATTAATGGCCGTGTGCTTTGCCTTCACAGAACATGTACAGTATACTTATTGCTCTTGAAAATTAAGAAAACAGAAAGACACTTGAATGCCTGTACTGTATATAAGAACAGCATATTGTGGTTGTCTTACATGCATTACATCTATCCTCTTGTATACTTCTCTCAGGTTTTTGTTTTACGTTTCCATAATTCAGTATTACATGGTTTTGTCTTTGTCCGTTACCTTTTAATATTTACCATGTTGTGTACAATGTTCATTTTATGGGGTGAAAGAAATAAGGAAGGTATCAAATGTTGTAAAATAATGGCACCCAATATTTTCACTACACTAAATTTATAATTCAAGTCTTCTCACATCTTATGTCATTATTTATGAATTAACAGGTAAATGTGGGAAGAAATAACTCATTTTAGTCAAAGCACAAGTTATAATCCTATGATCTTGTTTAGCAGGCTCGAGCAGGTTGTGGGGGTCTCTGGCTCTGCTCTAAACTGGTTCTCTTCTCATCTAACAGGAGTTTCTCAGTTTTAGATCCACTACACCTCTGACCTGCAGTATGCCTCAAGGCTCAATTCTTGGACCAGTGCTGTTTTCTTTATACATCCTTTCATTGTCTCAGGTTATTAACTCCTTCAAGTACATCTCATATCACCTTTTTGCTGACGACCTGCAGTTGTATTTCTCATTTAAACCCAATCAAAATAATAAATTGTCTATTTTGGTTGACTGCCTGTCAGAGATTAAAAATTGGCTCTGCAATAATCATTTGCAGGTGAATTCTGGTAAGATGGAGGTTCTAATTGTTGCTGTCCTACCCTGATCGTCCGCTCCTTCCGTGTGCCATGCCCCCTCGTTAACCTCGTGTGTATTCCTCGTGTTTACCAGCTGTTTCTGATCATTGTCATTAGCCATGAATGAAACGTTTCCTGGTGGATCAAAATCGGATGTCCGCCTAACGTCGTGAATAAAACGTTACCTGGCGGACCAAAATCGGACACCTGCCAAATTAAACGTTACCTGCAACTCTGGCGGACCAAAATCGGACAGATTCTGTCCAATCAAATGTATAATTTTACTAAAATGTATATATATATACATTTCAATACAAAAAAAGACATTTGGTCACAAATGAGCCCCTTAACAGTGGTCTCTTTCTCTTAAATATGATCGAGCCCAGATCTCTGTCGACATGGCAATAACATCAGCTACAAACACTCATATCGTGAGAGACAATGACCACTGCTGTTTAAGGGGCTCTGGCGCAAAATGTCTCTAAACTGAGAACATATGAGAAACGAAATTAGTTAAACAATTACAAAATGGAATTAACAAGTCACGGAAATGCGAGACCTATACTGTGGGGTGCTTGTAAACACGTTCTTGCACTCGTTCGCGAGTTCTGTCCATTTTTTTCGTCCGTTTCCCCAAAGGCTAACATGGGCAGCCGACTGACTTCATACTGGGCCAGTTTTCACTACAAAACTTGAGGAATCGCAGCATTTTAGTTTATATGCATGTATGTATAAACAAAGGGCACAAATTGAGTTTGATTTGTTACATGCTTCACCAAATCTGACCCATCTCATGTTAAAGTATACTAGGAATGCTGGAAGTGGTTCAATAGAACTGCAATAGATAACTTCTTGGTTAAGGATATTGCAAAGTGGGGCCATTTTTATGTATTTATTTTGTTAGACTGTAAAGTTCTCGACATATTGACACATTTTCAGGAGAAAATGAGTACTGAGAAGGTAAGTTATGTTTCATTTATTTACAAAAGTTACTTTGAATTGCAAAGCTATTAAAAACATTAAAGTTTATTAAATTTTATTCTCATGAATTAATTACTGCTATAACTAAACATCTTAAGTGGTAGTAATGTTATTCTTTTCAGAGACAAATATTCAGGTCTGTTTCCTTCAAAACCATACACAAGAAACGACAGTATAATTGGATTTGCGCCAGAGTGTCTCGATCACATAAAAAACCCACTTTGATCACACTTCAGATGGAAGCGATGACTTTGACTGTGGAAGCAACCGTGATGTCGACGGTGAACTAGGTCAAGGACAGCTGGATTTGTTTCAGAACCCAGACATGCTTACTGCAAATTCTGACAGTAATACCTTAGACACTGCTTCTTGTTGTGATTTTCCTTCTCAAGATCAAGTTCATAATGCTGCAGATGTGAGCGATTCAGAATCGGAACGTGAAGGACGTTATTCAGGCAGTAGTTCTCTGAGGGAAGAATTAGCTTTATGTCATTTACATTAAATTAATATGCTTTAACATATTAGTTTAAATTACTTTGATGTCAGACAAAGAATCCTAGATCATTTGCAGTCCTACCCTTCAGCCATGCTAAGGTCCTTGAATGCTTTGGAAATTTCTTTAAATGTAGATGGGCTACCACTGTTCAAAAGCAACAACTGAGCACTCTGGCCAGTTTTGTGTTCTATTGATCTTGACCCAGTGTCTGTCTTTCCATTATCACTTGCAGTGGCTTCATCAAAACCTACATCTATGCACTTCATTAGTGATACGGTTCATGATCTGGCTAATTTATTAGAAACTGGAATCGAGTTAGAAGGGAGAAATGTAGCGGCACACATTAGGTGCATTATTTGTGATGCCCCAACAAAGGCCATGGTGAAATGTGTAAAGCAGTACTCTGGTTATTATGGCTGTGATAGATGTACACAAAGGGGAAGATGTCTTGGTAGGATGACTTATCAGGAGGTGACAAATCTGACGCTGCGAACTGATCTGACTTTCAGAGAACAAACGTATGCAGAGCATCATCAAGAGAAAAATATTTCCCCTTTCTGTAATCTTCCAGTTGACATGATCAGGTGTTTTCCTGTTGACTACATGCATCAGTGTTGTCTAGGAGTTATGTGAAAATTCCCGTTCCTGTAGACAAGAGGCCATTCCACAGTAAGACTATCTCCTGTGCAGATAAAAGAAGTTAGTCATAGATTAAATCAGCTAAGGAGTGCTATGCCAAGATGTTTTGCAAGGAAGCCACGTGGTTTGGAAGAACTTGAAAGATGGAAAGCAACAGAATTTCGCCAGTTCACTTTGTACACAGGAAAGGTGGTTCTTAAAGGATTTTTTCCAGACCAGTTGTTTGAGCATTTCAGCATAGCTCTATGCATGCTTGTCTCCCCAAAACTTGCTCAGCGCTACAGTCCGTATGTGCAGGAATTACAGTACTTGTGTTTTTTGTGGAACAAGGGCAATTTTTATATGGGGAAGGCTTCTTGGTGTACAATGTCCACTCTTTGATTCACATCACGGAAGATGCAAAAGAATTTGGATGTTTGGATAGTTGCAGTGCCTTTCGTTTTGAAAGCTATCTACAGGAGCTTAAAAAACTAATTCGGCCTGGAAGACGTCTCCTTACTCAAATCGTGAAAAGAATTGAGGAGAGTAGAGTTTTAATTCAAACCAAAAGCAGACAAACTAAGGAAGATGCAGTTGGTCTAAAGTATCCCAACAACACATTTATGCTAAAAGAAACATCTTGTTGTGAAGTGGTTTCAGTTGTTCCTGAGAGGAAGAACAGTGGAAGAATGCTCCGGTGTAGAGTCTATGAACAGGTCGAGCCGTTATTTCTCAGCCCTTGTGACTCTCGTTTGATTGGAGCGTACAGAGTGCATGTGAGAAACGCACGAATGAAAATTGTATCTGAAGATCGTTAGGAACAGAGGACAATCATTGAAGAGAATCATGGATCTAGAGTTATCCACAGACAACTATCAATTGGCAAGGCGCAGGGCACAAAAAGGACTTGAAACATCATTGAAGAGCATAAAGCTGTTATTTTCTAATTAGTAAAACTTTATCTTGCGGATATCCCACTTGGTACTATGAGCTCTTCTTTGGAGAGGGGAAGTTCACAAGGTACTAGAATTCTATTTTTTAAAATACTTTCATATTGAAAATGAATCACATTTGTATAATTATAATTATATGATGATACTGTCACAGAAAAAGAGCAGGGAGCTGCACTACCTGCCCCCCCCCTCCCCCATGTAAGTGTTTAATTACATAGCACAGTATAATTACTTGATGTCTGGGTTTTTTTATAAACAAATGTTAGAACTGAACTGTATTTTATGTCTTGTGTTAAGTTTGTTCATCGCCAGTTGTCAGGTCTACTTCTACCTCTTCAATGCATGATGCCAACTTACAATATAGTCATTTCTATTTTATACTATTGCAAGGAAGGTCCATTTATTATTTAAAATCGTTTTAAGAGTCGTTTAAAATCATTTTTAAGAGTCGTTTGGGGCAGCACTGATTCCCAGTAGAAGCACATGTCAGTATTTAAGACTCCTACAATTTTCTTTGATCACACATGACAGCATAATTGTGTATCACATCAAAACCACACAAGCATTTGACTAAAGTTACATTTAGTTATTTTGTTTTCAAGGTTCATAGCAGAACTGGCCAGCTTATGCCACGTTGCCTTTCTGCATACATTTTGAAATGTATGCTTTGCCTATCCATATGCTTGGCTCCATGGTCTTGTAAGACCTCGAATAGTTGCTTAAAGAGGAATTTCAGTATTTTACACTTACACTGTTAAATTAATTTCCCTCCCCCAGCTATCAAGAGCTTTATCGAGGCTTCTGAAAAGAGAATTATGATGAAGTTAGAGAGGATGCGGGATGACTTTCAGAATGCGATCCAAGGATTACAACAAATATCTGCACCCTCCCCATCACATGAACAAGTGATATGGGAGAAACCATGTGAGACTCAACAGGATATAGTCGGCCTGTGCAGCAACTTAACAAACCTGGCATACAGAAGAAAAATGGCAAGGTATTAGCCTCCATATTAACACCGTAGAATAGACCTCTGTATAAAGAATAATTGTTCATACTAAAATATTACTCCTTAGCAAATCCAGTGACACAATATGGGTCAAAATGTTTTACGTAATCAGAAAGGATGTGTTGGTTTCAAATGTATGACTAAGCAGTAACTTGCCATTCTTGCCTATATGTAGTACACACGCGTTGTTACATGAAAAGCAATTTTATTCTGCAGTGTTTATATCTTAATTTGATTTAAATATACTCTTTTTTTTGTAGATCCACTACCTGAGCCTGCTGAGGGGCAACAGTGTTGGAGACACAGTGAGGCGCATCTTAAGAAAAATGGCGACCAAGGCCTTGTAGGCAGAGTACAGTTTGAAGGGGAGGAAAGGGAGAAGATCCTTTGAGGTGTTGGAGCTCTTCAATGTGATTTTATGTAAATATATATAACCCTAGAAATAATAATAAATAATAAAGACCTGAAAAACAGACATATAAAGACCCTGTAGACATGAGTCATGCAGTCAAATTAGATAACTTTGACATGACATGTTTTTTGCATAATTGAAGTATACTTATGATCAGACAAAACAGCCAATACTTTTTACACACGTCACCTGATGTTAATGTGTGTGTGTGTGTGTGTCTTTTGCAAATACTGTAGCTGCATGCAGTAAAGCTCATGCTGAAGCAACCAACCTCACCATGGATATTCAATTGCAGTGACACTAAAGCACTGTCCACAGCCATGGATCTCGGAAGGTATGGAGCTGTTTTTGTATTGTTGGTGGTCTAGTGGTTAAGACGTTCACCTCTGGACCGAGAGGTTATGGGTTTGAGTCTGGCACTACCGTCATTGGGTCCCTGAGCAAGATCCTTAACCCCAACTTGCTTCAGGGTGACTAACGCTGAATTTAGAAAATGTAAGTCGCTCTGGATAAGAGCATCTGCTAAATGCTGTAAATGAAAATGATTATCTTAACACTGAATAGATAGGTGTTATAACTGAGTTACATAAATGTCATTAAGACATGTGTGTGTTCTTACATGCACGGTTCACAACACCTATTCCACTCATACCATACAAAGTTATCTAACGAATGTATTCAGTTTTAGAGGTAAACTACTGTATGGTCTTCTGTAGCTATTTTTTCTGTGTTTTCCTAGGATGATGCTACAGTGAGAGATACAAGGGAAATGGAGCAGGGACCTGAAGCGGATGAATTTGCTGGTTAATGTTGACTTTAACATTTAATGACAACATTGTATTGTTATTAAAGTTTTTGATGTTAATGAAGTGCTGTTTATATAATGTTTTTAATGAAGTGTTTTATTTGATCAATAATATGTTTTAGATTAGTCTTTGTAGCTTAGGAATTTATGAATGATCTATACATAAATGAATTAGTAAATCATTTGGAAATTCTCACGATCTGTCACGATGCGTGGGTCGAGCAGGCGGGCAGCAGCCCAGAAAGCAGTCAGGCATGCAGAAGAACGGGTAACGGGGTTTTAATGGGGAAGGGGAAACGAGCATGCGACATTACGATACGTTAAGTCAATGTCTGGGGAATACAGACTGAGACACGGACTAAATACACATGACAAGCTGAACTCAACGAGCAACAGGTGGGAACAATCGGGCATAAACACGAGGGAAAGAGGTGGACGTGGCACACAGGAGGATCGGACGGAGCTAGGCATGACAGAAATGTCCTACAAAAGACAAAAAAACAACGTTGTATAGCTGTTTCTGAAATAGCATGGTAACGTTGTGAAGATGTGGTGAGGACTTCGGAAATATCGTCGTCTGTCCTGTACCGAGGACCCAACAAAATCACGTCCACATGACGTCAATCAAAAAAGTTTGTCAACGTTCAGAGGACGTTCAATTTTGTTAGCTGGGCAGTCAGAGGATGCATGGATGGATGGATGGACTGATACACTGAAAATCTACAAGGAGTCCTGCATTAATATTTCATTTGATTAGCTGGAGATACAGAAATTCACTGACACATTCTTTTGTCACACGTGTCCTAAACAAAAATTGATTTTTCAGGAAAGTGATTTCCTACAGTGTTTTCCTACTTTGGTGTGAGAAATGCTACTGGCAAACAAGGACACTTTAAAAAAAAATGACACAAACATAAAGTCTTGTAGACAAAATGAAATTCATGTACCTGATATTTAACTAAGTCAGTAAAAGTACAACACATTTTCTGCTTTGCACATAAAACACTACACACAGTTCTCTACATGCATTGTAAAATAAAATCTCGTGATCATTTGGAAAACACTGTCATTGAATATGCCACAACTGTGTTTCGTAGAGAACACCCTAACTAGCCAGGGAAAATATTAGCAGGTTAACTGAACACTAATAACTTCAGCTGGCCTTTATAAATAGGCTAAGCTGACATTCTGCAAACATGGACATTACAGCACAAGCTATACTGTAGCTAGTGTAACAGGAAGATGAGGAGGAAGAAAAGATGGGAAAGAGGATAAAGATGTTTAATTTCTGATTAAATCAGAGTTACTGTTGTGGACCATGAAGGAATCCAGACAGTCTGTAGTCCAACTTAAGCAACTTCACAGTGGTACGTATCCTAACTAATCAGGGGTGGCTTTTCAGAAAGAGATTAATTATAGCGAATAACAAACGATATAAGTAAAGAACGAGCAAGGTCTACGTGCATTTCCAGAGACCCTTCGTCATTCCAGAATCAATGAATGAACTTTAAGTAGTACAGCGGACCCTTGACTTATGACCGACCTGACATACGAATAACTTGCGCTACAACCAAAATTTCACTTTGTTAAAATCTTATCTAGCTCAGATTTAAAGGAACCAAGGGTTTCAGCTTGCACTACACTAACATAAGAACATAAGACATTTTATAAATGAGAGAAGGCCATCCGGCCCATCACAAACGAGATTTAAATGAACGCATAGGAGGTTTTATTGGTTAGCTCATTATGTAGCTTACCAGGGTTGTTCAGAATTTATGAACTGGATTTTGGATTGACCTGGCCACACCCTGTGAGGTGTTGAACTGGAATGACAGAATTTAATTAATTCCAATTCAATGCGGTCATACAACACATGAATGTCATTTAAATTAGCAAAACATAAATAATTGCATAACAGATTTACTTCTAACATAGTAGATGTGTATATTGACCTTATAAATGTACTAATGAATGAATTTTATATTTGTATGACATACGATAAAAATCTTTTATTGTTTTAGCTTAGCCTATATGTATTTAGTTACACCAGCTCTCTAAGTCCTTTTCCATGTGGATTTATTGTTTTTGCATATTGAACTGCTCATGTGTGTTACTATTTGTGAGGAGTGTGCATGCAGTAACGTTTCCTGTGAGTGTCCGTGGGTTGGCAGATGGCTTAGTCAAGGAAAATATATATAACCTGTGAGGTAGATAAGGTACGTGCTGTGTTCCAATCCAAACAGCCGAAAATGTATCTAGGCCAGTACTGTGCATTTTCTACTCAATTTTTGTTGATGTGCATTGCTTTGAAAAAAAAAAGTTTTTGTCCAGTTGTTCTGTCTGTGTTCATAGGTGTCTGAGTAAGCAGTGCACATGGAATATTACCACAATTATCTTTCACAAAAGGCAAACATGGACATTACAGCACAAGCTATAGCTAGTGTGACAGGGAGAGGAGGAGGAAGCAAAGATGGGAAAGAGGATAAATGTAAATGTAAGACTTTACAAAAAGGCACTACTGAAGACTGGTGTTTTCCAGTGAGCACATCAGTGTGTTGTTAGGTCTTTGACAGATGTCGTTAGAATGAAATGTGTTTTGTGGTGTATGCGGCCACCTACCGACCAATGCATTAATAGGCAGCTGATCGACTGGACAGGATCAGTATATCTTCGAGATGTATTTAAATTAAAATAAAAAGTACGACTGGCGACTTGCCAAACACTGAAATTTTATTCTTTTTAAAATGTGAGGCCATATAGTCAGTCTGAGAATAACCATATCAATAAGTTTAGTCAATGAAAGTTATGTTCATACTTTTTATCGTAACGACTGCAGTAGATCGTTAAAGCTAAACTATACTTTGTTTTTCTGTCGGCCGACAGCAGTTACCACTTTCCTTTAAAAACGCCTGTTTCAAATCTACCGCCGTCATCAGCCATCGACAAGTAAAACGTTTCAGTAGTTGTCTGTGTTGTTGTTTATATCGGAAATCACGTAAACATATATTTATAACTAAATTACAGCCATAATAGCGTAGCACGAGTTGTGTCCAAAGACACAGGTAGCTAACCAGATAACTAACTCAGTTATGCAGTAGCTTACTAGTAAGTTAGCTGGCGCGCGAAAAGAAACAAGGAGGGAAGTTGTTGCGTTTATTTAATATCCTGATAACAGTAATGCACTGAGATAAAATAATATTGTAGTTGGCAGTTCGCTTGTATGAAACAGTGTAACTAACTGAAGGAGCGATGGGCGCGGAAGCTCTGCTTTGATACGGACCGTATGAAATGTTAGATTGGCATGATGCCTGAAGAAGGAGGACATTCGGGGCAGGAGTCAGCCTCCGTGACACGGGACTCTCTGATACGATCAGCCTTCCAACAGCTGCTGGCCGTCACAACACACAGACTGAGGATTTTTGACGTCGGAGTCGTTGCGGTAATATCACTGCAGAGGTACTTAACGGAAAGTCCAGCCGCAAAGGACAAAGCTGGTGACAGTTACAGCTATGACGTGACCGTCACCGACGGGGTCTGTCAGGTTAAATGCAGCCTCTCCCCTCATCTCAACCATCTTGTGCAAAAAAATATACTTCGCACCGGTGTCGATGTTAATATAACGCAGTGTTCGTTTGTTTACAACGAGAAGAGACTGGGGCAGGGCGCCGTGTGTTTAGAGAAGATGGAGATAGCGGCAGAGCGCTCCTCCATTCTCGGCTTGACTGAGGATGTGGACGCTTTACCCATTTGGTCGGCAGAGGGAGTTAGAAATGTGACCGTCTCGCAGAGTGATGTGCCCACTCAGACAGGTCGGAAGCATTACTTATCATTGTGGAACAACGAAGATCCTCACGGATCTTTATGGATCCCCCGGATCCCTCCGACAGAAGTGGTCCTAGACGGTAAGCAACGCAGCAATAAAAATGACGATGATTAACATTATTAATAATGTCGTTGTTGTTGTCGTTGTGAATAAATACTAATGGTAACAGTAATATTAGTACAGCCTCATCTCCTTACACATCTACTGATTAAATGGTTGGAAGATGGATAAAACCTGCATAGATAGATGCTAAGCACTGATTTTGTTTCTTTTTCCGACAGTGTCAAAATGTATTCCACTTTCTGATCTGCACAATTCCTTCTTACATGGGTTGCGGCACCCGCCTTTACTTGTGCGCATTATGTGCAAATCAAGACTGAGATTTTATGGAAAGCTGGACACCAAAGTGGAGTTCCCTTTTCAAGTGAGCAATGTCAATGTTGAAGTGTCGCGTTCAAATATGGTTGGAACTGTAGTGATTACCGTGGTGTGAAATGAAGCAGCGATCCAAAAGTTTTACACGGGCACATTCTCAGTAGCCAGTCTGAGGACAAGCAAATAACGTTTTATTTAAGCAGCTTGCCCTCTCTTCTGAATCATTAAGTTAGTGCAGAGAACGGTGTCATATTGGCTGAGCAACTTTATATTAAATGTTTTCATAAAATATCAGGCTGTGTAAGTGGACTGCAAACTGTACGCACAGGTGGTGCATGGATCTGTGTGTTAGGATACCGAATGTACGATCGGCAGGTCTCTGATTTCAGTCACAGGGCCGGCAGAGTGAATTTCTTGTTGGCTCCTCTAGCACAGTCCCTAACCCCAGCTCCTCCAGGACCTGGCTGACTCTGCTCTCTCAGTTGTGCATGTCCCATCAGCAGGAGTGATAGACCTTTTTTTCTGCCTGTGTGTTCTGTGTGCCACAGGCTTACTTTCAAGTTGCAGATCACAGCGGTTCAGTGTCCCTGGTCCTTTGGAATGCACTATGTCTCGAGTGGTACCAGGCATTGAATGTAGGAGTGGTGATGTATCTTCAAAACTACACGCTGAAACGCAGCTTCCAGAACAGGTCACACCCCTCTCTTGCAGATTCCCGGATGAGAATCTTCTCCTCAGTTGGTAGTGAATCATCTTTCTATCTCTATAATGTTTTTTTTTTCTATGAAGCCTAATCTTGAATTTGTTTCTGACTATGATTTTCATTTCTTTTTTTTTTGCAGAAATTTGCCTGAATCCACGAGATCCGAGAGCGGTCATTACTGTGATACCTCCCAAATGTGTGCTGCCACAGTGGGGTTTACCCAGTGTCACTTACCAGTTCATCACCAGGTGGTTATTTCCGTGATTCAGATATGGGAAAAAAAGAAAAAAGTTTTGGAAAAAGTTTGAGCTCTGATCAAATTTTTCCCATAAGAAATAATGGAAAATCAATTAATTGGTTTCAGGCCCCAAAAAGAAATCGAAGAATTCTTTATTTTTAAATGTATTTTATTATATAATAATTACTGTTACTGTCCATCATTGTCTAAATGCATTTTTACTGTATGTATTCAGCTAGTGTAAACATGCACAATGCTATTACAAGGCATGCGCAGCTGAGACTTAAGTGTTACCGCTGAGAGACGTGCCACGTACATCTTAGGTCGAGTTCACGGTTTGACTTCTGAGATTCAGATCGAGTTCTAGGTCATTTTTTTTCGAACTGGTTGGTTTTGACTTTTAAGAAATTCGAGTTCTAATGAGTTTGAGTACTGAGTTACCACTGTATTGGTATTTTACACATTCTTTTAGTCTGTGCTCTGATTTATATTCATTTTTGGTATTTTACACATTCTTTTAGTCTGTGCTCTGATTTATATTCATTTTTGGTATTTTACACATTCTTTTAGTCTG
>JAODKE010000040.1:4872078-4900716 GCA_026779605.1 Mormyrus hasselquistii | reverse complement strand
ATATAAAAAGTTTTTATATAAAGTTTATATATATATATATATATATATCTCATGGTTTTACCACCTGACATGAATACTGTGCAGGCCTAACCATGAGGTGTCATTTTTGTCAGTATTGCAATTGGATCTACTAATTGTTTCTCTGCACCATGAAGGTCACTTAGGATATTCTTTATGATGTAACTTCTGGTCCACTGTTTTCTAAAATGACTTTAAAATAAAAGCCCTCTTTTCCTTCTAGTGCCAGGACATAGAATGATTCCTAACTAGGGCTGCAACTACACGAAATTCATGATTCAGTACAAACCTGTTTTGGTTCCACAATTTGATCCAATTTCAATACAGTAAGAAAACCAGAATTTGTTTTAAGATATTCTTTATTTTCATTGTCACTTGGACAAAGAAATTGAAAAAGCAACTTAACTCAATGTGAGGCATAAACAGTAATAAATATTAAAGATATACAAATTACACTGAATATTGCATTGAATTACAAATTGCACAGAATACTGCATTGTCTATACAGATTGCACTAAATATACAGACTGCACTGATGAAGAATAAGAAATTATCCATTATGTTTTGCATTTAAAGCCATGATTGCTTTGGGATAACATTTTTTTTTTTGGGTGATTTGTCCTGGTTTCCATGACTTTGTATCTCTTGCTGATGGCTAAAGCTGAAAGAGATAGTGACCAGGATGTGATGAATCCTGCGAAATGTCCATAGCTTATTTTCAGCATCGGGAGCTGTAGATTTGTTCCAGGCTGGGGAGAGGGCAGCCAATTTAGTACAAAAACTACAAACACTATTATCTATTATATTTATATTTTACTTGTACTGTAAGCAGCATTTGTGTCATCGAACAAATTATTGGAGAAATGCAAGCATCCAAAGACTGATCTCAGCCATTACAGTGATAGCTACCTAGTAAACGTAAACTAGTAATTGTGATTTTTGCACTGGTAGAAAAATAAAAGCCAGCTTTGCTGAAGAGGTAATGCTTGAAAATGGAAAGTGTTTTCCTGAATTGGCTAGGTGGCTGACTGAGTTTGGTAAACAGTTTGATATATGAGTAGCCTGCAGCATTGGCTTTTGAGATTTTTTCATGTATTTGGCAGGTGCTTTTATCCAAAACAACATACAGTTTGAGAATATTGCTTCAGATCATCCCTGTGGCCTGTACTATGAAGCAGGGTTACTGGCTTATTGGCGTAACTTGACGGAGTTAAGGTACCACAGTTTAAATAGACTTAATATTTGTTTATCTACATTTTCCCCAGACTACCTTAAATCCGACAAGTTACCCCGATAAGCCAGTAACCGCGCTTCGTAGTACAGGCCACTGGAGTGATTGGGATTAAGGGCCTTTCCAAATGGCTCTGCAATGAAATCAGCTGATTACAGCAATTGAAGTCTTTTGGTCTAGTGCATTTTTGTGATGTTTGTCTATATTAGAACTTGTGTCATATGCTGTTCCAGTGAGGGTTTTTAATGGACATAATTGTTTTAAAACATATCAAAAGAATGAGAATTTCTTCATTGCAAATATGTTTCAAGGATTCAGTATTTCTGTTTTTTTTGGTTTTCAAAAGTACTGTAGGAAATATCATACTAGTCTCAAGCTGAATGCTGGATTTGATATCATTAGATAAGCTTTGGTCCGTGTGAGAATTGGTTTAGTTTTCAGTTTACTGGTAACTTCATCGGTCATCTGAGAGGTCTTACTCTAGGGGCTGAAATAGACCATCTCCTGCTTGTCATATGTGGGAATTGAACATATTACAAAATGTCACTGCAAATTCCCTTTTTAATTTCCGGTGGTTCTGTACCATCTATTGCCATTCTTATTGTATCAGTTTTGCATTATGACACAATTTCACTATATCATGTTCATGTGATCAAATTGTTAGATAACGCTGTTTCTGCTTGGCAAGTTGAACTGCATAGCTTACAGTTTCACCGTTCATCCTACTATGGCGATGGGTAATTTGTTGGAGTCAGTCGTGCTAGTTGCCTTTCACAACAGTGCTGAAGCTATTCCTCTTTTGGGACAACCTATACAAATGTGCATCCCAGAGGGTGTTTACTCTTTAAATTTCAAATAAACAATTGGATATCTTCTTTGCACATTTATACACTTTCAGTATACTTGAGGAAGTACATCTGTCTGTTGTGACTTATTTTAAATGCTTCTATTCATTCAGTTCCAGCCAACTAAATGCAGTCTATCTTGTTCAGTTCCTGCTTGTTTTGCTTTCAGAACTATTTTGGGTTTTCCTTGACCTGGTTACAGACAGGTTAATTATGTTTATTCTGATACGTAAAACCTGTGGTTTGGTAACAGGTTGAGCTCATCATTTGCAAATAGTGCCAGAGCAGAACCTACACAAGTGGAGTTGGAACTGGAGGCTAAACCGAAATGTGAGATGATAAAGCGTTCAGTTAATTTGAAATTTGCTATTTATTTACATATAATGAAATATAATGAAAATCATCTTCAACAAGTTGGGGAGAGGGAGATTTTTGGGTTTTCATTCATGGGTTAATGTGAATGATTCACAGCTTCATAGCCTGGGTGAGGATTTAGATACAAACTGATTCGATAAAAATGCAGAATTAATTAAAATCTTGCTGTTTATTTTACCCCGGCATTATTATGAGACCCTGGTGCGGTGTGCCGCACTGTTTGCCTCATACCTCCAGCATTGAGGGTTTGAATTTCACCTCTGCTCCGTGTGTGTGCGTTACACGGCAAGCTGCACAGGTCCCCTTCCACAGTCCAAAGACATGCTGTTAGCCTTGTGACCCTGTAACCAGATAAGCAGCTGGAAGATGCATGGATGGCTGCTTAGATGGCTTCGTGATCTGTTTACCTTTAATGCACGGTTATTACTTAGTTACATATTTTTGAAAAAAAAGAACAGCTGGTTGCCTAATTTACAGATATAATTAAATTCAATTATGAGATTTAATTTCTGTGTTAATTTTAGTCCAAAGAAATTTGACTGAATTCCCTGGGGGGGATAAGACCAGTTATACATTCTTAATTATAATGGTTTAGTTGTCATTGTGATATTGAACAAATGAATGCAACCTATTTTGGTGATTTAATTGTATTTTTACAGTAAATCTATCCTCTGCAATAAATACTAATAAATTCTAGCTTTTATTATTTTTATCTGAATGCTTCTTACCATATTGATATTGATGTCATTCAAAATGATCTAATTATTAAAAAAAAAATCTAGAAAGAAATTCCCATTTTTAGGAAAATATTGTATTAAACACATTTTAATAGATTCACATGCATTTCGCTAGTGAAGGCTTGGTGTGGTGCGGTATTGGGAAGCAGCCGCTAAGGCGACCATCTCACGCTGTACGTATTCCTCTGTACCTTCCCAGGAACTGGGTACACTGTGGCCATCATGATCGGCTACCTGCGAGGCATGGAAATAGTCAATCTGATAAGAAACAACACAAAGGTGACCATGACCATCGAGGTGGGAAAGGAGCACGGTCCCTGGCTGAGCCACTACTCTGTCTTCTTCGTCTCCATCTCCTTCTTTGTGGTGACGGCTGCTACAGTAGGCTACTTCATCTTCTATTCCGCTCGCCGGCTACACACCATCAGGCTGCAGAACCGGAAGCAGGTGAGAAGCCACCTACTGCCTGGCTGAAGCTGCTCAGCCGCCACCGTAATACGAACCATTACTAAATTTAGTCTGACAGATGTATTTAAAAAAAACCTCGCCGCTTTGGTTATTGTCTTGCTTTCCAAAAAAAGTTGGCATTTTTCTGCTGATGAAAACCCTGGTGCTCACTTGCCAGTTCTACAAGAAAGTCGTGTTCAACAGAAAAAAGTATCGGTACTGAACAGAGTATTTAACAAATGGTACATCAAAGACACCCAGTCACATTTTGTTTTCTTTACACAAGTTTCCTTGTACTAAGACTGAGCACGCTTTTTAAAAAAAAAAAAAAAAACTCTTAACCAGAGGTGCAACTTTTTTATTTATTAGTTTACACTAAAGATGACAACACTGCCATTTACTGTGAACACCTAACTAGACCAGACTGGGGTGATTTTCCTGATTTGATTTAACTAGTGTTGAACTATATTTTTGGTAGATGAATACAGGTTTAAAAATAATAGATCTTTCGCCTAATAATTTATCTGTAACGTGCCTAATTTGTGAATCATGAGCAAAACAGAACAAATCAGCCCCAGCTGTCAGGTCAGTTAGGGTACAGCTGTTCAAAGGTTATGAACAAACATTTGACTTAAGGAATCAGCGGGGGGGGGAAATGCTGTACGCAGATTATTAGAAATGATCTGCTGTGTCATGGCTCTGCCCCTCTGTCTGCCCCTCTGTCTGCCCCTCTGTCTGCTATTATGAACTGCTGGACACATTTTATAAGAAGGAAAACCCTTTAAAATGTGTTTTTTGATCAATGTATGTTTATTTAGATAGTCAGGTAATGCAATTTTTGTTTTTTTTTTGTTTGTTTGTTTGTTTGTTTTTTATATAAAGAGGATATAATGGAGTAATAAAATGTATTCCCAGAACTGCCTTTGAAAATAGTCAGGAATTGTCTTGTGTGCTTCTCCAGTGTGATTCGTGACAAAGGCAGTAACCGTCACCAAAGTCAACAGTTCTGCCCGCTGGAAATATGCATGAAGGGCAGAGTGTCCTCACACACACAGCCAGCAAGGATTGGGATAGTCCAGAACTCAGGGCTTTCCTGCAGTCACGTGTGTGTGAGGCGTACTGAGGCGGGCCACTGGCGTGTCCTTGTGGAATGGTTCCTGGGTCGTTATTAAAAATCAAACCAACACTTTAATCTGAAGAACCTTGCACGGTTTACAAGCATAACCTTTACTCTTTCATACAATTGGACATTTTTCCTATAACAATTCAGATGTATGTTGTTTGCAGAACCCCTCAGCTTGATCTGGTAAACTAAAGAGAAACTGGTCTGTTTAGTGACTGGGCTGTACGTGTCAAAAAAAACAAAAACCTTGCATAGCAGGATTCTAGTGTATGCTTTGTGATCTCATACCTTGCCTGCCCTCTGAAACCAGAGTTGAAGGCAGGGACATGCAATAAGCTTCACACATTAAATATTTAGACTTTGCATCCTGTCCTGATCTAGTGAATGGAATAATTGAATAAACTTTTGGTAAATGTTAAGTAAGACTGTTTTTGAATAGACTACATTGCCTAAATCTACTATTCTCATTCTTTTGTTATATACCACCATGTGAGGGCATGGAACGGATAAAAATATTCTGCGTAATTAATGGAAAAACTGTGACGCTGCATGTTTTTGACAGCTTGCTATAGAATTCCCTTTTGTCCCGTGTTGTACTTAAACTCCACCAGTATTTTGCTCATGCTGCTCTTTCCAGTAAAACTCCACCGGTTGGCAAAGTGGGTTAGTAGAAAGTCTTCCATTATGCAGGAACTCAATAGCTGATGTGAGACCTCACCCACAGAGCTGCTAGTGACACTAAAGCAGGGCTTTGTTTGTATGCAAAATTCCACGCCTCTGTTATGCAGAATGGCCATAGTGGTTTTCCACCAATGTTTCTTTGAGACGCTACTGGAAAAATTGGGGATATTACATGGGAATTACATAGTGGATAGTAGTGAAGTACAGTACTCTGTTGGAAGTACTGTTTAGTGTCGACCTTATCTAGCTTGTTCATCTTGCTCTGAACACTCCGGCTGTACAGTCAGTTTTACCCACAAAGGGTCAGTGCGTATGCAGGTTTTTGGGATAACTTTTAGGTCAGCTGTTCAAACCGAGGTGTGAGGATTCTTAAGATAATCAGTCCTTTTAATTAGTAATCTAATTAGGGATTTGCAGCAAAAACCCACATGCATAGCAGCCCTTTCTGGATAAGATTGGCCATCCCTGCTCTAGAGGCATGCATCGCTAAATACTAGTGCCCTTGTTCGTTTTTAAGAAAGCTGTGTTTCTGTACTTTTCAGTTGTCGGTTGAAAATTTGCTGGTTTCTAATTATTACGTTACTCCACCGTTTTGCCCCTATTGCATGCATTTACAATAAGAATATTTGTTTTCTGAAAGCTGACGTAATGTTTCCAATGAGCAGTCACAGGGGGTGGCTTAATGAAACAAACATTGCCGAGGTTCCGTAATGAAGCTGGTACTCTAGGCTACTTGTGTTCATGAGGGGCAGGCAGTGACATCACTCGCCGTTGTTTTTCTTATCCTGTGCACCACTGTATACTGTAGTAATGGTAACTAAGAAGGAGTCTCCAGTGCGTATTTCATATTAAAAAATGTGAATTAGAACCTAAAGCATGAACTTAAACTTTGGTGCAAAGAGTTCAACAGTATTTAAGTGCATGCAGAACCATACAAACAAATGCATTGTTTAAAACTGCAATAAACAATACCACCCTTGTTTTCCATTGTGTAGGTGCACACTCGCTCACTTGCTCACACATACAATCAAATTATGCACTCCAGCTCACTCTAGCTGCATGTATTTGGCTGTGGGAGGATAACAATGGTTTGAGTGAACACGTATATAAATGGGGAGAACGTGTGAAATCATACACATACATCAAAGCGGTGGTGTTTGGTGACAGTGCTATCCACCGTGCCACCCTCAATACAGATTGTCCCCAAGTTACAACTGGGTACTGTTTCAATAGGCTGGTCGTATGCCGAAATGGACGTATGTCGGGATTGGAAAGCCTATATGCAGTATGGCATGCCATCTCCTAACATGGAAAAAATGGTTACCAGGCTTCAGTTTTTTTTTTCTTTTTTAAAATGCTATATGTAACATCCATACAATTTAGTAACTACGAAAAACAGCTTGGTGGTGTTCTGGGATGGGGAGGGATGTCTGAATACGTACCTTTCTCCTATTCCCCCCCCCCCCCTCCATATTTTTCTTACTGTACTGAACATACCACTGACAGAAGCTAGCAGGCATTTCAGACACTTCAGCTGTTTTTCTACACAATCCTGTAGTTTCTGTTTTGATCTCTGCGCTTTTCTGCAGCGACTAATGTATGGTGCACACTAGGTGGGGTTGTGTTGCTGGGCATTTGGCTGCCTGAAATTTATTTTTACAGACATTTACTTAATAAATAAAATCTGTCGTGTGAGTGATCGTAAGTTGCATAGGTCAGTCTGTATACTTGTGCGATGTGCAACTAATATCTGCATTGCATGTTGCGCACATGCAGTTGTCACTGAACAACTGTGATAGCTATGTTAACATTAATGTTGTTGTTTTATTATTATCTCTATTATTATTATTATTATTATTATTATTTAAACAACAACCTAATTTTGACCAAAATCTTTGCAGAAACGACTCAAAGCAGAAGCCAAGAAAGCTATCGGACAGCTTCAGGTCCGGACACTAAAGCAAGGTGACCAGGTACTTGCGTTAACGTTTATACTTTTCGTTACTGTTCCTTACGTGATGTGATATCTAAGGCTCTATCTGCTTTTATATTCTCCTCAGTTAATGTTCTTGGCTATCACATGTTGCACTTTACCTCTTCGGGTCCCTTTTATTTAACTGTGGGGTGAGGCTGCCAGATATTGTGCTGCCTGGAATCAGTTGAAACTTGTGTCTTTTCCTACACTGAATTCTGTATCTTCTATATTTACAAGCATGTTTCAGCCTTACTTGTACTGTACTCCTGCACTGTACCATACACTATTTATTCATTCATCATTCATTTTGTGTTTGAGGACAGCTTGAAGTAATTTATTTTTGCAATGTTGCTGACCAGCAAAAAATTCTAACTAGAAGCTCTTCTTTGATCTTTATTTTGTTTTAGGAAATTGGATCCGATGCAGACACATGCGCCGTATGTATCGAAGCCTACAAGTCTGGCGACGTGGTATCCATACTAACTTGCAAGTATGTATTGCTCTTAATTGGTATAAGATCTCCAGTGGTCTCTTTTGTAGAGATGGTCTGTTTTAGACACTTGGTTGTAGTGCTGGGCGATAAATCGATTTCTTCAATTAAGTTGAATTTTTGGTTTAGAACAGTGTGTAAAGTGAGAATCGTGATAATAAACATGAAGCTCCCAAAATTTAGTGGCGACCACTTGAAGTCATCACATCTGTCTGGGTGAATTACGTGAATAAATAAAAGACAGCATCACTACTGAAAAATAGTTTCAAATGCTTCTCACGTTACTGCACTGTACAGATTAAACCACTGAACTATGTATAATTGAAATATGCTATAATACAGTACTATACTGTACATAAAATATAGCTTATTGTAGTTTCACTGCTGAATCAAGGTGGCTCAATTTTGGCAATTTTATCATGAGCTTTGATGGGTCTACATTTGTCACTGAAAGGAAATGACTTTCTTTTTCCCATCATGTTTTCTATTCACGCAGCATTAGCCTCAGGTAGCTAGCCAGACTCTGATGGGTTACTGCAAGGTAATGTAGGGCTATCATAAATAATCAAGCTTGTGGAAGCAAAACAGTCTAAACAAAGAGTTATGTACATGTGTTTGTAAAAACTGTAAAATGTGACTATAAAGCATTTCGGATGTCATTTGCTTCTTAATGATTGCAATCTAGTGCAAGTAGTACTTGGAGGATATTCAGGTCTGCTCTCTGTCACGCCACCTCGAACACCAGCACACAGCAGCAAGCCAGTAGCATACGTGTGGCCAAGAGAGGAACTCATCTGGAAACCTTTTCAGCCATTTGAAAGTGGTTTGGTTATGCAAAGTGCGACATGGAATAAACTACTGTTCGCAGTAAAGTTTTTTTTTACTGAAGGTAGCAGCACAGCAAACTTATTTTAGTGTCGGAGAGATGCAGCCGAGTGGTAGGAGTGTGCGGCTTCCTGTACGGCGGCTGAAAAGCAGGCAACAGCAGCAGCGTCCTTTTCACGCCGGTGTCCAAACAGTGACAAGGGATCCACATGTGGGGACGTTTCAAATTGCCAAAGATACGCTGCCCATATATAAAGTTCTGATCTTTCATTCAGAAGATCCCAGATAAGGGCTATGAAGCCAAAGGTATTTTACCAGTAGCTCTTCCCCATCTCTATACAGCAGTGCATGTGAAAAAGTGTGTACTGCTTATGTGAATAAAGTCTTTGCTTATTAAAAAAAAAAAAAATCAATCGTAGTTGGGTGTAAATTGAAAAAAAATTAGAGACTTGGATTTTTTTTTTTTTTAGGCCATATCGGCTAGTTTGTTGTTTCATTTTCCCCAGAAGTTCTTTTATGAAGATGTATACATTCATTTCAAAAGGACTATTTGACTTGATGATTCTCTGCAGTATATTTTGACGGTGGTTTTCGCTTTTAATGCTTAGTGCCCTTATCCATCAGCGTTCTATCTGCAGGCAGAAGCAGCAATTTGTCGGACTGTTTCAAAACTAAGCTAACCTCGGCCCTTAATTTAGAATTACTAAGCTGTGATGAGATTCATGGAGACTAACATAGACTTTAGTACTGAAATGCTGTGACGCACGTGCATCCAGCTAAAAATGCTGTGTTGAGCTACGTTGAGAAGCCTGGGGGGGAAAAAAAACAAGGGATTTAACACTTTGTTAAAAAGCGGACCTCTCATTTTATGTGTGAACTCCATAGCTGGCAGCATGAGAACTTTGGTAACTGATAAGACCGATAGAAATGGGGGTGGGGGGGGGGGGGTTTGCATGGTGTCCATTAGAGTATGGATAGTTTGCAGGTGGCCTTTTCTCTGAAATCTCACCAGTGCCCAATAATGCATAGCATGGGCACTAGGACAGTGAACTGCATTGTATGCCTTTATGTATTTTCTTCTCAATTTCAAACCTCACTTATTGATTTAACAACCAGAAGCAGCCCAGATACTATGAAGCCTCTGTTTGCTTTTTGCCATTTTACATTGTGTGTCAACTTTTGAAATGGAGTTTGATCAATTGGATTGAATTTAAGTAAACTTTTAAGATGGGCTGAAGGGCAGTATTTCACACTCATTCTTCATGTAAAATAATCTGCCACTCGCTATATGCATTTGACGACAGAATTGCATCTCAATAGAATACATTTTTTTTTTAAATGGTTCCTACTTTTAACCAATCATTACAACACCCTTCCCCCATAGCCATTTCTTCCACAAGACGTGCATCGAGCCCTGGTTGCTGGAACACAGGACTTGCCCTATGTGTAAATGTGACATCTTAAAGGCCCTCGGAGTTGAGGTAAGTGTATGGAATTCTGTAGCATTTGTATCACAAAACGAGCCTTTTTAGTAGGACCAGGCCTGACTACAGTTTTTATATTTTATGAAGACAAAGGACACATTACTGTGATGTACTGCTGCAGTCGGTGGCATGGTAAACTATATTTTTTGTGCATAGGGAACAGAATCATTTTTGTGTAGACATTAAAATGGAAGCATCCTGAAGAATGTACGTGCAGTAAAGATCGATGCTGTATCATTATCTCACGTCTCATTTCTCAACAGCCAGATGTTGAAGAAGGAACACACCAGGTCCCCATGCCACCAGACTTCAGAATCTACCCTGAGACCCTGGAAGATGCCCGAAGTGAAACTGCCTCTTCCGGATACGCCTCAGTACAGGGTATAGAGGAACACGGGGGCTCGGCGGAGGACAGGTACACCCAGGGACCCCCAGGTATGGTGCACAGACATGTTTTACACCATTTGAATTTGTGCCTGGCATTAATCTGTGAGTTTTTAATACCGGCTGCGCTGATCCGGTGGGATTAGCGTTACTTTTTACATAAGCTTGAACAGCTATGATTGTTTTCCGATGCAGCTGTTACAGGGGGCGAACAGAAAGCAGAGGGAGCGAACGCACAAACCGACTTGCAGCCTCATTATGACAACCTGGCCTTCGAGGGAGATTCGCAAAGCCACCCAGATCCCAGGACGTAAAGAGCACAACCAATCATCTCCCAGCAAGAGAGGGCTTTGCTTTTTGCAGAATTTGCACCAAAATCTGGCCTGTGATTGATTTGAAAAGCTATTTTTGAGAACTAGATACATATAGTGCATGTTTGTGATTACTAATAGGAAAATGAGCACCTATGCATCTTTTTAGTGGAAAATCTATAAATGCAAGCCCATTGTTCAGTGCATTGAGCTCTGCCGAGTCTCATGAAAAGGGTACATTAGCTTATATCATATACAAAAGAGCTTTGTGCTTCTGAACAATCTGATTGCCTTTTTCAAATGTCGTTAAATCTTCTAATTCTGGTTTTTCTTCTGTAAATTAAAAAATTATTTCCAAGCTGTATAATTTAAGGAACTTTGTCAGAAATAACTTGGCACATAATGCGGATTTTAATAACCTGAAACCGGTATGGATTGTGATTCAATTGTTTTAACACGTTCGGAATGATCCTTTTATTGAAATAAAATGAAGTATTTTTCTAGTACTGAATGTGACTTGACCTGATATTACTTTAAGACTAAGGCCTGTTTTCCCCTTGGGTATCAAAACATTTTATTTACCCTTTCTGACACTGTTTTGTATCGAATGGCCAGAAAATGGTCCTTATTCACAAGATGGTTGTTATGTGCACTGTTAAATGACAGGAAGTTTTAAATTGGCTAGAGCAGAGAAAGTTGCAGTTTGGTTTCTGAAATATACATTCCATTTGCCTCTTCGGTTAGTTGCCGAGATTGATATAGAAAGCTTAAGATACCAGTTTATTTACATTTACTGCTTGTAAATATTTCATCTCGAGTACCATTTTTTACCAAAAATGGAGAAATGATTAAAATTTTATATGAATATTTTGGTCTTTCAGTGTTTAAGCTGGTATGTTAAGATACAGTACCTACGCTCACATTCACTCTCACTGGATCAAAAAGTATGCAAAACATTTCCCTGTCACTGTGAAAAACAAAGCAATAGGTTTACTACTTACCAGCTTAAGCTATGCCTATGCCTTAATATTTTGTGGTGCAAACACATGTTGTAAACTATTCCTGGGGAAGGATCGGTTATTGTTTAATCCTAATTTTGGTGTGCACTTTAACTTTAAATACCTGTATGAATTTTGTGAAATTATCTTGACTTTCTCACCATCTTAGGTGAAGCTGTCCAAAGTATTTTAACTTAAATAAGGGACAGATGGTGTTTGGTTTTACCCCCAACCTCCCCTTTTCTGTATCTGTGATTTGATAACTGGTGTATATACGATTTAAAGTTATATTTAAATGTCAGCAAATTGTAAATAAAAATTCTTTTATTAAACCACTGACTAGTTTGAGTGCTGGTCTGAGACGAGCATTATCAGCTCACATTTTAACTTGCACTCACAGCGAATAGCCACTGGTGGAAGGTCTAAGGTCCCCACCCACTCCTGGATAAGGATAAGGGGCAGAAGACATCTTTTTGTTTTAATAATTAGGTTGCTAAGTCTGGTTTGGCGCCATGCATTGCTTAGCCGGCATACTTTTACTATTCATGCGCTACAGCTACCACATGTAATTAGGACCATTTATCAACAACGGTAACAAGCAGTGTAACTTGCTTGATTAAATCCTAGTAAAGCCAGTTGGCTTGCTTTACTTTCCAATAAATCATCAGTAGCTGACTAACATACAGCAGTTTATTAAATGTCCTAAATAAACTCAGACCAGTTTCACAGATCAAAAAGACCTTGAACAGATTTTAACTTAGAACACTTCCTCTTTCAGATTTTTTTTTAGTGCCGCTAGTGATCATACGGTTCAATAGGGAAATTTGCGTGTTACATGCACAAAACTAAATAAAACTGAACTGTGATGTGTAAATTAACTATTTTTGGCAAGCTAAATACCGGCAAATTGTTGCTGAGGCAGTGTGTGACCAGATGGTTGCCCATGCCCGACAGAGAGATCCAATCTGCGCTGGGCCCTTGAGTGAGGCCCTTAGTCGGGTGCCGGATAAATGGCTGATCCCCTCTCCTACCCTCTCAACGGAGAGTAAGATGGCAAATGCCAGAGGTAAAGGACTCCTATATACTTGTACAAACACCAAAATAAAGTAACGTTATCATTTGTTACTAACATCAAACACACGTTATACGTTATTAGTATTTTATAATCACGTTTCAATTAATGACCTGACCTGTTTTAATTCGGTCGTGTAGCCTGAACGCAGCAGCGATACAAGTACATATTTAGAATTTTTGATTTTATTTTAATTTATTGATATATAATAATGTTCCGATATTTGAGGTATTTAAATAGCATAATAAATCACTCAATACAGTCAACGAAGCAATAGTGGTACAAACACGTTAGCCGATCAGTTTTATCGCGAAATGAGCATGGTAAGCGTGAAGGATTGTGGGAAGTAAAGTTCCTTGTATGTGCTATTTATAGTCTTCTCAGGGGTATCATGATGATTAGAACTACAATCCCAGAAATACCTGCGCCTTAGACTTTGGCAAGCTTTCTGTCGACGTGGGAAAGAGTCACTTGCAAACAGAAACATACATGGGTGTAGGTGGCCAGAGCAATGAACATCTTTTTATGCAAATTATACTCATCGGAATTTAACAATGTGGCTGAAACCAGAGGAGGTGCTTCTAAAAAATGCATTAAAGTTATGGATGACTGAGAAGTCAAATGATTATTTCATCTTGCAGAGGAGGCGAGGATATGGTGAAGGAGGTGGTGGCTTGACAGGTACGGAACTGGCTGTTGTAATCCACTGTCATAAATCCCTCAGTCTGTAAAACTGACATGTCACGACATAATGCTCATTTTTCCCACGGATGCATTAGCTTACTTTTGGGGGGAGCTTTAATCTTATTTCGAAGCCTTTTGTTTTGTTTGCTCCATCTTTTTTCGAAAATGGTGATTCGTGTGCTTTTGTGCTTTAAGTAATAAAGTTTTTCCTCCTCAAAATACTATGCAACAAGTATTTTCTAAGACAGCGACGACGTCTTTAATACTATCATGTTGTGATCTTTTCCTCGCTTGCGTTGCCTCTGTGTTTCCGGAAATCGGAACTATTATTTATTTACGACGTATTAAAACATTGTTTTTGTGTATCTAATCTACGCGTTTGCTGTCTCTTGCTTGTGAACGGCAATGTCACATAGGCATGCATTCAAATGCTGTACACATCGATACTATAGTAAATCATCGATGTGTAAAGTCCTTCAAAACCCGGTTTGTGTGGATGCAATTACAAAACCTAAAATTATTGGCATAGTTATAACCGTATAACATTACCTTAACTTTATCAGAAATGTGCAATACTGTCTCTGTCGTTGAACGTAGTACTTCATGTTTTAGAGAGTAAAATCAGTTGTCATTTGTATGATGTCATTTAAAATAGCAGGAATTTTGACGAATATATTTGAATCTTTGTATATGAATGAGAAAATAGAAACGTCAGTATACATGTTTTGTTTGTTTTCTCTACGAAAATTTACCCTGAAGTTAAAATTAGTCATTACTTATTTCGTCTTTTATAAGTTACAGGTTGACTGTTGTGCGTTTTTACGTTTATTTCTGCATATATCTGGGAAAAAAACAGCTCTCAGAAAATACGAATGACAGATGTGATTTCACATCTTTATGCTACTGGTGTTTATAAAACGATTCTGTTGCAATAATGGTATGAAACCTGCGTGTCCTCAAGGTTAGGTGTAGGGCCTAGGTCATTTCCCACTACAGAACCAGAAAGGCTGAATGTGAAATATGAAATTTAGCAGTAGACATTTTTCACAGTTTTATGGTGTTTATTCATGCATATGAATGAATGAGAGCGCATAAAATGAATTTTACCAATCATCATCTGTCTAGTAGTATAGGATATGTGTGATAATATTAATTAGTTTTGGTGATACAGCTATTAGGAGTTAAGATTTTGGGAGAACAGATGTAATAAAAAGGAGGGATTAACTAGTATATTTTAACACATGAATGTAACTGGATTTATGATTATGGGGTGTTTTTAGCAACTGCTGCAGCTTTGCAGAAATGATATTACTATCATAAATAAATAGCTGTATTCAGCGTTTTTGAATTGTCTCTGGTTGTAACAGAAAGCTTCAGATCCAAGCTGAAGCTTGGAAGCTGATGGCAAAACCAAAACTCTTAAACCGTGGTTCAAAGTTTAATCTAATATTTAATTTAGTTTGTGGTCAATAGGAATAACATGTTGCATTGTAATGCAACAAAATGTGTATTTATGATACACATTAGTTATTATAGATAAACTGACTGGTGTGTGTGCGCTCCGCCATGGGTTGGTGCCCCATCCTAGGCTGTTCCCTGCCTTGCTCCTGTAGACTCCCCACCCCCCCCTCCCACAACTTTGAATAGGACAAGTGGTTAGAGAAGATGGATAGTTTATAGATAAACTGATGTCAGCATGACAAATACCTAATATTGAAATATAACTGTAATTGTAAGATATTCTTGGCTCCAAACACTGGAAAGGGAAACGTATATTTTTGTAAATACTATGGTTTTGCATATACAGCAGTATGTCTGGAGTGGTTTAATTATGATATATGAACTGATACTTAATGTGGAATATTTAAAAGCACTGTTTCCTATGTTTTTGTTAAAAATCTGTCAGAATGTTGCAGGAAAATATTACTTGAAACTTGCATCATCTCACATTTAGGTTCTCCATTAATATGAGTAAATTTGGGAGATGAGAATTATAAGGTAGAAGTGTCAGATCATTCTGGTGTTTTTTTTTTTTACTGGATCAGAAGGAGAGATCATGTGATCACAGCTAGAAGTTTGACCTTCACTGTGAAATATGTATCTATGTTTGTACTATATTCAGATACAATGAAGTTACATAATAAATTTATCTTTGTACTCAAATGAATTATAATTTTTGATGTTGAAAACTACAAGAGCAGTGTATTTTATGCATATATCATACAAATATACAACAGTGAAGGTCAACATTTTAGCTGTAATACGTATTAGGGGTTTCAAGAGAACAGATTCTTGGGTCAGTACAGACTTCAGTGTCGGGTTCATGGTTCTGTGCAGTTTCAGAACATGAGGGAAAACTGAATTTGTTTTGAAACTATTTGTTAAAACTAAAAACACAATTAGGAACAGTTGTGATAGACATGTAATGCATCTGTCAATATGTCTAAACAAAAAGACCTAGCAGATGCTTATTTGCATGTTATTTGCAAAATGAACATATAAAATAAGTTAAACTAAAACATCGTAACAGTCATAATGAATTAAATGTTGTGTTCTTAGCTGAGGTAATTTTTTAGCCCGGTCTGAATTTCCTGGCAAAAGCGCCCCAAACACCACGGGTAGGCTAACTTGCAGAGGCGTACTTGAGTTTGGTATAGCAGAGCTGACAGACAGTATTATCAAGTACTCTCTCTCCAGTGTTGGTGTAACTTACTGGGAATCCAAAATGCTCCCAAGCCGGGCCTTGTAACTGACTGTAACCAGCATTAGCCATAAACGACTCACAGCTGCAATTAGCATGATGTTTTCCGTGTTGAACATCTACTTGTGAATTTAGGCTTCCACCCATGGCAGTAAATGTGTTCATTTGTTTCATTGTGCGTACTGAACCAAAAACGATGTACCAAACGGTATACACCGACTGCGTATACTGTAGTAACAGCCCTAATATTTCCACAGTTATTAATAAAGCCTATGTCGGACAATAACACAGCTCTAGATAGTACTAGATTGATTTTAAACTTAACCTTCTAAGTCGTACTTAAGCGTATGATAAATTTCCTTTACTTGCTTGATTTGATATAAGGATAAAATGCCTTTTCAGTGCCTTGTGACCATCTGCACGACCCTATTTGTTCCTTCTCGCTTCCTGCTTGATTGTTCTGAGGGTAATAATAGAGAGGAGCCCAGTGAAAGCCTGACATGACACTCTTGTCTACTTTAGGACCCAGCACATATTTTGGCTAATTAGCAGGTGCAGTGTAGGACACAGATTGCAGCATTGCCATCCAAATCCATGGAATGTTTCTAATGATCCTGTTGGCTGTGTCACCATCTGATGCTTTAGGCTAATCCTGCTGTGCTCTGCTCTGTGGATGCCAATATACCATGAAACAATTTTTAAAATTTTTCAAGACATTTTATCTAGATTTTTGTGATTTTTTCATATTTAGAAAAAGTATATAGTAGGTTATTGAAAAATATTTGAGTTTTTTTCTCAGTATTTGGGTGACTGACACAATATGCAGGTTTTTGTGTCTGAGTCCATTATTTTATTGATTTTTAAAGTCCTTTAATGAATGCAGTGTTTGCCAAGTATTATTTTATGAAACCTCTTGAATGTGAATACATTTTCAATGCATTCAAATGATATTCAGTTTCAACTTTTTTTCTTTTTTTTTTATCTCAGTCAAATGTCAGGTGGTGTATAATTCTGTGTTTGGAACCTTTAAACTCATGAAGTGAAACACTGTAATTTTAAAATCATTGAGACAATTGGAAAATGTGCTACCTGATGGGGAAACATCAATCTGTGGAAAACCATTAAATATTATATTATGATAAATAGTTTTTTAAATTTTAATTTTAAAATTATACGTAGAAACTTGATTTCAAGGGCAAGGTTTTATGTGATTTTGTGTTTCTAGGCAGATGCCTGATTAATTTGAAATTAGCTTGAAATGACAGGCGAGACGGGGGCAGTCAATATTACTGCTAAACCTCTATTCGTCCCTACATACATCCATCCATTTTTTTATACCATCTAGTTTTATGCAGAGTCGCAGAGGTGTGGAGCCCCTCCTGAAAACTACAGGTGCACTGCCGGGCAAGACGCAGGATCGGGCGCCGACAGAGCTCTGGCTGCTAATCACAAATGCAAAAAACAGACAGGAATCAGCAGCGTCTGATGCATTTTAGACACTTAAATGGGTGCTTTATGAAGGCTTTCATTTGGAAAAAATAATTGTAAATTATATCTTTTGGTTGTGACATTTTTCATTTGGTGAAAACGTTATTTGTCGTTCAACTAATTTTAAGTCCAAATGAATTGTTTTTTTAAACAAACCTGATGTACTTTTTCTTGTCATCTTCAGATTATTATTGTCAAATCCAGTTTCAGTTTCAGACTCTGTAGGATGCACAGACGTTCCTGTTGCTTTCGGCGGAGAATCAGCAAGGTCTAACCTCTAGAATAATTTATGAAGGGCACTTGTATAAAAGTTGCTTCAGCTACTGAACATGCTGCCCCGTGATTATTTTTAAATGCAATTGGCTTCCAAGATGCGCAAGACCTTCACTGTTTGTTTTATTTGTGAAATGTATGAAACGTATTTTAATATGAGATGGAATATGTGCATGGAACTTTTAGCACTTGAAATTTATGCACCAGGCTAATTTTTGTCTGTCATTAAGGCGCTCTGCACAGGAAATCTGCTGGTGTATCGTGGAATATTGGGGTCACATCTTTGTCTTGTCCCTGGAAACAGGTCTCCTGGTGGGAACACTCGACACTGTGTTAGATTCCACAGCGAAAGTGGCCCCCTTCCGTATCCTACATCAAACACCTGATTCCCAGGTCTACTGGTCAATAGCATGTGGTAAGACTAAAGCACTGGTCAGTCGCAATTTCCCCCCCATGTGCTTCACATCACCAGAATGGTTAATGTTGATTTCGGATTACGGAGTCACTCATAATTACATTTACCCAGTACTGCGATTATATTGTTCACCCATTAAATTCTGCAGTCCGCTTGTGTCATGAAAAGCTTCTCTCATTTCTTGGGCTTTAGGGCTTCTTAAAAAATGCATTGAGAATCAATAACTGCTTAGAGTGCTACCAAGTTCTGAAGTCATACGATATCAGCAGTGTATAATTTGGCTGGCTAATCCCCGCTGGCTATACCCTTATCAGAGGGATGTCTCCCTCATAATTAATAATATATTAGCTGCCTGTAAAGATTCTGTTAAACACCAGGTTACTGACATGTTAACTCTTCTGTAAATGTGCAGGGGCCACCAAGGAGGAGATTATCCAGCACTGGGAGTGGTTGCAGCAGAACGTAATGGGGACCCTTTCTGTGTTCGACTCCAGTGAGGACATCACCAGCTTTGTTCAAGGCAAGATCAGAGTAAGTCTCAAGTTCTTTTGGTACGTAGGCCAGACTAAGAATGGTTATAATTTCACCAGGATGCACTTTGGGAGACAGAACATGTGCATCTTCTTGAATTGTGGTAAATGATTCATTACTTTGTGACATAGGATGTCCCTGTTGATCTTCATATAGCATTTGCAGCTGCATGGAAGGTACCTTGGATCTGAAGTTCAAAAGGGATCTAAATCAGAGCACGTCCAGTAAATCAGAAGCTTCTGCTTCAGAAGAAATCTTGCACTGAGAATTTTGTGGATTTTTTTTTCTATTTGCAAATTTTCTGTGTATATTAGAATTTCCTTTTTATAACGTTGCAGGCCGTGCAAACTCTGGGGATTTGGGTGCATGCCATGCATAGTTTGAAAATGGGTGCCGTCACTGAGAAATTATTCAAGCGGCATGACTTCCAGCTCCGATTTACTGTTTTGCTAGGGCCTTATTGCTGAGGAGGGGAAGGTGTCTCTGGTACAAGAGGACGACCCCGAGAAGTTTCGCGAGGCGTTGCTGCGGTTTCAGAAGTGGTTTGCCCTCCCAGAGAAAGAGAAGCTGGTCACCTACTATTCCTGCAGCTACTGGAAGGGCCGGGTCCCCTGTCAGGGGTGGCTGTACCTGAGCACAAACTTCCTCAGCTTCTACTCGTACCTGCTGGGGGCAGAGGGTGAGAACAGAAGGAAAGAGCAGGACAAACACGTCCTGTCTGTCTTGCTGCTGTGTCAGCCTAAGGATGTGAGAAACGTCTTCAGGCAAACCTGTAGTTCATGCCATTTTGCAGAAATATTCTACTGAACTATTAGTATTTTAGGAAATGTTGCACATAATAAAACATAATAGCAAAATTAGACTTTTGTAGATGGTCGCATTAATACCCTTTCTGTTCTGAACACACACACATCTTTGTGGGGACTCTCCATTCATTTTTATTGGGGAAAACTCTAACCCCAACAATGACAATCTTAACCCCTACCGGCCCTAACCTCACTCACGAGTAACCAAACAAAACAGGACTATTGGTTATTTTAATTTTTTGTTTGCAGTTACAGATTTTTGTAAAAATTCTCTTGTGGGGACTGAAAAAATGAACACCCTCCCTCCACCACCGACGTCAAAATAACAGAATTTTGTCATATACAGCTCTGGAAAAGAATATTTTATTTAAATCTGCATTTTTAAACCCTGGTTTAACCCCAGTTCTGCTGGTTACTGAGGTACTTCTGGTAATAATCGAGATTAAAAAGAGGCATAGACTTTGAAGCTTTTGAGAGTAAACTGACAGAACATGTACTGTTTCCCTCAGTTAAGCTCATCATCTCATGGGATGAGATCTGGAAGTTGGAAAAGACGTCCAATGTGATCTTGGCAGAGAGTATCCATGTGGCCGCAGGCGGAGAGGACCACTACTTCTCCATGTTTCTGCACCTCCACGAGACTTTCCTACTTATGGAGCAGTTGGCCGACTACTCCATCAAACGGCTCTTTGACAAAGAGACATTCCAGCTTGTGCCAGCGTTATCAGACCCTCTCCAGATCACCAAGAGGTACGGCGTCACGAGCCCTGGGTGTTTCACCATGATCAGATCAGTATCTCTAGGAAGCGGATGATACTGTCATTTCACTATTTGAATCACTCTGTAGTTACACTCCACATACACTATATGGCCAAAAATGTGTGGGCATCATTTTATTTAGAAGAATTGTGTACTCGCTGACACAGGTGAAAAAAAGATTGTACCTTATCAAGAGAAACTTCAGTTTTGATCTCTAGTACAAGTGGTCAGTATACTTTAAACAGAGAACATTCTGGAGTAATAACAACTATGAGCTTTATCATAATACAATGATCATGACAGACTTCATGCACTCTGGCAAGATTTTTTCAATATCAGCTTAAACCAGTGCTTGTCTCTGTTATTGTAAAATACGATGCCTTAAACCTCTTAAAATGACATCCCTACAAGGTGATATTCATATTAAAATGTGTTACTAATGTTTATTTCTGATACAATTAACCCAAAGATTAGCATAGGCGTTACAAAAATGCTCACTAATAAATCAAATGAAATTGCTATACTATAGCATCATAGAAAACATTAAATTCCAAAACAATGTAAATTAAACATTACATAAACAACTGTCCTGCTTAGATTTGCTATGGGTCGCGATACCGTTACAGTTACTAACTGAACGCTGTGTTGTAATATGCCATATATTGAGAAAACAACTCTTTGTATATCACTCAGACTTTCTGCTGTACTCCTGCTGCATCTGTGCTGCTTGCTGTGTCTGATCCAGGGGCTTGGAGACACACGCGCGTGATGAGCAGTTCCGCGCCTTTTTCCGTTTGCCCCGTGGAGAGAACCTGGCGGAGGTCTACGAGAGCTTCCTGTGGGTTCCCTTCAGCCATTTCAACACGCTGGGAAAGATCTGCGTTTCCGAGAACTACCTGTGCTTTGCCAGTCAGGACGGCAGCCAGTGCTACGTCATCACTCCCATGCGAGAGGCAAGGAGCGTCGCTTCCGGTTCTCCCGCAGAATAACGAATTCATTTAGCGGCAATGGAAACGGAGGCAAAAGCGAGGTGTGACTAAGCTAGCTTTGGAGAGACGGTGATGTGTAGCATACAGCAAACAAAGTCACTGCTTCTGAATGTGGCCGTTTGCATTGACATCCACCCAACAGTGACTGTGTAATGTATATTGAATTACCGTGAAGTGGAGCATTGTCATCGCAGTGGATGCCATCTCACTCCACGGAGTGAAGTGCCAGTGTAGCACGGCATGGAGACGATGGCTTGAGATCATGGGATATTGTTCCACGGTAATCTTAATGGAATGCATGAATTTAGACCCAGCCGTTCCCGGAAACCTAGGTGTATTTTAAATAATTTCTGGAATGTTGCATCCTGTTGGTTTAAGCACTTCATGCATGGAGGACTGATTTCTTGCAATCAGCCAGGCATTTTTGATGTTATTTCCTTGTGGGAAGACACATGCTCTTCATGTTTGTTCTTCTGTTACGCCTCTCCTGTTATGTCTGTGTTTGAAGTTCCTCTGCCACCCACTTGTGTTCATTGTTTAACATGTTTAGTTTTACACGAAGAGTTGTATTTCACACCCTAATTTTTGTATAGCTTTTTCATTACTGATATGCCAGAAATATACAATGCCTTCCAAGTATCTCAGTTTCACAATTGCAGTAATTTTAGGAGTCATTACATGGAGAAATTAAAAACTTTTCGGAGAGACCTGCGATTTTCTCAGTTACATGCAGCATGTGAGCCGCTCCTCTATGACTTCATTGCCTGAAGATACCTCTGGAATGAGAACCTTTCACATGGAGGACAATTAGCAACCTGTCTGCTCGCTGTTCGGCAAGATAGCGTAGAGGCTTAGGGACTAGGTAGGCCACCTGGAAATGTGATAGTTTAGCCTGCCTGAAGGTAATTACCTAGCCGTAAAAACGTCCATATCATTGTGAAAAGAACTGTCTTCTAAGTAATATTAGTAGTGGATTTTTAGGTTAAAGAGCAGTCTTTAGTTGCCTGCTGGAGTCCGAACAGTGAGCCAGTGGTTTTGTGGTTTTGCCCTTGCAGATCTTCGGCGTGGAGAAACTGGACAGCAGCAGCCGAGCAGTGACGGTGTGTGTGCGCGGGAAGAGGGCACTGCGTTTCTCAGAGGTGCGGGACTACGAGCGTCTGGCGAATAGCGTTCGCAGGAGGTGTGGGGCCACCGCAAGCCCTCGGCACATCTTAGCTGGCGGGGTAAGCGGCATCTTCTTACTTCACCTTACACAAACGTCACTCGATATTCTTTTCACAGCCGAAATTAATCATTTGCATCAAATTTCGAAACTCGTCCCTCTTCGGATAGTAGCAATAATGACAATAAAGAGTGATTTGCTCTTACAGCATGGCTGAGATGATGTTTTTAGCAGCTGTTTGGAGTAATTGTATCCCCCATCTTGGTGAAATTTATCGTGGGGAAATTTAATCGTGTCACATAGCCCTAGTCCAAGTCAGTGTTGATACAGGAAAAAACAGATGCAGGTCTGGTGAACCTGGTTACAGTTAAGACAAGTCACGCAAAGTTGGCCTTTTAATAAAGATTTTCATGGAGAGGTGGGGAGAGTGTGTATGGTAGAGTTGGGTAGTACTGTGGTAATTTTGGTATACTGTATCGTTTTCGTTCGTCACAATCTTGTGGGTGGATCTCCCCTGAAAAAATACCATCTAAATACCAAATACCATGGTATAAGTTATTGACAGTATGAGTGTGAAGAATTTAATGCCACCCTAAGCCTTGTGTAGTGGGGTACAGAGGAAGGCAGATGGATATGGGAGGTAGGCTTGGGCACTATTTCTACCTTCTAGACCAGGGTGCCCAACTCCAGTCCTGGGGGGCCGGAGCCCTGTGTAGCTTAGTTCTTTCCCTGTTCCACCACAAATGATTCAGCTCAAGAGCCGTGTGGTAATTAGCACAAGGAGTTGATTCAGGTGTGTTAAATGAGGGGAAACCCAAAAATGTGCAGGGCTCCGGCCCCCCAGGACTGGAGTTTGACACCCCTGCTCTAGACATTTCACCCCTACTTATGATATATGGCAGAATAATTAATTGATGTATGGATGGATCATATAGACTACTGTAAACTCCGTAGTTAGAAAGAGCCCAAACGAGTTCCTCAGTGAGGAAGCTGAACACTTGGACAACGAGGAGCCAACGGTTTGTTAGAGTTAAAAAGACCACCCTTCATTTATTGACGCCAGTGTCGCTGTCCGATCTGCGGCACCTGCCTGATCTTCAGCCGCGCCCTTGGGTTTCACGAATGCCTTGCTTGCTCCAACACTTTCCCGCCCATTCATGCCACATTCTGTTTTTGTGACATTACCTTACACATATGTGTTATTATTTGTGTTTTCCATTCCCTTAAAGTTAAGAGAGGCTCTCATCACCACTAATACTGTGCACTACGATGCATCACCTCAATACAGCATCTCTGTATCAGTGTCATAGAAAGAGGAGCGTCTGTATTTTTTATGGTATTAAAAATACCAACTTTGGGATTCCTAAGTAGAAAAGTACTGCCAGACCGCCAAGTGGGAGGTGTAGGGACTAAAAGGCAGGGGTGAGGTGGGGTGTCTGGGGATTACATCATCATGCAGACAGGAACCAGTGTGTTCCTTCATTCTTCTGAACAAGTTGATGTTAATCTATCTGTGCAAATTTCCATAATGTACAATGAACATGGGCATTTAAAGCGCATGTTGTATCCCACAACCATCTATACTGACACCTCAGTCAGTATTTATAAGCTATCAGTGTGTGAAAATGTGCAGTCGATAGCAAGTGAAATCCCGAAATCACCTACACAACGAACATCAATTCATTCACAGTATAAACAACAATAGATGGAAAAATACACGTTGGGTGACAGGAAATGTTTTTTCTCATTCAAATATGCAAATACAGCTGAAAAATACAAGAAAGGTGCGTACTTGAAATCTAACACACATTTCAATTTCAGTTGGCCAGATGCTCTGTGTCCTAGTCATGCGCTCTTCAGTTGTTTCTGGATGTATCCACAAACGCACTGTGGTGCAGCGTGGTTTCCAAAGGCCACGGTGAAGGCAGGCCTGCGTGTCCCTGCAGGCCGGCGCAGAGAGCTGCCAGACCCTCATTGAGCACTTCGAGGATAATCCCGAGGAGGTGGCCCTAATGGTCGGCCAGCGGGACGGCAGCAAGGCAGTGAGCACAGAGGCACTGATGACGGTCTTCCACCCCCAGGATGCTGAAAACCTGGACCCCAAAATGGTACCATTGTGAAGCACCCACCCGATGAGTTTTCAGATATTTGTTTGATCTATTTTAGCCCTGTAGCTCAAAAGTAAAATTTTTGGAGAGCTGTATTTGCTAAGTTTCAGCTTGTTTTATTAGGTAAAGATTATGAAATTGATGTACTAATTCATGACAGAGTGTAAAAATCTGTCTTAGGCTACTCCTAAATGGCTGCTCTTTATTCTGATGTGCACCTTATGGGGGGGGGGCGGCCTGTTGTGATGTGGTAGCTGAAGGAGAAGATGAAGGAGCAGTCGTGGAACATCCACTTTGCGGAGTACGGCCGTGGCATGAGTATGTTTCGTACGAGGAAGACGCGAGACTTGATTGTGCGGGGAGTTCCCGAATCCCTGAGAGGTGAACTTTGGCTGCTCTTCTCAGGTAAACTGACAGCTTTTACTCCAGAATGATTGTCCTGTATGCCAACTTTTGCACTAGTTGTGAAAATATATTTGTCCCACTTTGTACCCGAGGAAGACCTGCTGCTGTGTAACTCTGACTATTTTATTCCTGGAATATAGTGCATTTTTCTGTACTTTGTCCATTAGGACCATTGCCCAAGGACAACCTTATGGTTTATAATGATGCAGGTATTAGTCTAGTTGTGTGTATATGTTGCACTGTGGAGGCTTTCGAGTCTTGGCAGGCAGTACACCTGTCTCTCCCTCTGTTATTTTATGGTACTGTGCCCTGCTAGGTGCAATAAACGACATGGTTACTCATCCTGGGTACTATTCGGAGCTGGTTGAGCAGTCGCTCGGTACCAGTACTCTGGCCACAGATGAAATAGAGAGGGACTTGCACCGATCCCTGCCAGAGCACCCTGCCTTCCAGAGTGACACGGGCATCTCTGCCCTGCGCCGCGTCCTCACCTCATACGCTTACCGAAACCCCAAGATCGGCTACTGCCAGGTACGCCTGGGGTCGGCCGGCGGACTCTGGGGTTGACCGCAGATGACCCCTCGTCACCTCATTGGTCCTTTGCCCCTTAGGCCATGAATATCTTGACGTCGGTTTTGCTGCTGTATGCCAAGGAAGAGGAGGCTTTTTGGCTGCTGGTCGCTATCTGTGAGAGGATGCTGCCTGACTATTTTAACCGCAGGATCATCGGTGAGTCTGCTGACATTCTCCAGTTCCGTCCGGCTCTTTATTGCAATGTCGTAGGACAATAGGCACTTTTACACCGCAGGAATTTTTTCAGTAACCAGAAACTTTTCCAGAAGATTAAGCTTAAGACGGTTGGCACAGACTCCGCTAACTTGGAAGTTACACAGAAGTGCAAAGAAAAGAGATATATCTAGTAGAGCAAAAACTGAGAAGCTGGAATTTTTTATTTAATTTTATTGTGATTAAATTTTTATTGAACAGCATTAACACAGAACAAAACACAGCAAACACCCCCCCCTAGCACCTATCTGCCCACTCCCTCGTATTTACCATGAGACGCAACGTGAAAGGAAAAACTCTGGAATTATTTTTTATTTATTACTTTTAATGAATTCGTTTTTTTTTTGTTTGCTTGTGTCTCAATATTTCTGCATCAGAAAATTTGATAAATTACCTTTTGTCTAATATCACCGGTGCAGGCAGTGAAACTTTCCTGCGCTTATTAGCAGGATAATATTACATTGTTTTCTATTTTGTGAAACCAAAAGATTGTTTTACCTGCCAGATTTAATAATGAAATATAAACAAATAACAAATTACTTTTTCCTTCATTGTTTTACCGTGGCAGTGTAGTTTCGTATCAGATCTTGTGTAGTTTAACCGTTGAACTTTTTACTTCTCCCATGCTTACAGTATTTAGCATAAATGTCCCACTTCCTGTTGTGTTGTGTGAAAGCGACACAAGACAGTGGCCAGTAGCTACAAAAGTTCCAGGTCAGGACTTTGCAGGGACTCGTAAACCTGGACCAGGTTCCGGAACTTCGGGGTGCATAATTACGTGAACGTTCCTTATACCGAACAGTCAGGCAGTCAGGCTGGCACATACAGTGAGGGTGTGCTGCGTGCTTCAGGGAAATGTCTACTGTACCGGGATAAATATTTACAAGCTAAAGTCATAGTAAACAAACACCGTCATAAAGCCTTAGTGTTATTCATTGTGAATGTTGTATTTCATGTTATGTATGTGTGCATGCATGTTTCAGGTGCCCTAGTGGACCAGTCGGTGTTTGAGGAGCTGATCCGAGAGCACCTGTCCCAGCTGACGGAGCACATGACGGATATGACCTTCTTCTCGTCAGTGTCGCTCTCCTGGTTCCTCACGCTATTCATCAGCGTGTTGCCAATTGAGAGCGCCGTGAACGTCGTCGACTGCTTCTTCTACGACGGAATCAAGGCCATCCTACAGCTTGGCTTAGCAGTGCTGGACTTCAACATGGACCATCTGCTCGCCTGCCGTGATGATGCAGAGGCCGTCACCATCCTGAATAAGTGAGCGGCGCCCCTACTCTTTACATATGCTCAAGCTGTTAATTTATACGTTTTAGAGTCACATTTACAGCACATCATGGTAATCAGATCATCACAGTACACTCAAAATTATTTTCGGTATAATTTGCTATGATTTGAAAGATGTGCATGTCTATTTGCTGCTCTTTTGTATTAGGATACATCTGTATCAAAATTACATGGAGACATTTTATGATATCAATTTAAATGGGTTTAAAGAATAACATGCTGGGGGAAAAAAAATGTTTTTGTTCTAAGATCTTGCACAAATCTTACCTGAAATTTCACCTAGTGCCGTATACTTGACCCCTGATTTAATTTTGTACATCTAGTATGAACTAATTTGGTTCTCTCTTACCCTTTGAGAAAATCATCTGGACGTTCCTTGTTGCTGCAATAGCTTGTTTGCCAAGGCTTGCACGTAGAACTGACGTTCTCTTTGGTTGCTTGTCAGACTTCAGCAGTCAGCAGGCAGACTGAGACTGTTTGTGACATTATGTGCCCTGTAGGTTTTTTGACAGCGTGACCAACAAAGACAGCCCCCTTCCGCCCACAGTGCAGCAAGGAGCCACGGCGAACAGTGAGAAGACGGCGAACAGCAAGGTGGACATTACCGATCTCATCCGAGAGGCCTACGAGGTGAGCTCAGGACCCTCGGGCCGACCTTCCCCTCTCCCCCGCTGCCGTAGGTGGAGCACTGCCCTCGGGGCTGATATGGTGACCCCAGGGCTAAACAGTCCTTTGATGTGCAGAAATACGGGGACATTCGATCTGAGGAAGTGGAGAGCATGCGAAGGAGAAACAAGCTGTTTGTGATCCAGACTTTAGAAGACACAACCAAGCAGAATGTTGTAAGTGCTCCAACTCTTTATGTCGTAGTATCTTAGCAAAAATCCTGGCTTTTAGTTCGGCTTTCAAATTCATCGATTTGTCTACTTGGTTCAAACTAAAGGCAAATTATATTCAGACTGTGTCCTTTTGTTTTATTATCAGTTAAGGGTTGTGTCCCAGGAGGTGCAATTCACTTTTGCAGATCTGGATGATCTTTATGGGCTATTCAAGGTAAAAACTACTGTTCGAGTGTATTAGAGTCTGTCTGAATTTTATGCTTTCAAGAATGTCAGTAAAATGCCTATCTATCCCTAAATTGCCTTTTTCACATCTCCATCAAACATTTTGACATTTGTGGATATTTATTATGTATTATGATGTCGTACATTCAAATACTTTAATTATACTTAAATACTT
>JAODKE010000040.1:4854766-4869539 GCA_026779605.1 Mormyrus hasselquistii | reverse complement strand
TGGATGGATGGATGGATGGATGGATGGATGGATGGATGGATGGATGGATGGATGGATGGATGGATGGATGGATGGAGCAATCCTTTACCAGTTCCATAAACACTCCCCGTTAATGGTGGCTTCTGTTACCTGTGTTTTGACAGCATCCCCAAATATCCCTCATACTGACTCATCCTTCAGTATCTGTACTCTTCTTTTTTTTTTTTCTTTCTTTCTTATCCACTGTTTCAGGCAGAGGGAAGGTGGATCTGCAGGCATACCTGAAGCAGTGGCAGGATGAGCTGCTGAAGAGAGAGGAGAGCATTAAGGATTTACCCAGGATAAACCAGGTAGATCGACAGCATCACTGACTTGACACTTACGCTGTAATAGACTGTGGAATAGTTACTGTTTACATTTTGTTTTAATCTGTTGGATATGTTTTCTGCTTTTTTTTTAGTTTTGATTTTGAGTGAAGTGATTTGATCATTCATATTAATCAAAGGTAGATTTCATTCCTTTGTGTGAGGATTTTTATTTTTCTCTCTCCATTTAGGGTCAGTTCATCCAGTTCTCCAAAACTCTGTACAGCTTGTTTCATGGCGACGCGGAGGAAGAGTCGCTGTACCGGGCCGTAGCGAGCGTCACAAGCCTCCTGCTGAGGATGGAGGAGGTGGGACGTCGCCTGCAGGGCCCCCCCGCCACTGAAACTGCCTCTGCCCACAGGGAGCCCACCGCTGTCCCAGAAATGGCGTCAGGCTTGCTGCCTGCACCTTGCAACCCAGACACTGCAATCCAGCCACAGGAAGTGGAGTGGTCCTTTGCTTTCGAGCAGATCCTAGCCTCCCTGCTGAACGAGCCTGTTGTGGTCGACTTCTTCGAAAAGCCTGTGGACATCCAAGCCAGACTGGAGCACGCCAAGGTCACCCAGCTGAAGGTGTAAGCAGAGAACTTAAAGGGGCCATTTTAACCCTTTATAAAGCCATAATACATCTCTCCAGCATTTCCCCCCAGTGTACATATGAGCAAAATAATGTTGGAACAGACACCATGCATCCCCTAAGTTCTCTCCTGCAGATTTGCGTACAGGGAGCACAGTTTGGTCTAATATAGTGTTTTTGTTTTTACGTCAGCCAGTTAGATAAAGCAGCATTACTCAGAATGTTGTGTTACAAATGTCATGGCTTATTATATCGGTCACAGATGATGCAGAAGGAGCAAATATGTTTCTCTTGAACACCAATGTTGGATATTTTTAGTCAAGACAGTATGTGATGTAAGGCTGACTTTGTGTTAGTCATATATTTAGTGATGGGGGAAATTAAAAATCAGAGACCCTTATTCCCCGGTGGTTTATCAAAATGAGTCATATTAATTCTTATTTATGTACATGATTATTTTGAGATCCCAGTGACTGGCATCTTGGAAAAAGGTGGTTTGCTTTGAGTAAATTTTTGTTTTTGGGCATATATTTTGGATGCATTTTGAAATATTTTGAGTATAAAGTTTTACGTCATATAGTATTAATGATTATGTATGTATGTACCTATGTACGTTTCATTTTATATATTTCATTTAACCTGTAAAATGTATACTGAACAGCTTCTGACAATTATTTTTTTCTTAGCATCCTTCAGACTGATTCTACATAAACGCATATTTTAAAAAAGCATTTCTTTTACACATCACGTGGTGCTTTTTTATTCAGTTAAACATATATTTCTATTTAATGGAAAGGGATACGATTCTTGAATATATGTATCATGATGATTGATTTCTTCTATCAAGAATATTTTTGAAATTTATGTACAGATGCATATTGTCTGAAATTGCTGTCATTTCTTTTGTCGTATCGAGTACTGTTTGTGTTAAGCATAATTATCATTGCTCAAGATGATGATTTTTACTGTACGATTCCCTAAATGTAGACTTTACTTTTTTCCAGAGTAACTTGAAAATAGTGGGATAGCATGTTGTGCACGTGCATGAGAATTCAGGGCGATCAGCTTTAAGAAATCTGAAGCATTGAAAAAGGAAATTGGTTTATTTATTCTTGCAACTTGAATTAACTGGATTTAGAACATTGAACTGACTAGCGCATACATTTTAAAAGCAAGAAAAGACTTGTTGATTTGTTTAGGGAAAGGTAAAGAAAACTTGGGTCCATTGCATCGTGTACCTTCTCATCTAATGTTTTCTTTCGGTTTTTTGACTCATGCTGTAATAAACTTATGGCAGCATTTTATCACAAACTACTTAAAAACTATTTTTTCTTAGAAGCTCCTGCGAGTTGCGCAACGTCTATTCAAAACAATTTGAAATAAATCATCTTTGTTGTAATTTACACTTAAATGGGGTGTAGGACTCTATGAAACAGGGATATTGCAGTATTAGTTGGTTTCATTTGTCACTCTTTGTAGGGGTTTTTTTTTACAGGATGCCTCCTGTCACTTGCATCAGTATATTTATGTTTTGAATAGTTTTTTTTTTTCCTGCTCTCAACTTGAATATGTCTGAACTTTTCAGTAGGTTACTCACACTATACGTCATTTAAATGGAACCATACAAGTGGAATGAGCACAGTTTAGAGTAAAAGAATGTTTGTGTACCATTTTGATGTGGTAAAATTGTGTTTAGTTATGAGGGCTACTTATGATATTTCAGGGAATCAAACAAAAATCTATACGTACTATTTTGTCCAGCTATTGCCCTGAAATGTTCTGTACTACTAAAAAGGCGTCCAGTCATTACACAGATTAATTTACCTTAATCAAATTATTGGTGTTAGTTTGTCTTAAATGGAACTCTAGACATGATCTTAGCTGCTATATCAAAATGTTTCCATTTTGGTATTCAAACTAGTCTTATTAAAAGATCGTCAGTAAGGGAGTCGGTACAAGTAAAAGGAAACAAATCTAATCACGTTTCATGATATGTAGCTTGTAAACTGTGGAATTGTAGGTCTTAATTTGTCAACAAAGAATAAATAAAGATGATTAAAATAAAATTATGGCATTTAGAAGTAATAGAACCGAAGTGCAAAAAATGCATTTAATACAAGTCAGGGCTAATTCTAGACAAAATATGTTGTAGGATATTGTCTGTAGTTTAAATTGGTATATCTGTAGTTTAAATTGGTATAGGCCAAAATACCTACATGTTGTACAATTCATTATCCACACACAAGTGAAGCTCACTTAATTTAAACAGTTTACCAGGGTATATAGTTTAGGTTTTTTTCCCTGTATTGATTGAAGTTGATTTCACTGTGTATTGTAACATTATATAAAAAAAAATCCATTTATAGGTTGAATACACACATTATACTGATGGTGTTTTTGTGTGATGCTAAGTAAACTCATTCTGAAGTGAAGAAAGCGTATGTATTATTTGTGCCTATCACAAGTCACTTTAAGTAAAACATATTCCTTGATTTTTCTGTTTGTACAATGTATGTTACAGTACATGCTGACCAATAAACTGCCATTTATGTCTATTACTGCTACAATTTGATTCTGATTTTCAATTACTTCTCAAAGGTTACTTTTTAAGTGTTTCATAATGCCAGTGTGCCTACACATTCCAGGAGGTAAAAGCGTTAAAGATCATCAAATTTTATCAGACATACTTGATTGAAATCAAGACCTTTGCCTTAAAAGGACCTGTGAGTATGTCATAATACAAGGGGACCTTACTGTAATTGAATTTTATATGCACTTTCATAGTAGATTTAAATATATTACTAGATAACAATTGTATTTGGCAGGTGACTTTATATATGAAATCTGAAACAATTTGGCCATTTTTTTTGTTACTGCATCTACTTATGATCGTCTTTATTACCTTTCTTTTGTATCCATCAAGCTTGTTAATGACGTGTGGAAATTTGACAAAACTATGGATAACCAGGTGATTTTTTTAGCAGCGTTATCTTAATACTTAATGAGCGATATAATACTTAGAGATTCTGGCCACGTTGCCATTATCGAAACAGTTAACTGCTGCACATTCATGCTGCAAATCTGCCCTTCTACCATCCCCCAAAGGTGCTCTGTTGGCCTTCGATCTGGTGACCACCCACACGAAGCATGAACTCTTGAAGGAAGGTAAAGTGGGTGTATGGATGCACTCTGCCAGATTCCAAGCTTGTCATATGCATGTTGCAGGAGAAGCTGAGATTCAGGTGATCTTTCCAACTGCCCACTGCAGCCTTAACTTTCTGATTTTGGCTGACGGGAGTGGAACCTGACATGGGCTTCTGCTGTTGTAGCCCATCTACCTCAATGTTCGACGTGCTGTGCTTTCTGAGATGGTTTTCTGCTCACTGCAGTTGTACAGAGAGGTAGTCCGAGTTACCGTAGCCTTTCTGTCAGTTCGAACCACCCTGGCCATTGTCTGCAGACCTCTCTCAACAAGGTGGGTCCACCCACAGCACTGTCAGTCACTGGACGTTTTTTGTTTTTTTTCCACAACATTCTTCGTAAGCTCCAGAGACTGTTGTGTGTGAAAATTCCATATCAGCTGTTTATGAAATTCTAACCACACAGCATGCCACCAAGACCCATGCCACTGTCAAAATCACCGAGATCACGTTTCCCCCATTGTGATGTTTGAGTTGATCATTAACTAAAGCTCTTCACCCTTATCTGCATGATTTCGCGTATTGAGCTGCTGCTGCATGATTGGCTGATCATGCATTTGCATATATTTGGTGACGCCGCGGGGTTGGTCGGCAGCACCAATTGTGCACTTTACCGACATGCCTTGCACGAGACCGCGCGATGTGTAAATATGTGCATCATATTTGCCAACCACGTGACAGGAAAAATGCTAGACAAATTACTGTGCATTAATCAAGATTAAAAAGTCAGAACAGGCAAACTGCCACCTAGGCTCATTGCAAGAAACGAGTGATCAGTTACTACGTTAAAGAGAAAAGATTTTTAAAGTATAGTACAATAAATTACCGATTATGCGCATTACACAATCGAACCGTCAGTTTGACTACCACACGAGAAAATCTATCATATAAGACCCGATTTAAGAGCAGTCCCGCCTACTTTCATGTCTGTGAGGGTTGGTGCTAGTTCTAAACTAAGGATACATGTGGGATCGGGAGCCAGTGATACATATTGCGTTGGTAAGACACGTTCTGACAGTCGTTGTATTGTTTGAAGTCCTTTTGGGATACATCGTGTCAATTGTGTAAGATATGATTAACGTGTAGCACCGGAAAATTATATAATGCTCATTGAGATGCCTTGTGTGCCGGAGTAATGGCGGGCTTTGCGCGAAGTGGGGGAATAGGTGTTGTCTGAAGGTGTCTTAATTCGATAATTCGGACGAAACCGAAGGGAGAAGATAATCTAAAACGTTTTACTAGTCATTAGTGAAAATGCATGTCATACATAGAGACAATGCATATGCACTGAACATTAACCACATTTAGAATGGAATGTTTAATTATACTATATAGAAATAGATTGCATTTTTATAGAGCTGTTCGCAGTGTAGTTCAATTATGTTGCAGAAATGCAAGCATAATTACAACCGTTGAAAACGATGTGTATCCCTTATTGTTGAGAACCATTAAGCTTTAAAGCGAAACGTATTTATTTAGTGAAATGTCCCTTTCTTGGGTATACACTGAAACTATGGGTCCGATTTAGAGAGTTTGTTGTTGCGTGACATTTGTTTTAGTAAATCTAGTTCAATTTTTGTAGCGTAACTCAATGAGTATTGTCAAAGACTCTTCTAAGCACGACTCACGACCCGCGAAGCTGGGTGACAATATTGAACAGGAACTGTGAGGAAATGACTAGTCATTTATTTTTAACAAAACTCTGTACCAAGTTTGTAGTTTCTGAAGAACTTGTGTTGTTTAAAGCAATTTGTTGTACGCGTGTTTTACGTTTGAGTCTCCTGTTAATTGAATTAAATCAAATGCAACCTCTTTAGTAGTTTTATTAGGTACATAAAATTAATCGGTACCAATTACTGTTGCAGAAAAAAACAGCAGTAGTTTGCTATAATTATAATTTAATTTATATCATTTGCTAGTTAAGAAATAGTTAAAGAAATTAGTCGCGGAACGTTAAGTTCCATTTTGGTACTTTATATCTCAGGTGGCAACAAACCTCTGGCACCAGACCAATTGGGGGTCTTTTCTCGGCGAGCTGGTCTTGGCGTTAGCCGCGACGTGCCAGCTCCGCGAGCTTTCCGCCAGTCGCTCGGCGGACCAATCAGAACGCAGGATTGTAAAAGCTGCCTATTTGCCGCAAAGCTGAAACTGCTGCAAAAGTGCTGCTTTAAAGGCGCAGCTCCAATTCAGTTTCATCTTTGCCAGAAGTATTGACAATTAATGCCTTGCCATCATTTTTGAAAAGGTATATATTTTGTCTTTCCAAGGTCATAAGTAAGTGTATCTTAATCTTGATTGGTGACATTAAAATTAAACATATTTAATGACAAATGCACTATTTTGAAAGGGCTAGATGTCTACCTCCGTGTTGCCAAATAACGTTTTCCTAGCTGTCGTGCTAACTAACGTTTACTTATGGTTCTCCAAAACTGGCTTTTCACTTCGACTTGACACAAAGAAAATTGTGATAGCAAATCGTTAGAAAGGTGGTGAATTGGTAATAATTCAGTTCCAAATGAACTGAATTTAGTTTTGTGATTTTACATATAGCTTATAACAAACCGACTTCTAGCTAGGGGCCTGTGCAAGGACTGGCATTTTCTATTAATTTGTCCCAGCAATTGTATAATAGTAGCCGAATGTTGGAGGTCTTTTTCTTCCTCAAACATTTTATTATGCTTTTCGCCCCACGGTAATAGACGTAATGTTGGCTGTTTTGCCCTCATGGATTAGAAAGTATTTTGAATGTCTATTTTATTCAGCATCTCACGTTTATGGATTCTTTTTAAATGTAAACGTATAACTTTGCACCATTATGAATCCTTATGACTGTTCAGGTGTTTTAGACAAATCTCAGTGAAACTTTGTGCCCATAAACCAACCATGAATTGTCATGTTCCAGTTTAGTTAACATACAAGGATGTGAGGTACAGCAGCCCACTCCAAAGATTATTTTGCAGTCTCTGTCTGAGAGAAAGAGACGGGACAGTAATTGAAGTATATTGATGGACCCAAGTTTACTGGAACTTTCTACAACCCAAGTGAAAGATTTCTACAGCAAAGTGATTCGTAAGCATCCCCTCAGATTTCTGGGAGTCGAATGTCGGCAAACAAGAGAAAATGGATGGTTTGTCACTGAAGGCTAAGGAATCAGTGAGTGGAAGAATGGATAAATCAGAAGAGGTCAAGACAGGAATGGACACCGAGGAGATGCAACTTGGATCTACAGGGGGATTAGTAAAGCTTTCTGAATGTCAGTCAGATACGCCTCGGACTATAGAAGAGGCTGAGAATGGGGCCAAGGTAACAAATGAGATTTCAACTTTCAAAGGGGCCCCAAAAGATACTGAATGCAATAAGCTGCTGGAACACAGGCAGGAGCAGCTCAGAAAGGATTCCTTACCACTGAGTGAGATTCAGACTACGGAGTCTAATGCCGAGGAACCGCAGATGAAGACGCAGTTTGGGGAAATTGCAGCAGAGGGCAGCATTGAGCCGCAGCTGAGCAAAGTCAAGCCGGGAAGAGCAACTGAAGGTATGAGGATCTGTTTATTTTAATTTTATTTTGAAAAGGGGCTTTTTTTTAATGGTCTAAAAGTTTTTTGATTGAGCACTTATTTAGTTTTTAAATTATATTTGTTATGTTTTTTTTTTTTTTAGCTAAGGATTTTCCTGCCGCCTGCAGTCCAACTGAAAATGCAACCGTATCTGAAATACAAGAAAAGCTGGTAAGGATTTTATTTTCTGTCTTTGATTTTGTTATTGAAGTGAATCATCTGCATTATGGGTAACTATTGTTTTGGTTAGGAGAATCGGAAAGTCCAGCGTTTGAGGAGAATGGAGTTGAGAAGAGCATCGCAGAAATCTTCAGATGGTGGTAAGTAACTGCAGAAAAAAAGCATATCACTAACATGACACTTTTGTGGTGATTGCGGAAAGTCTGCTTTCACTTGTGATCATGGCTCCGTTATTATTCTGCAGCTGCGGTTTATCATGCATCGGTTGTATCATCACTCAAAAACCTAACTGTTCTGCAGACCAGCTGTCTGACGACGACTCTGACACCATGGTGGACGATCCCAGCGATGTGGATTTCGTCCCACGTGCGACACGTCGCTCCAACCGAGTACCGTCACGGAATCAGAGGACGTGCGAGGCTTTCCCGGCGGCCAGCCGGCCCAACATCACTACCCCACCTGGCCGCGTTGCTGTTCCCAAGATCCAGCAGCTGTCCTCCCAGAAGCCGAGACCCTCTCCTTTCCTGCCGCATTGCTCACCCCGCCTGTCTGCGAAGATGCACTGTGCTAACTGCCACAACGCCTTGCAGAAGGGCCAGACGGCCTACCAGCGCAAAGGCATGCCCCAGCTCTTCTGCTCTTCTGCCTGTCTTGCTGCCTTTTCTAGGAGACCACCTAGGAAAAAGCTTTGTGTGTATTGTAAAAGGTAAACCGTGCTACTTTTTGCACTGTTTGAGGATGTTTTAACATCGGTTCATGCGCATTGTGCTTTTTCTCAGTTTTTTTTTATGCAGGCTTTCTGATTTGCTCCATGCAGGGATATCGGGACTGCAAAGGAGACCGTTTTCGCCCAGAACGGGCCATCGAATTCTTTCCAGGAGTTCTGTAACAATGTCTGCCTGTCCCGTTTTGAGGCTCAGAGCCAGAGGAGCTCTGCACTAGTAACTGAGCTGTCTGGTCTGCGATGCAGCATGTGCCACCTGGTGGGAGAGGTGAGGAAGTGCGGCCTTTCGCGCCGACTTTGCTCAGGATACACTGGCACAGCCTGCGATCCTCAGTGTTCTTCTGGCTTCTTGCTTCCTTGTGTGCCTCTCATTTGGTGTGAAGTGCTAGATTAAGGAATTTTAAGTTCACTTTATTGTTTTCATCCAAAACACAGCACTTTAGTTTTGGGGCTGAGCCCTAAAGAAATCTCCTCACACGTGATTTTTTTTTTTTTTTTCTCTCTCTCTCTCTCTCTCTCTCTCTCTCTTCCTATTGGATGGTTTGCTGCTATATTGACTCACCTCTCTAGCAGAACATTTCAGCGTGCGTGATGAAGCCATGACCTATCTTGTCCTTTTCTCAGACACTTACAGGGAGGTATTTGCACCTTCCCTGACTTATGACCAAGCGGCTTTACTGTGCATCTGTTTCAAAGGCTTCAATTAGTTAATTGTCTACATCAAACATTCGGATTTAAATAATGTGTTTTACTCTGGGGGAAAAACGTGGCACAAACTGACCCTTTTCTTCTCCATTACCATCTGTTAGTCATTATGGCATCTGTACAATAAACGTCATTACAAATAAGTAAGCACTTTTAATGGCAAGTTCTGGAAGGCCGCACAATGATATAACTGAGGTATACAATCTTCATAGGAAGCTCGTCGGTGTCGAGATTAGAGTGTAGATTCAGCAACGTGCTCTATATGCTCCATGAAAGACTGCGTTTTTTTTTTTTTTTTTTGTTCGCTCATAGATTTCCAAGTTCTAATTTAGAAAATTCCGACGATATCTGTGTTTTTGGTTGTCATCCGATTTCATGCTGCGATGCAAACGAATTTGGATTTTTAGGGCAAGCTGGCTTCAGCGTCACTTTTTTTAATTTCTGAGAATTTGTAGTTAAATACATAATCACATTCAGTGTCGCTGCTCATTGTTCCGCAGATCCTTCATGAGGTCAGTAGTGGGAAGATGGTGCATCACCTCTGCAGCGATACCTGCTTCAATCACTTCCGGGCGACCAAGGGCCTGAAGACTAGCTGCTGTGACAGCTGTGGCCTCTATATCTACGCCAAGACCTCCCGCGTTGAGTATCTCCTCCATGAGGGCCAACAAAGGCGCTTCTGTGATGCCACATGCCTGGCTCAATTCAAAAAGGTCAGTTATGCTTTTTATTTTTTTTAATCGTCGGCAATGTTGTGGTTGTTAATCTGAGTTTTACATTGATTTTGATTCTGAATTTTATTTCTAGGGGTTTACTTCTTGACATCCTGAATTAAACTTATAAAGTTACACGTTTAGAAATGTGCTGTAATCATAATGTTCTGAATAGATTTTGACTCGTTTTAATAAATATGGATGGATGAGTGGATATTAATGAAATTGTTTAATGATACTTAATAGGGGATACCCTACTTGTATCAAGTCAGAATAGTTGCACATGCTATGGAATACGTAACTCTTCTCATTGATGAATCTCAAGGGTTTCTTTTAAATTGGGCTTCACTTGCTTTGTTAATAGTACTATTTGCCTTAAATTCTCATTTTTTTAAGATATGTATCATATAAAATTGGCAGTTGTACAGTGAAGTGGCTTATAAATGTATCATACGAAGCTTAGCAAACAGTTTTACTAGGGCATGGCCATAGCGAGCAAAAATCTTATCTCGGTACATTTAGGCGGAATAGTGATACAAGTGATCTCTCAGTATTTTCTGTGAATTTTTGAGTGAATAAATGCTCAATTGTAAGTAAAAGCCATATGTGAGGTCACAAAGACATTAACTATTATTATTGTTAAGTGAAAAGCAAATACAGGGTTTCCTTAACTCTTTGCAAATGTACATCTGTATAGAGAGACACATTATATAGATGTATTTATTCAGTATAGAGATGTATTTATTCCAAGCAGAAGGCTTTTTCCACCCCTCAATTTCTGACATTGCTCTCAAAACATTCCCCTGCTTTTTCCCCTCACCAGCTTCCCCGTGCTGAATGGCTTGATTTCTAGCTGTGGATTCTGTTCAGCGTCATGACAACCTCAGGCGACCTTTATAATCGGGAAGGAATACTAGAGGTTTCTAATAGATCTTTGCTCTCACTCTTCCCTCATCAAAATTAACACATGCAGCAATGCAGTCAAATAACAGCGCGGTATTATCTTGTCCTGTGTCTCATTTAAAAACGTATCGATACTGTAAAAGTTTCGTAAACCACCCCGCCTCGAGTTTCATGTTCAGTGAAGGTGCGGCATCATAATGGTCTAAATCTGCAGCTTAAAGGCATCCTTTCTGCTTTCTAATAATGGTTTCTTGCACTGCAGAAAAACACAAAAGTGCTTCCATGCCAGTGGTGCAAGACCTTAAGTAAAAATTTTGACATGCTGTGCCGTGGGGATGTCCACGGAAAGGCGCTGCTCTTCTGCTCCTTGTGCTGTATCACATCTCATAAAGTGAAAACGTCTGGCGAGACAGGTACAACCCCCCCCCCGGCTTTCCCCGTCTGGCTCATCCCTGCGTTGCCATTGGTCACTTATGATGTCACTGTGTTCCCTCTTCCCTAGTCCCCGTGCAGCCTTGCAGCTTCTGCCTGCGTGAGCTTGCTGAACCTGCCTATTACTACACAGCCAATAGAGTTATTTACCAGTTTTGTAGCCCCAGCTGCTGGACTAAATTTCAGGTAGGAAAGTTATCTGCTGTATGACCATAAAGAACAGCAAGTTTTTTTTTTTTTCTTCTTCTATAAAGTAGAGTAATTGGTGTAAATTGTCAAAAGCTGTACTGAGCTGTACAGAAAAATAAAAACAGTCTGGTGGTGAAACTTGTTGCTCATTTTAATTGATGCAGATTTAATAATGCACCATAAACATGTTGCAGAAAAGGTACTCCGAGGCCTCAATGCAGTCATCTCCATTTATTTATCTATTTATCTACCTCGGTGTTTTCAGCATTGCTGTTGTAGGTAGCAAAAAATAACACTTTTGTTGTGCCACAAAAGAGAGGGCATCTCCCAAAAGCATGACGGCACACAGAGCATCAGGTAGTGCTTCTACCTTCCTCTGCCATCCTGCGTTTCGGAAATTTGCATGCCGGTGCTGTTTACCTGCAGCACGTGGAGCGTCTTTAGTTTGGCCCCAAAAATCGATCCTCGTGTTACAGATCAATGCAGTTAAATTGCAGTCTGAGTAATTGATTCATCCCATAATGCATATTTATACCCCTACATCAAAATTCTCGAGTTAACTGTGAGTTTTTCGGTTTTCCTATGATTTGCCTTAAGCATATAAGCTATGTCACTCTGTGTTTTAAGCTTATCTCACAGCCATGCTTGCACACGTTTCACAGTTTGTAGGGAACTTTGCAGATTTACAGTGCTTATACATTTTGTATACAAGTGAACAATTATGGCCCTGTTTACACTTGGTTTTATGTGTCTTGGGCAGTTGGATCACAGTTGGACAACCAGGATGAATCGGCATTTACACCTTTATCTGTTTATCTATCGATCTCTCTATCTTGTTCCTCCAAAGTGTCCAGCTGACCACTTGTGTTCAGGTTTCACTACTGCCCAAGTCACTTCTGCTAGAATGTCAGATGGCCCCGCACTCATTGTGACGTCTTTGTTGGGGATGTATAGAGACACGTCACTTTGGTCCAACGTGTCCCAGACCACCTCGGCAAGTGGTTTGAGTGATTGGATCGCGGCGCGTCTTGATGGTCGTTTACCTTTCTATATAGCATTGCCCACTCGTGATCCCATCGCTCAAGATGCATTTTAAAACCCTTGTGTAAACAGGGCCTGTCAATATCACGTCTGTAATGAGGGTCTGATGACCCTTAACTTGTCCAGAGCTGGCACAGAATTTTCAAGGTGTGAGTTTAGCATATTGTTTATCTACCAATATGTAAGTGAGAATTCACTTGGCAAATGATTTTTCTTGTTGTATATTGTCTATTTTGAAAGATCTACTGAAGAATGTGACCACTGCAGGAGGTAGTTTTTATAAGGAGTTTAAAAGTGATTAATAAAAAAAGAACAGTTAATGTAATGTATAGTGTTGGCTGTTGACTGTAAAGCACAAGAATGCTTGTTAAAATGTACACCTTAAATGGTTGCAGTGCAGCCCATTAATGTGTATAATAAAGCATTTCTTTGTGTGTATTATAATGATTTTTACGGGATGCCTTTGCTTGAAGAAATTCTGTTGATGGGTTTTTGTTTTTATTTGTAGAAAAACACCCCGGATGGTGACATTCATCTGAGCTGCCACTCTTGTCACAATATGTTTAATGGAAAACCAGAAATATTAGATTGGCAGGTAAGGATGTTTCTGTGTTGATTTGTAAATGTGCTGTTTGAAACCACGACGAGTGGCTACAGCTGTTGCTTTTTAAAGCAAACACAAATTCCCTGTAGTTCTTTCAGGGATGATTTGAGTCTTTCCGAATGATAAGAGACTAAACCCATGATGACAGTCTGTTGATGCATATAATATTTCTTATAAAAGTCATGTAATTCCAGTTAACAGTTATTACAATGGTATATAACACAGACGAAATGCTAATTCTACATTGTACAGTATCCCAAAATGGCATCAGTGAGGTTATTACTCCTTCACAAAGTAACTAATGGTTTGTGAACGTGCTGCCATGGCAAATAGGTAAATTTTGTCACCATCCGATTATAGTGTACTAACTAGATGCTACTTTGGGTTGGATGGCAAATAATTGACAGATGAAATTTTGCTTTACTGAACTGAAAGTGTCACCCATTGAATGCAAATGTTTCTGCTTTTCCACTGCACTTCATCAATATTATTGCTTTTTTATATCATTATGTACTATTTAAAAAAAAAAAATAAATAAATAAACTTTCATTGTTATCTGATTGTGTAATTTTTTTTGAGACGCCGATGGTATTGTTTGAGGCAGGCTGTTTGTATAATCAAATGACAGTGAACAAATTTGCAAGTCCGACTCCAAAGTACAGATGTACCAAAAAAGTACCTCAAGTGTCTTGGTATGTTTAGAACTGGTACTGAACCAGAAGTCAATGGAAAAGGGAAAGTACTGATTTTTTTTTTTTTTTTTTAGTAACCAAAGCATGGTAGTACCTGGAGCAGAGGAAAAATTTCTGTGGCTTTAACACTTGTGGCGAGCACTTGAATTCAAGTAATAGATCCGCTTTGAAGGAGTGAAATTTGAGTCTTAGTCTTGTCAACTTGTTAAATGATGATGTGTTTTGGGTTTATTTTGGTTGAAGGACTCAATCTTCCAGTTCTGCTGTAAGGAATGCTGCGAAGATTACAAACGGCTGCACGGGGTGGTGTCTGTCTGTGAGCACTGCAAGCAGGAGAAGCTTCTCTATGAGAAGATCAAGTTCTCTGGTGTAGAGAAGAATTTCTGCAGTGAAGGTCGGTGTGTTTTACTGCATTAAATACTCGATCATCAGTTCAGTTCTGTTAGGAAGATAAGGGGTTCTATTAAAACCCACAATTAAAACCTTCACGCACTGTATGTTGGATCGCTCATGTAATATAGGTATGTTTGTGTTTCCTATTCCATTGACCTTTTTCCATAAAGGCTGTATCTTGCTGTACAAACAAGACTTCACCAAAAACCTGGGTCTGTGCTGCATTACCTGCACGTACTGCTCTCAGACCTGCACTAGAGCAGTTACTGAAGAGATGGACGGCAACACATGGGACTTCTGCAGTGAGGACTGCAAGAGCAAGTACCTGCTGTGGTACCTAAAGGTACGCAGGGTGCGCAGGGTATGCAAGTACCTGCTGTGGTGCCTAAAGATGTGCAGGGTATGCAAGTACCTGCTGTGGTGCCTAAAGGCATGCAGGGTGCGCAGGGTATGCAAGTACCTGCTGTGGTGCCTAAAGGCATGCAGGGTGCGCAGGGTATGCAAGTACCTGCTGTGGTGC
>JAODKE010000040.1:4823188-4834322 GCA_026779605.1 Mormyrus hasselquistii | reverse complement strand
GTGGAGTTTCTGACTGACCACTTTCTTGCATGGTACAAAAAGAAGAACCGTGCTTTCCGTAACAAAATCATCTTCATACATGACAATGCATCATCTCATGCTGCAAGAAATACCTCTGCATCATTGGCTGCTATGAGCATAAAGGAGAGAAACTCATGGTGTGGCTCCCATCCTCCTCTGACCTCAATCCTATTGAGAACATTTGGAGAATTCTCAAGCAGAAGCTCTATCAGTGTGAGTGTGGGAGGCAGGTCACATCCAATCAGCATCTCTGGGAGGCTATTCTGACATCCTGCAAAGAAATTCAAGCAGAAACTCTCCAAGAACTCAATGGATGCAAGAAACAGCAAGTTCAATGGATGCAAGAATTATGAAGCTGCTATCAAATAAGGGGTCCCATGTTAAAATGTTTTTGATTGAAATAGCTTCTGATTTCAATAAATATGACCTCACAATGCTGCAAATTCAACAAATGACCATTTTCAGTTCCTTACAACCTATAAAATGTCTTGAAACTCTGTTGTGCATAATAATTTGGAACGGTGCATTTTAAGTTTTTTATTTTTGTTCAGTGACATTCAAATTATACTCTAATGGTTGATGACTTGAAAATTATGCTGACTGTCATTTGCATCGACTATTTAGGAAAATCGGAGAAATATCACTTGCATAATAATTTGGAACGTGGCGTAGGCCTTCCTCAGTGTGCTTGCAACTTTTTGAATGGCTCCTGGAACTAAAAACAAACTGCTCACTTTTTATTCACTCAGAGGCTGCCTTGGGAAAGAGGAAGCGGGATGATGGCATTCCAACCAAGGAGCAGCAGGAGAACAGGATGAACCCTCTCAGATGCCCTGTCAAGTTCTTTGAGTTCTACCTGTCCAAGTGGTAAGTGTGGCTCAAGCAGAAGATGGCATAGTAAGTATGCTGCTGGTGTATAAACACCCCTGAGGAAAGTGTGCGCATGTATATGTAAATTTATTTTGATACCAAAAAAAAAAAACACATGGTTATCCTTAATGGTTTTTGAGAATCGGCTACTGGGGTATCCCCACCCCATGTGTGGACTTCAGATGCAATTTCCATGGTGGGTTACACTATAGATCTTTGAAAACCTTTATTTTTCAAGCTTTGTTTTGGTATCCAGTGTATTATTGTGTTTTTTCTAGGCTTTCATGAGAAAATTAAGGGTGAAATTGATCGGTATTTTTGGTCGAACTGATTTAAATTGTTTGTTTTTTTTCTCGTTGAGTTTATATATGTATGGGAAGCTAACAAAGTCGTATGGGTTGACAGAGTAAGAAAATGATACTGAAAGCAACACCGGAAGGGGTCTGGGGGCAGTTAGGTGGCGGTAAAATATGCCGACTGCATGGACCGGGGTTGTGGCAGTAAAACTTTCTTGCTCGCTAATTTTACCGCCATTGAGTAGCGTAACAACAAATTACTGGGACACTGCGCTTCATTTGCGGGTGTCAGGGAGCTGCTGCGAATTAGCATGAAACTTCAGGGAGTAATGGGATGTCTGCATTGCATCTCAGTCTCAAATGCGGTCCGAGGGAAAGAACTACTAACGCAACCTCTAATAAAGTTAGCTAGTGACCTCACAGTGAAGCAAGATTCATCTGCATGAAGCTGAATGACGCAATCACCCAGGAATGTCTGAAAATCACGATTGAATGGTTTCTGATCACCGATTTAAACGGAAAGGGTGTTCGTTCTCAGGCTTGTCATCATAGATTAAACTCTTCCATGTTTTAGTGGCAGCATGTTGTATTGAAACGACTGAAACATTCTTCGGCAGTTCTGGAACTGTGAGGAATCGCAGCGACCTGTTCTACCTGCAGCCTGAGAGATCCTGCGTGGCAGAGAGCCCACTATGGTACTCCGCCGTCCCCATGGACCGCGCCACTCTGGAGACCATGCTGCACCGGATCCTGGCCATCAGAGAGGTCTACAGAGACTACACAAGCAAGGAGCATGCGACCTGAGCCCTGAAAGATGCTGGACCTCATTGCTGACTGCATCACAACAAACTGTGCTGTTTGTAGTTAGTGAAATTGCGGGAAGGTCTTAATCCTGAAATATTTCTTGCACGTGAAACTTCTGAAAGGTCCGTTGGTCAGCACCTTTCTGTCACACATGTCACTCTGTGCAACTTGTGGATTGTACCAAAATACAGAGAAAGCATTTATTTTAGCGCTTTTCAAAATAGTTTTATGTAGGAGTATAAATGATGCTACTGTGGCATTTAGGCTTCAAGTGCTTCTGTGTTGACAGTCCCTTTGTTATACAAGTTTAAAAGGTCTGAATCTTAGTTTTTGGATAACTTTAAAGCATTGTCTGCCAGTTGTAGTTACATTTACTACATCTGTTCATTTTTCTTTCTACTTTATTACACGGTCTGCAGTACTTTTGGATAAAGGCTAAATTTACCATTAAAACTTCAATACTGTTACAATTTACCTATTAATAAAGAAAAATTTAAAAAAGCCTGTGACGAGCCTTTTTTTCCCCCCCCCCCCCCCCCGAATGTTTTTGCATGTTGCCTATTTAGGTTTAATGACTAATCCATGAAGGTGGTGTGTTTGCTATGGTTTTCTGTTTTAGTCTTGGAAAAAATAAAAGATATTGGCATATTTAATTTGACACTCTACAGAAACAAGTGTGATATGAAGCTTTTGGAGTGTTTGTTTTGCAATGAAAAGCAGGGCGTATTTGTGTTTTGCACTCACCATGTTTCCACCTTTTGTTTAATCCGCTGAATACAATCCAGTCGCTGGCATGTGTTGCCGGCAGTGAAATGCCAGTGCATTGGCCAGTGAAATTGTATGCCGTTGCCTCGTTTTCAAATATGATAAATCAATACTGTGTTGTACTGAAACGAATCCAAAGTGAACCATTTCCCTCCCACACAATTGCATCTGTACTATAAAATATAGATGAATATATACACTATATTAGCAATTGGAAGAACAGCTATATTTTCTGCTGAAGAGAAAAGATTAAAAATGAAAACTGATATTGATGCAACACTAATGTGGTGATTTATTGTATGAAAGTGGGAATGCAGCATGTTCTATTTGGGACAAATGGCTGCTACTGGACAGCTTGGAAAGAATTAAGCATATTCTTCTTCTGTGACCCACTGCTGTTTGGTTATGGTGCCGTTTTATCTCCTGCTTATCCTGTTGTGTTAATTGTGTCAGAATAGTTCATGTATATGAATTTGACTAAAGTGCAGCAATAACCAAGAATCCCGCTATGTCACTGAAACTGGGTGTTCACAGTTTTTATATATATATATATATATATAAAATTGTTGCATGTGTAAAACTAATGTTTTAAGCATTGGTTCAAATGTTATATGGGGCTAGGTGGTTTTATAGGGCTTTTTGTTTATGAAAACAAATTTTCAGTAGGATTTCTCTCTGAATTATAAATCAGTATGCCAAATTATAATTATCCTGATATCGGCAACAACTGTGGTTGCTTTCTAACAAGATCTATAAAATAAAACTTAAACGCAACCTGACAAAACCAGTATTAAAAAGCCTAGTTTGATATGCGAGATTTCAGATTCATGGCACGTTGCAGATTATCGGCGATGGTCACACAACTCGGGGTGTAAGTATTTTGCTAGAGGCTTCACGTGCAATATGTATGTATTTACGTTTATTTCACTGTTTATGTTCTGTGTTTAGCTTTCTGAAAAGTTTTTTCACTCTTCCTTTCCGTTTTTTTTTTGGGGGGGGTGGTAGTATTGCTTCATCATTGTTCATAAACTCCGGCTGACATGCCTCCTGCTTTCCGCCCAGAGTGCTGACGGAGAGAGGCGGGCTGACGTCAGTCACTCGCCAATCAGTCAATCACTGGCACCTCTTTTCCTAGGGGGCACAGATCTCCTTCTGAACACCTGATCTCTTTTATTTCAAATAAGCATCCACCAGTAAACATCCCTTTGCCAGTATCAGTAAACGTGCAGTATGTACATGTTTATGTCCACGTGCGATGTGCTGACAGAAAGGTATTTGTTCTAAAGAAAAAAGTTTTTTTTTTTTTTTTGCACGCACGAGAACTCCCCATAGATTTGTTCCACTATGAGTGTGAAGATTTGAGTTTAAATTGTGAATATCTGAGGGTGTATTTCTGTTTTGGCAAATGTTCCTGAAGTTTTGTAGTATGATCTTGGTTTTTAAAATCTGTCTATATATACACACTGACAGTGGGGGACATTTAGTGAGTTTTCCAAGCTTTCATTAAATTCCCTGGGAACTGCACCAAATTACCACCAAATGTGTGTATATATATGTGTGTCTGTCAGTATTTTTAGTTTTGTGTTTCCCTCCTTTTTTTCATGCTCTGGAAATGGTGTCTTAGCTTTTTCACATATAATGAATAAAAGCATTTAGTATTCTAACCAGTCCAGACATTTGGGGGGGGGTTTAGTTTTTTTTTTTTTTTCTCTGTGATGATGTCATCAGAGATTGTTATTCTCAACTAAAACTAAAAAGCTTTCGTATGTTCCAAAGTAAATACCTGCCTCAACCAAGCTGGCCCACACATTTAGACAGCATCTGATGGAACCAACCATTACCGAAACCACTTGGGTACAGATTAAATGATAGACCACATGGCTCTTTGACCACCGCTCTATTCCACCCACGTTGTTAGAGATGGAGGACACGTGTTGTAGCACTACTAATCCAATGGTAGGCCATGTTCAGTCTGAAGACTAGACCACAAATTCTCTGCAGACAGCAAATAATCAACCATCTGCAGCACTGAAAGCTCTACACCAAACGCGGACCATCAGATCTTCAGATCGTCTTGCCGGGTCTTGATGCTATGTTTACTGCTGCGACTAGGCCGACGCTGGTTCTGAGCTGGCGAGCCTGGGGCAGAGCTTGAGGCCTTCGCTTTCAGGTCACTCTCGTCTGGTTTACTGTTCCTCTCCATGACCAGATTATCTCTGTTCTGCTTGTAAGCCACCTTGCTGTTGTATGGGTGGTAAGCCGAGTCTTGCTCGGTGAGGGGATTGAGGCTGTACCTTGAGCCAGATTGATAAGGTCCAGGAGCAGGATGATGATTAGGGAAGTAATTGTAGCTTGGCCCGTAAGGTATGACAGCTTCACTTGGTGTCTTTGAGTCTGTTTCAGAAACCAGCTCGCCTCGCTGATATCTAAGACCCTGGCGGCACTTGGTGAAGCCCAAATGGTACATCTCCACCAGATTGAGGAGCAAGGAAATGCAGGCTACTGCTAGCATGAAAAGGATGAAGATGGTCTTCTCTGTGGGCCGTGAAATATAGCAGTTCACCACATTGGGGCAAGGCAGACGGTTGCAAGTATAGAGGGGCTTCAGCTCAAATCCATACAGGAAGTACTGAGCTACGATAAAGCCCACTTCAAAAAGGGTCTTGAAGATGATGTTGAATATGTAAGTACGGAGGAGGACGCCCTGCAAGCGGATACGGCCCTTGTCGTCTCGGATAGGTGGCTTCTTGGCCTTTCCATCCTCTATCAAGGGCTGCTTGTCGCCTTGTGGCGCTAGCTGAGCGAGGTCTTTATCCCGTTGCTTTTGCTTCTCCTCCATGCGCACCAGGTGCAGGATGTGCCCCAGGTAGATGAGCGTGGGCGTGGAGACAAAAATGATCTGCAGCACCCAGAAACGGATGTGCGAGATGGGGAAGGTCTTGTCGTAGCACACGTTCTGGCAACCGGGTTGTTTGGTGTCGCAGGTGAAGCCCGACTGCTCGTCGCCCCACACCTTCTCAGCTGCGGTTCCCAGCACCAGGATGCGGAAGATGAACAGCACAGTCAGCCAGACCTTGCCCACCACAGTGGAGTGCTCCTGTGCACTTTCCAGCAACTTCCCAAGTAGACTCCAGTCTCCCATTTTGGCTGTTGTGCAATGTTAGTCCTACACAGAGAAACACAACCCAACAAACCTCTATTTAAGGCCAATAGGACCTGTATCTGTAGCAGTGCTCACACTGCATAGCAACACCAAAGACATCTCTCTTCAGGCATAAGTGACTCTGTACAACCTGCATGATATGCTGATTCTATCAATCGTCTTCGGTCTAATTTTTTAAGGTTTTGTATTTAACTGTACATTGGTTTGTGGTACCGCACAGACACCATTTTGCCTCCAGATTCACTTCAAAGCTTAATGAGTTCAGAGTGCGTTAAGTGCCTTTCTTTACACCTGTGTGTTTTGCGCTTGTGGCCTTCCTGTTAGCTTTAATGAGTCTGGCCAATCTACTCTGACATCTGTCATGGACAAGGTGCTTTCAGCTACAGAAATTCCATTGACTGGACATTTCTGGTTAATTACTCCATTCTCTGTAAACTCCAGAGACTGAAGTTTGTGAAAACATGTTTCTTTATATGTTTAGAACTAAAAATTGAATAATCAAATGAGCAGATTTGTTAGTTTGTTATCGTTCAACTTGTTTTTATGGCAAATTGTCTTTCCAGTAGGGTTAGGGTCAGGGTTAGGTTACCCACTGGCCATGCAAATGACTCCATCAAACAGATAACCATTATACAAACAGTCACTGGAAATTACACATTTGGAATATAAAAACATTTCGGGTATATAAAAATATAAAAAAAACTTTTTTTATTTAAATATGAAAAAGCTTACTTGAATAATTTTTGTGGCAGCATATGAACCCAAAGAGACACATCTAAGGTTCCTTAATGCGATTTTAATGCTATGGTTTGTCAGTCTAAAATGATGAAAGCCATTTGTCTGCCGGTCTTGGTTATGTGTTTATCCAAAGATTATTTTTTTTAAATATATATATTTTTATAACTTCATCTTATGTAAAGCCTTATATTCTCATACTCATTTAGGCCATGGAGAACATTTATTTTCCTCTATCTTGTTCCCCAGGAAGTCACGCCCCTAACAGTATCCAGATGGAATCCTTGTGCTTGGAAACACATGAGTCACATGGAGATGTGAGACTCTGTGCGCGTTTTACCAAAAATGCCCCAATGATTGGAAGAACTAATACGTTTCTACAGTTTGTCAATTTTTTTCCATCGAACAATTTTTGCAAACATACCTGGCTGAACTGTGACATGTGCCGTACAATGCATTGCTTCTTCCTCACATTTTTTCCATTTATAAAATATTCAGATATTTATTGTAGGTTTTGGATTTTGATCTGGTCAATGACTAAGTGACAGAGTGCCACCTTCTGAGGGGGCGCTGAGTTAGCAACCACTGGCACCTAACCCTAACCACCAGGGCCTGACCCTAACCCTAACCCTAACTACCAAGGCCTGACCCTAATCCTAGCCACCGGCACCTAACCCTAACTACCAGGGCCTGACCCTAACCCCAACGCCCCTGGCTATGGCTGCACATGGGCTCCCACTGCCAGCACTTTGTATAGTTATAATAAAAATCAGTGAAAACTGATGGAATATAAGATGTTTCTGTGTGCTTGGCTGAATGCTACAGCACTGATATGTCTCCCATAGCTGGTCACTAACAGTATTAACATATTTATGTTGCATGCCTCTGTCTTGCTGGCCGCCTGTGCATTTCTGGCAGCCATCGACTGCTTGTCACTACTCACACTTCCAAAACCGTAATGCTGCATTTTAGGTGGCTGTGTGTCGCTAAGCTCGATGTCCGTGACCTGGAGCAGGTGACATCTGCCTCCAATGCTGGTAGAAAGAAACCTGATAATGAGGCTCATGGTCTGACTGGGTACAGCCCTCCGCTGGACTTGTGTACTGGTACATTCATAAGGTGTTCAAACACTAAGCCGTAAACAGTCCTATTCTGGGCATGTCTAGATTTCTTCAGAGAGCCCACAGGACATGGCACTTAAGCTTTGATGTTTCTGTCTTCTGACTTCAGACATTTATTACCCACTAACAAGGATCCCTAAGCAAGAACGTTTTGGCTGACTGTTGTTTTGCTCCATTTGTCTTACACTTGTAGCCACTATATTCTAGGCTTTGAGTCCTATTCAGCCATTGAACATTTTTGCAAGTACATATACTGATGTCTATATAACTTAGGCCTATAAATTGAAAACTGCCACGCTCTTTTCCGCTTTAACAAATTGATTTCCACTGAATAAAATTTGTCAGCCTTAATTGCTGAGCTGTAACATTTCTCCACAGTATATTCTAATAAATTTAATTACATTAATGAGTACTAGTCACAGCAGTTACAAAGAGGTGGCCTGATCAGACCAAAATCAATTGATTCTTTGATTACAATAACACAGAAATATTATCTTTATTGTACTTTTTTTTTCCAGTTGTCAGTTCTTCATGTAGTCATTTAGGCATTTATATGGTAAAATGCACTTAATTCCTGATGTTTCTTTTTAACATCTTAGCAGTTCTTTCTAATTTCTAATTTTCATTTAGTTTCATTTCACCTGTAATTTTAAAACAACCCATCAAAGTGCATCGTACCCACTAGAGAAAGTAACATTTTGAAGTTGTTAAGAGTATCATGTATAATGAAGAAGACTTAAAGACCCACCTGATCAATGCATACATCTCCAGCAGAAACGCTGTCCCAGGCTGCAGTCTTCCCACATAGGTCACTGGCACAGTAGCTCTGCTTTACAAGCTGAGGCCCCTCTCCTGGAATGGGAATGACGCCTCCCCGCTAGCACTTCAAGAATTTCACTTTTTACTTGTGCTATTCTGACTTTGTAAAACTCTTCCCATAAAGATGTGTCCAACCTGAGGATCAAGTACTACCGGCAAGACTATTTAATTTAGTTTCATTCTCCTCCAGGGTTAAATATGGCTAGAGAGTCTCCCAAAGAGAAGCAGCTCATCCACCCCTGGCTTCTTATTTCTCCACACATTGTGAATGGCAGCCACTTCATCCAATGGGGTGGTTCCAGTCAGGCACCAGTTCTAAATATAATTCACTTTAAGGGGGGGGGCATTTTGCTATCACAAAGGGGATAACTTGGAATTTGGCTGACTGGGAGTTGTAATGCTGTTGGAAGGTTTATTTATTTGTCTGTTTGTTTTCTGAAGAGATTCAGGTCAAGGCTGCATCTCTCACGACACAAAGAGGAGAAGCGCTGACCTCGTCACACTGCAGCACATACTCAACAGCAACCTGACTCTGTTTAGATTGTAAATATAGCACATTGTTCCAGCAATGGAAAACCTTTTTAAAACTATAGAATGTGTAGTTTAGTATGCTAATTATATTTTTTTTTACGTGTGTTCCATATATGAGGAGTTACATCATATGGAATTCCGATGGTACTATGTAATAATAATAAATATATACTTATGCGACCAACATTTCTAGAAAATACTTTTTAATATATGACAAATCAGTTAAGTTTTCTGCATGCTTATTTTTGACTTTCCACATTTTTTACACGCCAGGAACACAGGGGTTAGTAAGTGCAGAAGTACACTGAGAAATTATCATTACAATACAGACTCCAAACAACAGACAGAAAAATTAAATATCTTAAATCGTCCACAACTGGCTTTAGGGAGAAATACTTTGCTTTGGACACCTTCTAACAGTGTGGCTACTGTTTATACATACTTTCAACAAATGTGCACATTCCGGTTTGAGTATTTTATTTGATATCTGGCCAGTTTAGTTATTCAGCCCATCCACGGTCCCTCTCTGTATAGTCTCTGTAAATGGTCACGGCAGGGGTATGTGTCTTTCCGCCCTAAAAAGCTTGCAGCCCTTGATGCCTCAGCCTGAGCCTCATCGCACAGCAGCTGTCGTGGGCTCCTGTATTTTGGGGATGCAGCCCTTGACACCTTTCAGGACCCTGTCACTGGTGACCTGGCAGCACCGAGGTATTTCTATAATGATGACTTTCAAAATACATCTGACTTCGGTGTTGGGGACTCGACACGTATGTCATGTGTTATACGTGTCATGATAAGCTGACTTCCTGTATGTATATGTATATGTGTGGCGCTGTTTTCACGTACTTTTAACGTACAGCTCTGGTTATAAGCCGCGTCCATATATTTCTTTTAGATTTTATTTCCAGCGTGCTGCATTTTGACAGTGCCATTGAAAAAATATTCTTTAAATTAAAAAGGATCTGAAATTTAGTTCCACTCTCTCAAAAACATTCTTAATGCACACAAAAAATGTTACATGGCATTTTTCTTATATAAAATAAATGATAATGGCAAGTTCAAGTGCCTTGGGTATTCAGATAACTGGAATGGATAATTAATTGTTAATTGTATTACTTTACAAACTAACATTTTATATAAATATATATTAAAAAAAAAAATCATTACTATTACTTACTTGCATAAATCTTTTATTAATGTGTTTTTCCCCTTAATAGCATACAGAATTCAAAACAATTTTTGATAAATATTGTATAACAACACATACTGCATGGATCTATTATGGTATATGGTAATATACATGTGTTCCAAATGCAGAACTCTTGGCTGTAATGTCTGATAATGGGGCCACTCTGCCCTGATGACATGGCCGTTCATGTGGGTTAGGGGTCTGTACCAGTGTCTGTAAGGTCATGGGTTTAATTCCATTAGCAGCCTACTAATTATATCACTGTTGGGCCCTTGAGCAAAGCCCTTTAACCCCACCTACTCCCGGGATGCTGGTTGACCCTACACCCTGACCCCTAAACCAGCCCTCACCTCTGTGTATACATGTGTCTGCCTCATATGGACATTATGGTATACGGGGACCAGGCGATTTACCCTTGCGGATGAATCAAGTATGATAATTCTATTCTGTTTTCTGTACTTAACACTAATGTTATTAAAATCATTTTTTAAACTTGTGAAACAGGCATGTTTTATAAAAGTGAGTTTAAGCCGCCATCTTGTGGCTGTTGAGAGTATCAGGAAATAATGGAATCAGGTGGCCTGTGAGGGGGCGGTGGCTCATGCAGCGATCGCCAAGCTGTCCGTACGTTCGTGAACTCGTCCATGGCAAGACTCATCTATGTCCGTGACAAAATGTTTTGATTGAGAAAAGACACATGGGCTGCATTTTAAATACCATGTCCTCTGCATTTCGATTAAAATATAAGAACATAAGAACTATACAAACGAGAGGAGGCCATTCGGCCCATCAAGCTCACTTGGGGAGAACTTAACTAATA
>JAODKE010000040.1:4800139-4813479 GCA_026779605.1 Mormyrus hasselquistii | reverse complement strand
GAGGAAACCCCACGACGACACAGGGAGAACATGCAAACTCCACACACATGTAACCCAGGTGGAGACTCAAACCTGGGTCTCAGAGGTGTGAGGCAACAGTGCTAACCACTGCACCACCATGTCGCCCCCTAAACTAGACAACTCACAGCAAATAATAATTACTGTAAGCACTACTTTGTTATTATTACAGAGCCTTAGACACTTAAATGCAATTTGGCGCCACCCAGTGGCAGTTGATTACACCTCAGGAGAGACATTCTGGACCACAGCAAACATTTTTGTTTCAATCATTTCTCATTTTAGGTGTACGCACCAGCCTGGCTCTGCTTCTCATTGATTTATGATTGATTTCTTCCTTGGTTTATGGGTCTTCAATCCTGCTTCTAGGAGCTTGATACGAACTGTCCTAGCAGTGCACTTCACACCACATGATGTCTCCCATTCTTTTTGAAGGTCACTTGAGGTCATCCTCCGATTCATTGGGCACTGTTGGATAAGTTGACGATCATCTCTGGCATTAGAAAGCCACTTCTGCCATTTACCTGGCTGGTTTCTGGTCATTCCTAGTGTCGTTCACATTGTTCTTGTGTACTGCTGTCTTAGACATTTTGAGTCTGGAAACAACCTGCCATTCAGTGTGCTCTTCATCCATCAGAACCAGGATTAAACCAGGATTTGACAATGCAGATTCTTAAAAAAATATAGAGCAGACTCTTAATCTTAATCTTTTTTCCAGAGCTGTATGTATGAGTGTAAGTGTTTACATGATATTGATGGAAATGTATGAACTCCTTGTTATGATTTTAGAGTCCAAACCAAGGAAACCTTATGTATCTTAATTGCACCTTATGTTAGTCTGTTAATTTACTTACTTGCAACTGAAATTTTGCACCTTATGTATATATTGAGAACCATTTTATTATTTTATTTCTTTATTATTATTATTATTATTATTACTTTTATTCAGATTTTTTATTTTTATTTTATTTGTTCTATTTCTTTAATGTGTGGTTCAGTGTCTGAGCAATACTGCTCTACGTGCTTCAAATAGCAAAATAAAGTTTTTTGATCAATCGATTGATTTAAACCAGAATGTAAAATTCAGACAAGGGAAATAGTCCATCATTATGCGCATGTAGATAGATAGATTGGGGAGAATTTGGGAGCGTGGCATAGATTTATCCATCAGTGCGGTGTCCTTTTATACCGCACGTGTCAGTGATTCCCCGACAGGTTGTAGCTCACGCTACGTGCGAGCCGGGCTGTGACTCTGCATGCTGGGTGCCGTGCAGATTGCGGTTGGGAGCTTCCGAGGCAGAAAGTGGGTCTGGTGACTTTCGCAGTCTGACAATAAGTCACAGTAAAGCCACATTTAACGACTTGAGTTTGTGAATTGATTTGAGGGTTAAGTGCAACACACAAACACCGAGAAATACCAAAATAAACCCCCGTACATGTAATTGTCCCAAGCCAGTACTGAGAGAGTTTACAGAGCAATATTAAGACAAATTCTTTAAATATAAATCAAAGATAAAAGCAATAAACTCCAGAAGCAGCGCAGCAGCAAAATGGTCACACCGACCGAAGCAGCCGCACGGCAGAAGCCAACAAGTTACCGGGACCCCACCACCAGGACACTACAGCCACCCAACGACTCTCAACCCGCCTCGCATACAAACGGTATTTTGTTTGCGTTTCACGTGCGGATCTGGGGGTGGCCGTGGTCACTCGACACTGAAATCTGTAATTACTGTAAGCTTGTTGCAATAAATTGATATTAGGTGCATATTTTATAATTTCACCACTGCCTAAATTATAAACAAGGTAGAGTGGTAGTCTTTATAGGAACCTTCAACATTCCCTTATTCTTCATATTTAGATTTCTGCCACCCCAAAATGACTCCTGGTTCCACCCAGGCCACCTACTGCCTGTCCCACACCGCCCCTGTTGCATTTGATTTTTTATTTTTTGTAGAGATTATTGCTGCTTTAATGCTTTTAAGACTTCCTTGTGAAAGTCATAATTCAGGAGTTATGCTCTTAATCTGTTTCATTTCCATGACTGTATTGTAAAGCTGTTTGCATTTGAGGAATTTTGAATTTTCTGTTCGATTCATTCAGTTGACGGCCTGCATTGGGGGTAACGGGTTACGGCGGAGTTGAAGTGTGATTTGCTTGCGTTCTCGTGCGTAAACCATGGCGGGGCCTAAATCCTTAGCGGTGGTCGGTGCGCCACAAATAGATATAGATACGAAGATGCATGTGCGTACACAAGTTTCTTCGCCGGCCATAGACAAGGACTAAGTGCCGGAGCACAGCTGATACGTGGCGTGTGTGTCGCGGCAGCGGAAAGTGATTTTTTAAAATTTCTTTCTTCGTTGTCGGTATTTCGGTGTCGCGCATCTGGAGGAGAAAGTGAATGTTGCATGCGTACTAAATATCCGTAAAGCCAGTGTAATTAAGGCGATAACAGATTACTAGATGATGAGCAGTACGTATACAGTACCCAGGGGCGCTCTCACGCTCTGAACGATTGTAAATAAAAATCACAAATACAGCCCTGGATTGCTGTACATCATTTGTAACTTAATACTTTATTATTACTACTAGAAAAACTGAGCACGTTTCTTTGTCTAAACTGAAAATAAATTTACAATGCAATCAAACATTCTGTTTCTTGATGGCCATTTTCAAAGTTAAACTCCTTGTAGACAGATGGGCTTGCAGTAGCGGGCGGTGCGGACTCAAATCTGTTCCAGGCTTTAATCTGCAAAACTGTTTGGCATAAACAAATAACTGAATGCTCGATTTTAAAATATGCACGTATCTATAAGCATTCCATTCGCAAATAATGCGTTTTTCAGTTCTATTGCTATAAAACTATGCCCTGATTCTGAATACGTGGCAGCAGATCATACACTCAATATAAAATGACGTTTATACTCCCCCCCCCCGCAACTATGCTCCGATTCCAAGGCCAGTCCCAAAATTTTATCGATATACTAGATACCAGAAGTTTCTGTGCAGAACCTCGGCCGGGCTTTGAGTCTGAATACAATCAACACAAAAAGACACGGCTACCATATAACAAAAGGTAAATTAATATGCATCTTTTTCATTTTCTTCTGCTGCTTCTTTATCATCGAACATTTGCAGCGATGCCACGTTTTATCGAGAACCTTTCACGCAGGTATATAGCTTCCCATGTAACTTTCGCCTTAGAAATGCCTCTACAAAATCAACAGTTAAACGCTGCCATATATTACTGTACTCTTTAATCACAAACACACACGCATATCTCTATTTGCATTGTTTTGCAAACATTGTCTAGGTGCAGTGCATATGCCAGGAATGTGAGTGACGTGTAACAACAAAGATAGAAACAGCAGAACATTGAGTATGTTTAACAGTATTTATTAGGGTATGACAACAGACAAGTATACTTGTATTTCGGAATGGATGTATCAAATTTATTGTAATTTATTATAAATGTGGAAAGTGGTTTAAATGAAACATGGATCATTTTACATTTTGTAAAAAAAAATGGGTCACTTTACTTGAAGGAACATGAATAATGTAGTAGTAAATTGACCAGATACATGTGAGTTACATGCTAATCCCATGCTTGTTCATCATTAATCATTTATGAAAATTCATTTAGTCCATTCAATCACTATTTCAGTTAACTAATTAGTTAATAAGACTTGCGGGGGCAAAAATTTCTTAACTCATTTACTACTCAAGAACAAATCACGAACTAATATAGGTTTTCATATGAAATACATGAACTGTCATGATTGATAAATGAATGAACATGGGATCAGTACGTAACTGATGCTTAGTTACTGGTTAATTAATGCATTAAGTAAACCTGCACTATTGCATTATTCATGTCCCTTCAAGTGTTACCAAAAATTGTAATGGAAAAAACTTAAAACCTTAATTTACATTAATCCATTATGCAATATTTTGCTTATGTAACATGTATATACATCATTTTTCTTTTTGCTTACAGCGAGCTTCCATGAAGACATGATGTTCAAGCTGATGGTGTTAAGTTTTCTTGTTGATTTTTTTAGCACTGAAACATTAGCCAAAAAGGATCCATCCACCATGCTCTCAGAGAGCATCATGAATTTGGGTCTTAAACTGTATCACAACATGGCGAATGATGCGTCACTGAAATCTGAGAATATTTTTATCTCACCCGTGGTGTTGACTTCCTCTTTGGGGGTTATGACACTTGGTGCCAGACAAAATACAGCCAATCAGGTTAAGTTACTCCTAAACGTGCCTTTGGAAGAGGACAGTGTCCACATCCTGCTCTCAAAACTGCTCACAGATGTGAGTGATGAAGCTACAAATGACGTCGACTGGAAAGTCAGCAGTCGCTTCTACGGACCTGCTTGGGTCAACCTGAGCCCAGCCTTTGTTGAGAAGAGCAAAGTGCACTACAGACACAACTCAAGTAAAATCAGTTTCAGAGATAAGAGAAGTGCCATCATGGAAATCAACAAATGGGCTCAGCAGAGCACAGATAACAAACTGTCTGAGATAATTAAAGATTTGCCTGTTACTGATGGAGCTGTTTTTATTAATGCTATGCACTTAAAACGTAAGTGAAATTAAACTTTTGGTGTGGCTGTTTTCCAGTTCCAAGTATGATGATGTATCCTCAATTGTTTGTGGCTCGGTGATTTAGGACGCTGTTCCTGTGTTTGACAGGTTTTTGGTTCAGGTCTGTCGTCATTTGAACACAGTTCTCGACCCCAAGTGCACCAGGGACTGGCTGGGCCTGTCTTCTGAATTCTGTCGCTTTGGCTGAAAGTGGTTGCTAACTATGACATTTATTGTTTTGACAGCTCACTGGGCAGAAGCTTTCAGCCACAAAATGGTGGATAACAGGGGCTTCATGATTTCGCGAACACGTACAGTGTCTGTGCAAATGATGCATCGTACAGGTACAAAATTCACTTCGTAACCAGCATGCATTCTCAGAAATGAATATTGAAATGTTTCTTTGAATCCTTTATTTTCTCAAAGGATTTTACAGATATTTTGAAGATGAGCCCAATCAGGTACAATTTCTGGAAATTCCACTGGGCAAGATGCAAAGCAGCCTTTTGGTCCTTATGCCGTTCCACATGGAGCCCCTGGAGAGGCTGGAGAAGATGCTGACCAAGGAGAACATTTACAAGTGGTCGGAGCAGCTAAAAGAACAAGCTGTGGCTGTGTCACTGCCTAAAGCTGATGTGGGGCGCACTCATGAACTGCAGGTAAAAAGGCACAAGATGTCTGATTAGTTGAGATAAGTAACCGATTGTTAGTATTTCACATTTTCAGCTGATTGTCAATTCTTGCATTTCTGATTTTGGATATAATTGATTTTATAAGTTGCATTAGACATAAGCAATTGATTATGAAATGCTGTCCTTGCAGAAATACCTGCAACAACTTGGATTAGTGGAGGCTGTGGACAAATCTAAAGCAGATTTCTCAGGAATAACAGGAAAAAAAGACTTGCACCTTTCACATTTTCTTCATGCTGCTGGTTTTGAGATAGATACCGGAGGCAATGAATTTGATGAGAATATATTTGGTCGAGAAGAACTTAAGACACCAAAGCTGTTTTATGCAGACCATCCCTTCATTTTCTTTGTGCAAGACAAGAAAACCAACTCAATTCTTTTCTTGGGTAGACTTCTAAACCCCCGCAATGATGGAAATCATGATGAATTATGAAATAGCAAACCATTTTGAATCATAAACCCACATGAAACCAAGCGAACAGTAACATGACCAAACAGGCCAATAATGTTAAGAATGATAAACGTACAGCATGTGCCCCTCCAAACATGCAGGAAGTGCTGCTCCATTTTCTCAAAATCGTTGGAAAATTAAGCTGCAATATAGCAATCATTTTACAAGGAGATGGTGAGTAATTACATTTGTAAATGCAATATACAGCAAAATAATTTTTGGTTTTGTGTGTTTTTCAGGTAACAGATTTTGGTGATGCAGCACACTAATATATAAACGTTCATACTGTCATCATCCAAAACAAGCTACCACACAATATATATTGTGAAGGTACAGCAAATGTGGTCCTTAAAAATTATTACTGCTACACAGTTTTCAAAAATCATGCTTAACCAAATTTATGGCTTTGCTTAAATTTGAAACCAAAATAAGTAACACTGTTACCCTTTTATTCCAAGAAACAACGTAAATACAAATGACCAAAGTATGCAATAGGAAAAAAAAACTCAATAGCATGTTTCAGCAAAAGGAGACAATCCACATACAAAATTATATTTCTAAAGGAATTAGAACCCAGATTTCAGATTTACCACATAAGAAAAGTTTTTCTGGCTGAAGCATTCACATAAGTAATGCTTTACTGGACATTCATATATATATTTTAAATCGTAGTTCACCATGTTTTTTCACTGAATTATTTACTTATTGGTAACGAACAACACCAGGCATTCACAGCAGTTGGTGAGGTTTCAGATATATCTTTGTATAATTACTTAATTTGAATTTTTGTTTTATTTGGACAGGCTCTGACTTTCCTAACCCCACCGTATCATGAAATTCAAATTGGCCTTTCCTTCAAGGACAGTGTGAAAATAGCCACTTCTAATACGCAACTTAAGCTACTCTGATGAACAGCTATATAAAAACATATTTCAAAAAATATCTGGACATCTAGATCACGTAGTGGTATTGTTACAATTTCGACCACTGTTGCAAGTGCGTATGCAGATAAATAGATTTTTATTTCTGAATGAATAATACTACCTTCTGGCATACCAAAAAGGTTTTTATGTGGCACTGCAAGATTCAGTTTCAAGAACGACTCACAAATGCTTATTGGTGGTGCTACTTCAACACGAGAACAATAAAGATCACTAGACTATCATTTCCATGGACATGCAAATAAAAGTATTTGCCAAATGTGTTATCTTATAGCCCCAGAAAAGCAAATGGCAAATTCTAAACACCTGGCCAATGATCACATTCCGCTAAAAGGTAACTGTAGTTTGAGCAGCCACAATTATACAAACTGAAGGTTTGGCAGTACCTTCCACTCCGGCTGCTTGCCCACCTCACCATGGGCAAATATAAATTTTCCCAATTAAGTATTTAAAGTACTTTATTAATTGGTTCAACAAATCACTTATAGCTTGCCACTGCGAATTTGGGCTGCAGCTGAATCAGCCCATGTTCTTGCGATTCCCGTATCCCCTCCGATGCGTGTCTTTCCAGTTGTCCCAGTCCCGGGCCTTCTGCAGGGCTTCTTCATCGTCGTTCTCTATCTGCCGTTCTTTCTCCTCTTTCTCTCGCTCTTCACTGTCAATGTCAGCTTTGAGAGAGGCTTACAGAATTAGTTTTCATCTTAATTGACACAAAGTCATGTACAAATAACTAGAAGGTAAGCCGAGAGTACCTGCACTGCGTGGAATGCCCTGATCAGGAAGAATTCCATGTTTCCTGTGCTGTTCATACCAGTCATTAACGGTCATTGTGGGTAGGCTGGGATAGCCTGCACCAAAAACTCTGGAAAATATTTTTAGTTCAAACTTTAAAATACGGTATTTAAACTCTACATTTAGCGCCGATGCATTTGTGTATTTGCCTACCTAGCTTGAACAGCATCTTTAGTCAGAATGAAGGGTTTCATGCGAGGTCTCTGATGGGACTGTAATGGTTGTGCTGTACCCTTGAAGAGGAGGAAGGCGTCGTAATTTAACTGCATGTAGTTTAACACCATGGGAACATGTACGCATATAAAATCACTGTCATCATACCATTCCTTGTGGAACTTTTTCTTGGTTTAGAAAATCCATCTGCTTCAGAATCCCAATTTCCTGGTCGATGCTTTCAATTTCCTCCAATGCAATGGTTATCCACTTCCGTAGATTGAGAATGTAGAAGTCGCGAACCATTTCATCATCAGCGTGACCGCTCTCCACTGCAGACTTGACCTCTGACAATTTGGCTTCTACTTCTTTCTTTTGTTTATATCTGGGGGAGGTTATAATGGCACAAAGGTTATAATGACATACATACAACGAGGTAATCATCATGCACCGGAGTCATCCTTCAATGCCACAGCCTTAGGAGAGGATCAATCATTACATCAAAATTGTATGAGCGTAAATTCAAAATTCAAAAATTTAAAGGCAATTGCTATTGCATTTCCTTTGTAAAATTTAGCAATTCACATTTTTAATAATTTGATAAATTAATTAGGTCTTAGTTGCTACTGCATCATCACAATGCTCTCATGACTATGTTGGCTTGTATGTACTTGACCCCTTAAATACAATATTCAAAAGGTGAAGATGTTAGAAATAAAAACCTTTCGATTTTAGCCTGTCTCTGTGCTGCCATGGCAATCAAATTCGGAGGCTGTGTTGTAGGTGCTGATATCGGTCCTTTTCCCGCTTCTTCCAATGAGTCTGCAGAATTATCGTTTGTTTTGGGTAGTTCAAACTTCATGATATTGTAGTCTTTGCACCTTTTCAAGAAATCTAAAAAATAAACCTTTGCTGTCTGCACTTGCTCCAGGCGTTTCGCTAGATTGACTTGTTTCATTGTAAGGGCCCCGAGAAGAGCAGGCAACATCAAATACTTGAGATCGGTGGTTGCAATTTCCTCCAGTTCTTCATTTCGACTGAAAAAAATAAATAAAAATCATTAAATGCTTACACGGTGAGCGTTAATATTATAGTATTATACATGCTAATTATTTTTAAGTCACCAATTTGAAAACTGTTACATTCACTGTCACCGACGCTAATCTATTTCTCCCACATATGTGCAGCACATATGACCAGTTAAATGTCAAGTTGTCAAAACCCATATGCCCTCAGCGTCCCGAAGCGCCCCTAAGTGAAATAAATCGTAGAGTGAAAACTAAGCTGAAACGTCTAAAATGACCAAAGTCTGCAAAAGTTACCTGAATAAGTCGAGTTGGGCTACCATGCGTGTTACCTCTTCCAACAGCTGAATCCCACGCTTAACTTTAACCTGGATCGAGTTTGATCCGGTCGGCTGGTTGGTGGTGTCCACTTCTTCAAATAATTTCCACCCACGATCCAGCATTTCAGGAACTTTCTGTGATTCCAAGTCCGTATTTTGAAATTCACTACACTCTTCCGCAGCAGCCATTTTCATGCGTCAAATTCTTAACACACAGACTGTCTGATTTCGGCTTCCGTACTTTTCGGATGTTGTTGTTGCTACCTAATCCACAGTACGCATGGGCACCATTATTGCGCATGCGTAAATTGTATTATATTTTACGACACTGCTCGATTTGCAACTCCCGTATGTATTATTTTACGACAATATTTCAGTTTCATGTTATTTGCGGATGAGGTGGAGCTGGAGTTTTTCTTTAGTGAGAAATCATTCATACTATGCTTCGTTTTCAAAATTCGTGAAGGTTTTATAAGTTAACCAATGGCACGGTGTGTTACGTCCAAACTCAGCAGCGAAATATATGTCAGAGGAGGAGAATAGGTTTCCCTTAATGGAAGACCACGATAAGATTAAACTTTTGATCCCATCATCCCAGGATGGAAATTTTATACGAAATTCTAGCAAGGTACGTAGAGCTCAGACTAACATGCATTTAGCACCACCAGAAAAGGTGCAAAGACACCGTGCACAGTGCCGTAAAGTTAACGTATCATAAATAAAGTAAAAGTAATATGTTATACAATACTAATGAAGATGATAGATACATCTTATGAATGCGCGGGGACGTGGGACTTGGGCTCATCGGGTGTTTGGGGTCTTTCAGCATCAGACACCCTCGTCTAGGCGACCTGTTTATTTGTAAGATATTGAATAATTGTGGAAGTAATTGTTTTTAATTGCTCTGCAGCTGTATTAATTATGGAATTAATTTCTACGCAATTTCTGCACAATTCCTTTGGGGCTTCTTATTTTTTTCTTATTATATTTATGTGCCCTGTCCAACAAGTAACATTTATGTATGAATTCTGAGGCAGTAACGGTATTACTGTTATAGTGCACACAGTACCGGCATTAAGAAAACCATGTCATTGTTCCATGTTACGAAGTAAAATGTAGCTTTACGTTTCTGAGGGAGAACGCTTGAGTTTTCTGCATTCAACTTCTATGCACTGGCCTTTTTTTCTTAGAATATGAATGTAGATGTGTCATATGCAAGTACTTTGAGACTAAATTTTGTTTTTATTTACTTATAAATAAAACGATTAGTAGAGTTCATATAAAGTCATTTTTGAAATAGTGGAATGTTTCATATTACAGCCTTTTAAATCTGTCCTTAAAGCAGCATGTTCAAACCTAATGTCAAGTTCTACAGATGTGTTACACGTTTTGTATGACTATGTTTATAATTGTGATGTGGCCTGGTGATGTCACAATAACAAAATTTCCAGCTTCGGTATGGTACTAAGAAAAGTTAACACAATAAACAGTAACACAATAAAAAATAATTTCAGGTGCAATTTAGTCTGCAGTAAAAACCCGTGTAGGACTCCATAAATGAATACTTTAAAATGTTAAATGTTTTTTTTCTGTTTCAGTTGCATGATTCAGAAATCATGCAGAGTAGGGAGACAGTAAATGCAACCTCCAGTTATGTTTCACCAGTGTTTTGCCGGTGTGATGGTTTAATGACAGACGAACCAGGACATCGATGCTCGCAACGCCATTGGCTACTTGTATAGGTCATGGTGTAGGCGTGATGCAGAAATACACTTCAGCCTTAAGACTGCGCTCTGGTTTAGGCATTTCACTTGAAGGCCACAGCCAATAAGCCTCAGTGGTCAGAGTAAACCAGAGGTGAATACCGTAGGATCAATAGCATGAAAAATAAATATTAAATATTGAAACCATCTTATACATGATGGAATGAATACTGTCAATACTTTTGACAACACCATCATTGGTGTCATTATGTCCATTCACTTGGGGCTATATCCCTGAGTAGCTTATTTTAACCCTAACCCCAAATATTTTACCCTTGATGCCAATGTTCCTTCAAATTTTTTTTTTTTTTTTTTAATGTCAAGCCCCGGGTAAACCTTTTCAATAGCTAGAAACACTCCTGATCAGTATAATTGTTGCAGTGCTTAATGTATACAAATCTGAAATAAATATTCTTCTCTCATTGTCAAACAGGCACCCAAGAACGAAATGTGGAAGATGGCTCTACAGCTGATGAAGGCTTAGTCAATGAAAGAGAGCTTGTAGAGGACCACCTCAGAAATATGTGTCAGCTTTTGTCCATGCTACCTTTCAGTTTTCAGCCCCCAAAATCGCAGACTTTTGAAAACCCCCTTCAGAGCCAGATACTTCTGAATACTGTTTTAGCTTTGCAATGTGGATGAATGACTTTGACTCTGAAAGCGCCATAATTGGTCCCTACTTATTACATGACCCTTCCTTGATTTGATCCAACGAGTTACACCCTGATTGGTCACCTGGTCACCCTACACAGAAGTAAACAGTATTCCAACATGGCAGATATGGAGGAGCTGCTTCCAGTGGCACTTTCCCTGTTGCTGACATGTATACAGCTAAATAGCATGTTACACATTGTGACTGCTGCTTATTTGCGGAAAAGGAAACTAGTTTACCGGTCACTCTTGTTCTGCAACGAAACTCGTTACCGGCAGCGTCACAATCCCATCAAGGAGCGCGAGTTTTGGGTAAGACCAGGACGGAGCAGTGCTTGGTGGGACAATTTTGTAAGTGAATCTGTGGTTCCTGGAGAGTGGCAAGAAAATTTTAGAATGTCTCGAAGAGCTCTGCTCATTCTCAGTGAAAAACTGCGTCCTAATATCGAAGGAAAGAAAACACAAATGAGATCACCTGTGGACGTAGTCAAAAAGGTCGCTTGTACCCTGTACTATTTGGCTGATGAAGGACAGCTACGGGAAACTGCCAACGCATTTGGGTTGTCTCGGCAAGTTGTTTCAAAAATTGTTAGACAGGTCTGTAAGGCAATTACCATTTCCTTGGGTCCTGATTACATTAAAACTCCAAGAACGGAGGCGGAAGTTAAGGATGCTGTTGCCAACTTTTACAGATGTCATGGAATGCCACAGTGCTTAGGAGCAATAGATTGCACACACATTGAAATCAAACAACCGTCGGCCAAATCCACAGACTACATGAACCAAAAGGGTAAGCATTCACTGAATGTGCAGGCACTGTGTGATTACAAGTACTGTTTCATGGACGTCGTCGTGAAATGGCCCGGCAGTGTTCATGACGCTCAAATATTTTTGAATTCAAAATTAAGTGAAGATTTAAAGGATGAAAGCATTCCCTCTTGCTCAGCAGACCTGGTGGAGGGCGAAGAGGCTGTTCCCATTTTTCTTTTGGGTGATGCAGCATATCCCCTGCTGCCATACCTCATGAAAGACTACCCAAATGGTGGTGCTACCCCACAGGAACAGTCTTTCGGTCAGTCCCTTTGTGGGGCTCGCATGGCGATTGAATGTGCGTTTGGGCGTTTGAAGGCACGGTTTTCAGTACTGAGGAGACCGATGGACATAAATATGCAGGACCTTCCTTTCGTTATTTATGCTTGTTTTGTTCTGCACAACTACTGTGAAACTCAAAATGAAATGATACCCGAACAAGACATACGTGCGGCTATTGAGTATGACAGGGATACCCAGCCACCCACTAAGTGGGATAATATTAGGATGGACCGCCATGAAGCTGAGGGGAAGAGAGTGAGACGTGTGTTAACCACATTTCTTGACCCATGATGTTTTACATCTAAACCACGGACTGCTTTTGCTGTAATTTTTGCCAAAATAAATATTTCTGTTCACTATACACTTATTGTAATATGTTTGACACTTATTTGAAATGTAACTGAGGGTGAGAAGAGAGAGACCTCACAAATGAATTACGCCTGGGTTGGTGATATTTATCCTTTTTTCATCGATGTAGCCATACACAGTGAAGGCTAATAGCTATATCTGATACGTTTTACTCGTTTCAGTGTGGATGGAAATACATAAAATGAAAACGCCTGTGTGGGTGGAGATCATTTTCATTTGGAAATGTTTTTATAATAATAATAATAATAACCCGTCATTTGTCATTTACACAAGTAGACTTCAAGACGTTTTTATTGTCATTGTACAGTTGCCTGGACAACGAAACTAGCTGGCAAGACCACAAAGATGCAAGAAAGTGACAGTGTAGGTACAAGATATAAGAACAATATAAAAACAATATGCACAATGTATAGGTACAGGAGACATTGGAGGGGTATATGCAAGGGTATCAAGAATATAATAAATAAGGGGGAA
>JAODKE010000040.1:4770244-4800039 GCA_026779605.1 Mormyrus hasselquistii | reverse complement strand
CCACACGGGGATGGCGTGCGCCAACACACTCTCGATTGTGGCTCTATAGAAGGACACCAGCAGATTGGTTTGCAGCCACATTGGAATCCTTCTCTTCACCTTTCCAATCTTGCTCTCCATAGCCTGAGGGTCACAGTACAAGGTCAACATGTGGTGCCCCTGCACAGGAGAGGGGTGGTGGTGGTGATAGGAGCCTGGCTGAAAGGCCCACATAAGTGTTACTGTTCTCTTGAGGCTAGGGCTTGAACTGGCAACCTTTTGATCACATGCACATAATCTTAGCCCAATGAGGCACTCACCACCACAATTTTAATTAAAATGTGGCAGTGTAGGCATAATTTATGAGAAGATTAATCATTCCAGGCACCCATTTTCTCCTGTGGTGCTGTATGAAATTACCATAGACTACAGGGACTACTTTGCTCCTTTTACTTCACTTGCTCCAAGACAGACACTGACTTAAGCATGTAAAACCGAAGAAAATTAGCCTAGGCTAGACCTTTTTTAACACGTGCATTTGTACGGTGTACACGCGTGTTTTGAAGGCGTTTTTATTTTAAACCGTGTTCAGAAGGTAAAAATGCCGCAACGCGGAGACAACATCCGGTCTCGCGGCGTCGCGCGCTTCACGAGCAGCTTTTTAGATTTGGCGCTAACGTATAATCTACTCGCTTGAAGTTCCGTTTGCATTACCCTACGTTAATACTCACTTAATCTGAACTATAAGAAATATACTGTTAAATAAAACGGTAAAGGGATATTCAGTAAAATGTCGATAGAAGGGCATCCAGTCACTAAAGTGTGTCTTATATACAAAATTATGGTTTTGGAAAATATCCGTTATAGATTGGAGGAAGAGCTCCGGATTTTTACGAAAAAGGTAGGTTAAAGTTCCACATGCAAAGGTGCAAGTTAAAATGTATTATGTTAATCAGAACTGCGTTAGCTATCTACATACGTAATAAAGGGTTTATTGATAAATTGATTAAAATATTTATGACAAGTCTTCCTGAGCGTCTGAGTTTTCAAAATAATGTATTTGGTCGGTTACAAAAAATGCTTATAATGCCGGCGTTAGCATGCCTGTGAGCGCGAGGTTTTTTGCAGTTCGACTCGTTTATCCGTGTAAGTCATACTTTTGGAAGTCTGTTTGTGTTTGTTCAGCATCTCCTGACTCTGGATTCAAACCAGGCCATGTTTGGGCGAGTTCTTCGGTTAATAAAGGATTTATGGTTGTCTGCAAATATGTCGTTGCTCGAGCACCAATTGAGTGTTTTTAAAAATGACTCATACGTTCAACAGTATACTCATTTTATTTGTAGTGTTATTTTTCCTGCTTTTTCTGTTGATGGTTTTAAGCTACATTTTCGTTACAGGCAAGCGAAGATGTACAGTGTTTCTTGAGAACCGCCAAAGAAAGCTCTAGGATGGATGGAGTTAAGCTTCTGAATGCCTTGGATGTCAAATGTACCGTCATTGAGAGGCTTACTGGTTTATTTCGTCAACTGATAGCCGGTAAAATGCTAAATTTATATCGGAGAAATATATAACATATTGTAGCACATATTATCAAAAGAAACTAAAAATTACTAATAGATTTGGCACTGACTGACGACATTGCCAACCTTCAAACGTCGAGTGATAATTGACAGGCATAACTGAAGTTTAATTTGCCATGAATAATTGAGTCGTGTTTTTGTTACACTTTGCAGAGCCGGAAGATCGTTCACTGATTGCTAATCAGCCGAATAATCATCTGCATGGGCCAGTACTGAAATGGGGCAGAAAAGTAATGATTTCCAACATTTTGAAGTTTGGACCAATGCTCCACAATGTTGTACTGGCCACCTCTATTACTAATGCAGTACAGACTCTTGGAGCTGCTCTCACCATACAGCAAATTCAGACAGTCTTTACCTCTTTAATGTCGCAAGCACAAGTGCAGATACCTAATGCACTTCAGTACAATCAGACAAAGGATAATCAGCCTTCAAGTGATAACAGCCAGGATCGGTCACATTCAAGAACTCCAGTGAAACATCACAGCAGTAACGTTACTTTGGGTAATCCAGCAACACAATCAACAGGAAAACAATTTGAAAAGCCCCTTCATGGTGTGACCTCATGTTTACAGAATCAGGAGCTGGGAACTGATGTTACCATACAACATCAGAAGCAGACCTCATCACAGTTGATACAGTTCTTGCAAACCAAATGTAGAAGTGATTTGTTGACCTGTTTTCCAGGAAGGGTTCAGCCGAGTGTTGACAGTGACACACATGATGACACGTCCCCTTTATTAATAGAAGGGACTCCGTCTGAAGTGAAAGGCAAGCCTGTCTATGATAATCTGTACCAAGGAACAAATGGCTTGCTAATTGCTACTTCTGCCCCAGTATTCGAGGTGAAGGAAGACTATGTTGATGGCGCATTGAGATGTACTTATGTTGTTTCCACAAAGTATGAATTGTGGGATATTGGTGATATATTCATAGATGAAAACCTTATTTCATCAAGGAGTTCTCCTCAGCAAGCAGATGTGTTGGGTTCAACTTCAGGGACTTGTGCAGAAACCAAAGAGGAGATCACAGTAGCTTCCAGTGTTCAAAGGCATATCACTAGTGGAGTTGGGGCAATGGGGCAAGGTGACAATCTGGCAATATCGAAGGTTGGAAAGAAGGTCCCTGTGTTCCAGGTTCGAAAGTATGAGGAAATGGCGGTTACAGTGACCCATGTTGTTAGCCCTAGTAACTTCTTCATCCAGCTTGTGGGCCCAGAACTGCAACAGCTCTCCCTAACTAATGAGTAAGTGTTTGCTTTTTAAGAATGCGTCATTAATAAACATGAAGTATTGTAATATTAAGGTAACACCGAAATTGTTTACAATATAGTCAGAACTTTGATCAAATTTTCCCACCAGTCATATACAGTAGTTCCCTGTTTTTTTTTTTTTGTTTTTTTTTTTGTTATTTTAAATGTATGCTATTTTTTTTGTCCCCCAAAGTACCCATATTATGCGGATTTTCCATGACTATTTTAATAACTGGCTGAGTGCTTGGAATAAATAAATCAACTAGAATTTCATTTACTTGGTGATCCAATTAAGGATGTCAGATTTTGGGTACATGTCCAGGAACTTTTCACTTTTCCTTGAGCAAACTGCTTAACCAGTTGTGCTTTAGAAGAATATTCAGTTGTACATTGCTCTGAAACATGCTAGCCACGCATTCAGCTCTTTACTGACTGTAAGTGGTACAGCTCTCATAGGTTTTTTTTTTTTGGTGGTTTGCCTGGCAGTTTGCCCTGCAGTCGCTCTTTTTCTGAGATGGATTGTATTCCGAAAATTGGAACCTATGTTCTGGGATGGTTTCCAAGACAGGAGATGTGGTGCCGTGGTCAGGTGATTAAGATAAATGGCATGAGAGAAGGTAAGCTTTTAGCCTCATTATTTATTCAGTTATTGTTTTAAATACTTTGAAAGTCATTTTGTTACCCTTTTCACATGGTCCTCCTTGTTTTTAGCTGAAATTGTTCATCGCTTTCAGGAGCTTCAGTGAGTCTGGCGAAGGCAGGTGGTGTGCACAATATCAGCCTAGAGGTCAGAAGGATTGACTATGGGGACACAGCTTGTATCCCTTTGCAGAATATAAAAGAACTCGATGATTTGACAGCTGCTTTACCTGAACAAGCCCTGCAGGTTGCTTTGGCAAATGTAAGCAAATAGTTATTCTTGAAATATATGTATTCCATACTTGACTTTTGTTCTGTCTTGTCTTTTAATATATGCACCAATACCGCCAGGTCAAATTCTTAGTACATGCAGGTGTACCAGTAAATTATGATTCTGATGTGTATTGTATATGGGATTTTTTTTTTTATTATTTCAACAAGGTTCTGATTATGGATGCAGGTTTCTCCAGTTAATGGTCAAGACTGGACTCCAGAGGCAGTTTGCTGGTTTAAAGACAAAGTACATAATAGGACCCTATTTGCAAGGCTGTTTCCTCAGGAGCCAAAAGTGATGGTGGAGCTCTTCTTGGAGAAGGGAAAGATTGGAGGCATGAGGTTTGTTTGGGAATTTATTTAATTGCAGAATGATATTTCTGTTTGGGAAGTTTACAGAATTTCTTTCATTTTCCAATCCTATTGGGTCGTGGGGGGTCCGGAGCCTATCCTGGAAGCAATGGGCATGAGGCAGGGAACAACCCTGGACAGGGGGCCAGCCCATCGCAGTGCGCACTCACACACTGTTACCCGTCACTCACACCTACGGGCAATTTATTAACTCCAAATACCCGGAGGGAACCCCACGACGACACAGGGGGAACATGCAAACTCCACACACATGTGTGAGACTAGAACCCGGGCCCCAGAGGTGTGAGGCAACAGTGCTAACCACTGCACCACCATGTCACCCCAGTTTTCAGAATTTTTGGAATAAAAATAGGGATTTCCTATAAGAATTTGTTGAGAATGCTCAGTGGAGGGCAGTTACCTCTGTGGATTGTGTTTAAAAATAAAAGTATAATGCACGACTTGAAGTACATTAAGCCATTTTTACAGTGATTACTACACATTCAGCTTAGGTGTCTCTACCTGAAGACATTATTTTCATGTTTACCAGAAACACATTTACTTGTAAAACTACTGTTAAACATTTTGCTTAGACTTGACCCAAGCTGCCTTCGTTAATTTGAAAGTTGCAATCATTCATTCATTAGCAGTCATTAATTCATCCATACTCACTTAATTTTAATAACTTTTTTTCCAGGAGAAGCGCTTCTCTGTCGACAAGATTGGCCCTGTGTGGACATGCCAATCATTCGATAATAAGCCTAAACTTGAGGAAAAGTAAGTATTTTCCATCCATCTTACAATCAGTTTCCCCGGCCAGTGTCACTGGGAGACCTGGCAGTTTGCCCTGGCACTGTGCCAGGCATGTGGGCCATCAGGCTGGGCTGCACTGTGCATAGGCTGACAGTTTGTTTTGTTTAGTTTATGTTGTTTTTCGTCTATTATGTGAGCCACTAGAGAGAACTCGTGCTTAATGTGAAAATGTTCTGGTTCACAATTTTTTATTTTTTTTTCTTTCTTTCACAAAGTGATTTTCATTTTATATTGTGACAATATTCACTGTAGAATCATAGCGTGAAAATTTTATCTCCTTGATCTTATAACTGTTTGGCTTGATGGGACATTCAAATTAAGTGTTTTACTGTTCGAAGAAAATATAAGAAGGTTTTTAAAAATTGAATGGGCACCGCTGATGGTTGACACTGTATGTGCCCTGCAGTGAGCTGCCATCATGTGCAGTGCGTCCCCCAGGCCTCCAGTCTACTGACTGGCACAGGCTACAGCATCTCACTGTAGCACTGTATGCGTGGCACATGCGCTTAAAGCGGTTTAGGTCAGCACCTACAGTGTGTCTGTGCCCTGCAGTGAGCTGGCATCCAGTGAAGTGTGCCTGAATCATAATTTCTTGTGTTTAGCTTGCATGTAGTATCCGTTTTCCTCTGTGTGTATCATGTGTTTTCTGCACTCAAGGCTAATTGGCATCTTTAAGTCGCCCATAATTTATGATTTTGTGTGCGTATGCAGACATTTCCTGCAATATGATTTAAAAACCTGTAACTTTTAAAATCCTGAGGACATATTTTTTTTTTGGTCCCCAAAAGGATCTTTGAACTTTTGTGAATCTGTGAATGCAGTCAAAAACTTGAAAATACCAGAAGTCTTGTATTTTGTTTGGTTACTTATAGTTAAGATTCAGGCTGGATTAGGGTTACGGTTGTCATGGATGGGATTAGGGTTATGCCTATAGAAATGAATGCAGAGTCCCCACAATGATAGGAATATATGAACTGTGCACTTATCTGTATATGCTTGCGTGTGTGCGCACGTGTACGTGTGCTATTTTCACATTGACGAAAGTTGTCCGCTGTCTGTGTTTATTTGGTAAGGAGATTGGCTATCTTCGTACCGAAAATTGTAGTATTACTATCTGAAACTGCATGATCAAATCAAAGCAAACTTGTGGGTTTTGGAAAATTTTTCTATGGTACTGGAAAAGTTTTGGGAAGTCAGGGAAATTTATTCTGCCAGAATTGGGAATGCTGTAAATAAAATAAACAAAAAAACTGGAAAAAATGGACAAAACATTTAACCTGCAAATGAATGTTAAAGGCCCAGGTTATAATGGGTGGATAGATGGCTTATACTCATTAGCCTCAGCTAAGTGACCTGTATGTTCTGGTTCACAGTATGTAGTAATATGCTGTGTTGTATGACTCTTATCACTGTTTCAGGCCTCAATGATGGACGAGACAAGAATGTCCAGAGAGAAGTTGCCTAGGTTTTTGGAGTCAAATGGAGATCAGTGTTGTAAAATACAGCAACACTGAGATGGGTATGACAGAGATCCAGGTACAGGAAAAAGAAATTCTCAGTTATGTAGTGCAGCAACGTACCGTGAATCTTTCTTTGTAACTTTTTTTTTATGCACTCTGCAGTATAGTTCAGGTCGTGCTGAGCTGCTGCTCAGTCAATATGCTTTTTTTTCCCTTCTTTCTAAGTTCTTAACTGATTTTTGTGCTGTTTGCTGAATTAAGCATCTGATTCAAATAAGATAAAAATGAATATATAAATGTATGTTTAAAGTTAATCCAGACTTCTAATTGAGGAATGCATGTAATTTTGTAAAGATTAATAAAGACCATTACATAAATGTTGGTCCATAAAGTCAGTTTTAAATAAATATTTATTTGTAATACCTGAACATTTAATTTGAGGGTACTTTTGCCATGTTCAGATTCTGATATATATGAAGTAGGGGTGCACAGATCCAATATTCTATCAGGTAATCCACTCAAATGGAACGCTAATGATGCCACTCAGTTTTTCCGCCACTCGGTGGGTGCATTGAGTGCATGGACTTACGCCTATTCCTTACTAGAGGTGTACCGATTCCGATATTCAGATCGGTATTGGCGCCGATCCAGACCTATTTGACGGATCGGGTATCGGCTATGCGTGACCGATCCACGTCCTTACTTATTTAGTTTTTGGCAATAAATCACATGACCGCTCTTTTCCATTGTACATGAGTTTTTTCCGGCATTCAAATCGAACGCTATCGCTACCCCTCAGTATTGTTTGCTACTCAGTGGGTGCGAGTACAGTGACTTCCGCCTGCTGTGACGTCATGTGCGTAGGATAAGACATGACGATCTGTGAGTATTATATGCTCTTAACAGAAAACAGTAGCACAGCAATTTGCAATCTATGTAAAATAAAGTTTTGAGGTGGGAATAGCGTTTAATGGACAATCCCATTTAACAAAGTGCATGCAACTGCAAGACAAGGCAAAGCAATGGATGATTTGGGAGTCATAACTTAATTGGACTGTTTTGTGAACTCGCTGCAGCTTGTGATACTAGAGGGGCTGCCTTCACAACAATAGTGTATCTGCTGACGCCAATGGGAGAAAAACTTAAAATTTTAAGCATTCGCCACTTGTGTGTACTTGCTTTGAAGATATTCATATTGAACTTCGAATGCCTCAAAAACGCTTAAAACAAACAAGGTGGAAGAGTACGTTATGTATGTTTGTAGTAGCCTAATTAAATATTTTTTGTCACTTTTTTCTCATCTGTATTTACTAGCTTAAAAAAATAATATAGTAATTATAACAAAGTCAAAAGAGCTCTTGTATCGGAATCTGTATCGCTATCGGCAGTTGTGTATCAGAATCGAATCGGAACTGAAAAAATGTGGATCACCCATCTCTAGTCCTTACCCAAATGAAGAGTACCTCAGGATGATGAAGTCTAAAATTTGTCTTTAAATTACTTCCTATGTCGCTCAACATTGCAAAATATAACAAACTATCCTAGCTTTCACTTTTGAAGGAGATTTTTTTTTTTAGCGAAATATGATAAATATTATTAAAGTGTTGATATGGAATATGTTCAGTAGATATATTCTTTTAAAATAGGGGTTCTCAATGTTTTAATGACTGCGGGTCAGCACATGTGAAATGTTTTGTGGACTAGAGGGTTACACTTGGTTATGAAGACCAGGGGTTGGGAACCGCTACTTCAAATCCGTGACTTATCAAGTTGTACATTACTCGGTGTCTATTACTGCCAACATCTCACATTACAGTAGCCTGAGGAAATGCTTGTAATCTAGTGGCTGGTTATTGCATTGTGAAACTGTTTAGATAATGTGGAAAAATGTTGTGTACTATGGTGTTTGTTTGGAGGGGGGGTGTCTTTTGTGTCTATTTTCCACTAGCGTAAAAACTAGTACTGGCGCCAAATGACATCATCTGTGACCAGACGTGGCGTGGTATTTCTTTTGCCGAATTCAAACATATATTGTTATGATCCTTCACTTTCCTGTAGTCCTGCTTAAGTTTTTTGATTTTCAAGTGGCTTTGTTTGGTGTTTCATTTCTTCCAAGCGGCTTGCTATTACGGCAAATGCTTTATTTCGAGTCGTGCCGTCCAAATCCCGCCTGATCTGTTCATCCGACCGTATGGCGATTTAAAGCCTGTGTTTCCTCGTTTGTCCATCCATCCATTTTACCTTTAAAATATTTTTGTTTCTACTGCTTTTTATTTCTTTTCTCATTGTTCGCTGTGTGTATTGTGTGTGTCAGCGGCAGGCTATTTACATAACCAGCCGACAGCAAATACATTTGCAAGCCCCACCCCAAAGTACCAAAGTAGTACCCCAGCTGGTTTGGCACTTTCGGTACTGGAACTTGACCGGAAGTCAATGGAAAAGTGAAAGTACCATACTTTTTGCGGTGGAAAAGCACCCAGGTGTCACCAGGGCTGCTGTGGAAGGGCTTTAGGAAACAAATTTACACACCACAGCAAAATTGTCCTCTGCATTTAATCTATGTGATGTGACACAGCAGGGGGAAGCTAAGGTAAGCTTGCTCAGGGTACCTCAGTACTGCTTTGCTGGTCCAGGATTTGAACCTGCAATCTTTCACTTACAAGTGCTCTTCCCTAGCCATTAAGCCACCACTGCACACAAATTAAATGGTTTATTCTCTTTTGTTTTCATTAGAGTCAGGACATTTCTCCAGTGACACTCCTGGGAAGTGACCTTTCCAACAAATCATTCTGTTAAATTTCTGGCCCAACGGAGCAAATCATTTCTGCCTCAGTGGAGTGAAATGAAAATGTCAATGCAGTTGATGGAAGCAGCATCTCTGTTTGTATTTCTTTGTTGCACAAAATAGCATTTAAATATGACGAAATTTTAATGTGTGTAGAATGGAAGATCGCGGCTGTATAGATTTGTAGCCGTTTCTATACAAAACAGTTTTTCATTTGGAAAACGGAAAGATTCCCTGTAGCTAAACTGCCCCAAAACTGCCTTGCTTGCTAAAAAATGCTGGCGTTTTCAAGTTATTTCCTTGTTTCACCTTATTTCTAAAGTGAACTGCAGTGAGCTGTGCATTTTTTCCATTTCTGGGTCTCTTCCATTTTAGTGTTTTGTTCTCCTGGGTTAGAGGAAATGTTATATGGTTGCTGGGAACTCCATTAGCCCCAGACAGCTGGACCGAATGCAGTTTGGACATCTTCATCGTAATTCAGTTTTGAGATACTCAGGGGCTCATAGGTTCCTCATGCTTATTTATGTAATACTGTTAACATAAAATATATCAGTGTGTATTACAGTTATATAAAACTGCTCACAAGCATTTTCCCATACCAAGGTTACTTTTGCAAAAATTTCATGTAGCACTAAACCGTACATGCAACTGTTCTCATGTTCTGTCCAAAATTCACCAACCAAAAGCCTGCAAATATATCAAAATTATTTTATCCAATACCAAAAGCAACAGTTCTTCCAATAACAAGCACCTATTTTCCTTCAGAACACCATTGCTCAAAAACATTAATGTTAATTTTTATGTAATTGTCATTTTGATCTCAAAGGTACAGAATGGCACTGATGTTTCATGTAACTGCATCTACATCACACCTTATTTTGGCATGGAAATGGTGACATGCTGTAACTGCCTCAAGTAATCACACACGTTCGCACGTTTGGCCACACCTTGGTCTTCCATGGAGGTCGTCCAAAACAGGAGATATTTGAAGTGATAGAACAAAAACAATTGTATATCAGCAGTGCTCTGGAGGATTGCTTTGCTGTATTGCAAAAAAAAGAAACTGATAGAATGTGAAGTATATCTTACATGTCTTGAAGTTCTTGCCAAAGAAATGCCTATGGAATGGCTGCGATTAGGGTATATATACCCACTGGCTACCCTGACAATGACTTAAAACATTGCTGGTTATAGTTGCAGTAATTTCACCTGAAATATTGCACCACCTTCATGCTGAGCGGCACCATGTCTCCGTCATCCTTTCCTCCCTCTTCGTCCTGCTGGAACAAAATTTTTCTGAATTTGTCTTTTTTTATACACAATAACCTCACAGTCTCTGGGTTACAATGACGTGAGAGTGCTTTTGGATATGATGCCTTTTGTTTGGTGCGGTGCCTGGCATGGTTGCATTGCACCTCTGAAGATCAGGGTTCATTGCTCCGTGCGCATGGAGTTTGCATGTTCTCCGTCCTGCCCTGAGAGTTCCCCATACAGTCCAAAACATGCTAAGGTTCTGAATGCTATGTGAGTGTGCTCTGTGATGGGGTGGTGCCCCCTCCTGGGTTGTTCTCTCAAGCAGAGACTGTAACCATTTCTCTGTTAGGCCCTTCAGTGAGGAACTTAACTTCAGCTACTACAGGGACATGGTGTGTCCCTGATCTCAGGTTGTTGCTTGTACATCATTTTGGACAAAACATCTGCTAAATAAATGTTAGCATATGTTGGAATTTGCTGTCTGCCTGAATGATACTGGCCATTCTAAGCTGTGACGATTTATTTATTTCTTTCAAGCAGAGCACTGTGGTAACAATGCAAAGGTCACGCTCGCAAAGCCGACGCAGTGCACATAAACTGCAACCCCTCCCTCTGCCTTGAGTCATTTTGGACAAAGGCTTTAGACAGATGACTCGAATATAAAAAGTTTACATGTAGAAAAATATACTTTTCCGTCTGATTCAGCTTAGCTAAAAATAAGGCGAAAACTTTTAGGAAGCTATAGTTACTGAATGCATTTTGTGCCAAAATACTACAAAAGATGTTGTCTACAGAGAGTGCTGGTATGCGAACTTGATACTAAAAAAAAACGTTCTTGTTAACATATTTTTTTGAATGAGCTGTATTTAATCTGCTCGTAGTAGGCTTTTATACAACATAACATTTGAGGTTACCTCAGCTACCTTATTTAGGAATTATGATCCCATTCAGAAAATTAAGTTTTAAATTGCCCAATATGAATGAACTAATTAAAAAAAAATGACTGATATCCCATCCAGGGTATTCCCCAGAGTATCCCAGAGTATTCGCCTCTCAGGTGCTCTGTGTTGTTTAGGATAGACTCCGGGCAACACAGTAATGTAACACAGTATGTAAATCATAACTGATATTCTACTGGGGGTGTTCCCTGGCACATTGCTATGAATGGGCTCCAGTGACCCTATGCTGGGAAAGCGGTCAGGGAAGATGAACATGTGGATGCTGGTTATAAGTAGTGCGGGACTGCAAGTAGTGAAGGTTTATTATCTGACTCGAATAAAGCAAAATCATTGCCTTTTTAAGCAGAATTTTTAATGACTGTTCATAAGCCACTTACTTATGGCTTGGAAAAAGCCAACATATTGTTCTTTTTCATCTTATTATTATTACAAGTTGCTATTCAACGACCATTGCACTGAAAATGCAAACAGCAGCATGAGCATTTACCATATACTGTGGTAAATATGAATTTTGTCCCACAACTTGATGAAAGTAGAAGGATGAGTGGATAGAATATTCTGTATAAATGGGACTTGTTTTCTTTGGTGTTACTCATCGTTAACGTTTGTGAGGGATTTGCTAAATACCTGGGAAGAGGGATATTATTTACAGAGTATCTGTAATGGGAGACATCATGTTTTTTTCTGTCTGGTGAGGTGAGGATGTGACAATGTACCACAGTCATTCCAGCTGGTTGTTTGCGAATCAGGTGAAAACAGCTGCTAGAAATTACAAGGTTGATCAAATGATTCCATTTGTGAGTAGTGAAGAAAGGCGGCATTCCAGACATTAAGAACCCACTGGGTTCACGGCCTGGCATTTTAGGGAGTTTCTTTACTAATAACTCTTTTCTCATTTGGCGTCACACTCCAAGAAACCCTTTCACCTTACACCAATGGTAACAATAGCCCCACTTTTTCTACTTTTTTTCCCCCCTTGTGGAATGATATAGAATTCTTATATGTGGTATACCTCATCATAATACAGTATATGAGAATTGTCTTCACGTGCCTATTCTGAACATTTTATTTGAACGATTGTAGCACTACTAGTCCTAAAAGAATCATTGCCAATTGCTCAATGTCTCCAGTTTTTTCTTTTCTTCATGACAGATTCCATACAGTGCGCACGCTAAACCCAGAACCACATAGCCTAACCCTTTTTGGTTAGGGTGGTAAAACTTTCCAAACAAAGGATCAATATGACCTCTTGCACAAGAATGTGTGTGCAGTCTACCACAACTAATCTATGAGAAAAGGAAAATGAAGGTTTAGTGTACCTTTGAAAAAGGAATGAAACCATTGTTTCAAGCTTTCTGTTTAATGCCGCCTTATGGCAAGCTGGCAGTAAAAGTTGGTGACTTGTGTAGGATATTGGTATTCTTTACTGAGCTTAGTTTAGTCTTTGTGTTTTTACAGCATCCGCTGTGGATTTAAGTGAGAGAAATAGCTGTGTGTCGGAATGCCAGCAAAAACAACAAATGAAATATGACTGGCAGAGTTTTATAGATCTAAATTTTAACTAACGTGCATTTGAATTCCTGAACAATCTGACACATTTTAGAAGGTTTCATATGGTGGACTGAAAGCCCCTTGCAATCCCTTTCAGTTTGGAATTATTATTATTATTTTTTTTGATCAACAGTCCCTGATAATTGATTCTAATGAAAAAAACTGGTAAGCCCTTGAAATATAGTATTTTTGATGCCGTATGTGTTAAACTTTAAATCATCAGTGTTTAGTGCCAGACTGTTTTGTGTCATTGTTCTTGAGCCAGAACTACTTCTCTTACAATCACAAAGTAAAAGCATAATTTATTTTGGATCTGTCCAATTTTTTGCCCTTTGGGAGGTAATTAAAGGTCTAATGTTTACTCTCTTCTAAAATAGTTTACTCTATTCTATATCTATAAAAACAGAAAAGGAAATGTATCCCACCATTTAAGTGCAATTAATCTTCCGGTAGATTTGGTTGGTGTTTTGAAAATGTACAAAAGTTGTTAATCTCACACCACAATTTGAAAGGCGATTATTTCGATCCCTCCTTTTGGAGTTTGATGTATTCTCAGCGTGTGAACTATAAAGGTCAGCCGAAAGGGAAGCACATTCTTTTTTATTTCAAAAACTTGCTATGTATCACAACACCACTGTAACTAATCATTGTCAATTACCATCACAATAACAAAATACCACAGTGGATGGATATCTTAATTGCCAGAGCAATTTGAGTGGATATTTCAATCATCTCTCAAATAACATTTTCTAAAATTACCCTTTTTTTCCAAGTTTTCTGCCAAAATTTTTGAAAAGTGACATAATTCAGCTCCATGGCTAAATAGTAATATTATCACAAATAATAATATGGACAAGAAAGTTCATTGTTTGCATTTCAGCACAGAGAATACTTTTGTATGAGAGTAATTATATATCACGATATCCCAAAAGACAAAAAATATTCAAATAAATAAGGTAAAGATATTATATTTTATATATAAATAAAGATAGAATTTGTAAATATGTGTCAAGCAATTGTGATATTTTTGGATCATAATAGCAACCTAAAGTTATTGTAACAACAGAAAAGAATTGAACATGATGGATTTCTGGTGTTCCAATACACAAAATAGCAGACCTGCATTTACAAGCTGAGTGTTTCATGAAAGGATTAAGTTGAAAAGTCTTCCTTCAAAAAATCATTCTGCTCCCTTTTGTTGGTTTAACTTTCCTTTTTATTTGCTAATAGATGGCATTCCTTTCTTGCCTTGTCTTTTGTCTTTATTTCGGTAATGGAATTTATGAATTAGGTTGTCCTAATTGCTACGAAAGTACTATAGGTAAATGGAATGTACTGATGGCTGTTTGATATTCCGATGGTCAGTCTAAACAAACATTGTGTGTAATGTTTGTTTTACACTGCACTTTGCTTTATTCATATCTTTAGTCAGTTTTTTATTTGTGTATATATATTCACACACAGAGTCTCATGCACATACAGTAAGAGTAACTCAAGCTGACTCTGTGTGTAAATGCAGCTCTCGGCATATGTATTGCCACTGCAGGGACAGACGTCTCCCACTATGGAAGAAGGGAGTGCCCTCTTGCAGAGAGTGAAATTCTCCCTCCATCCCTTTGGGCAAGGTGTGAAAATGTCTGCATTTACAATGACTCATTGAAGAATTAGTTCCAAAGGTGGAATTTATTTGTATGGAGAACACAGTCAAAATAATTTTGAATAGAAACTCACTTTCTTGTGCAATTGTTTCTTACCAAGGTCATTTGTAGAATTTGAACTAGTTACTTGCAGTAATTAGTCCACTTTCTTAACAGTCACCCAGCTTGCTGTGTTTTCATAGCGCTTTTCCCGCTTTATTTTAGCATAGCTTATTAATACCCTGCTTTGTCAATAATCCAGAATTTCATGTTAAGTATGAGAGTATGACCACCTCTGCCCAAATGTCTGTGAGGTATTTCGCATGAATTAGACTTACCGTTACATCTTTTACAATCGTGCGTGGTGTTTTGGTTCCATGTTTAATGGAAGCCCTGACTTGTACAAACCAAAATCAAGACCTACATGATTGGAATTGTGTGAGATATATGTTAGACTTCCATTACAGTCCAGAGAGAATCACATTTGACTGGAGTATTTTAAAATTAAATAAAAATGTTCTGAAGTGCTTGCATGCAGCACTGTTGTGAATAGTGAATTGATCTATTTTTTTGTGTAGTTGACTGCAATTTCCTTACAGTTTCTCTACACTGGTGTTTAAATAGTGAGTAGCATTTTCTCAGACAGCAATGACTGCTGGCAGAATAGTGCAATTTAACCTAATTTCACTTAATGATGCACCATACCCCGATATTTTTGGAGGGATTGTAAGGAAGAGGGCATCAAGTTAATTTAATTTTACAGTATATTACTGGCCCTTACACCTGGTTAGGCGATTGAACCCATTCAGCATGGACACTGCTCTTTCTCCTTCATGATTCAGAGCGTACTTAAAGACGTCTTCTATATCCATTTCATCTCAGGGCCCTCTAAGGGAAATTGCAGTGGTGTAAATAATTACAAAATGTCAGGCTGCATCATCAATAGATTTGGAAATGGATTTGTTTAGCTTGCTAAGACACTTCGGAAGTACTTCATAATGCATTGATATCTATCCCAGTAGATATTTAAAAAATAACACAGTTGAGTGTGTGGCTTTGCTGAAATTTTAAGCCTTACTGTGGTGCATGTAGGGTGATAGATATTTTGTTAAAATTCTCTGGAATTTTAATTGTAGTCACGCTTTAAATAAGTTTGCCTAATTGTGGCAAAAACTTGGTAACCCACTGAATGTTTCACATATTTTGCCAAATTATAATTCTTTTTGGCATCTCCATTGCCCTAGCTAACCTGTTCTCTGTGGAACAAACTGGACTATGACTATTTACTTACTTGAAGTATATATTGTAGCATATGACGAAATTTTTTTTAGAGATGCTAAACATATTTGTTCTTTGCAAAAAAGATGGAAGTGGAATGTATAACAATCTTGGAGTAGTTTTCATCCATCTGTGAATTTTCAGGAGGTGTAGAAGCAATGAAATTCTCCCAGGAGAGAGTCCTGTGTTAGCAGCAGTAATGGGATCTACAGAATGCCAGCAATTTGAAGACTCATTCTTCTTTTTTATTGCAGAAGGTCAGCAGACTGGGTCAAGTTCATTTCCCGTCCCCTTTTCAGCTTGTCTCTGCTTCTGAATAATCCCTTTTGAACAAGAACCTTTGGCTGCTTCCCTTGTACAGCTTTTAATGGGTAGTAACTCTTTTAATCATAATATTTTTATGTTGTTTATACTCTTTTATATATTGTGCCTAATGATATCTTTGAATGTGAATACAAAGCAAAGTACAGCTTTGGTTTGGTTTTGGAGCAAAAATATTTTCCTTGAACTTAATGCACATGTGAAAGGAGTCGACTCCTGGGTATCTCTCTTCTCACACCTCCTGTCTGGGTGATTTGTTTTCTGCTCTGGATCTAAATGTATGGAGTCTGCGAGTTCTCTCTCTGTCTGTGGGTTTCCACTGGGCACCCAGTTTGCCTCCCACAGTCCAAAAACAAGCGTTTGGGTCACTCTCTGGCTATGTATGATATATGTGTGTCCTGCAGTGGACTAGCTTTCCATCCATGGTGTCCCCTGCCTGGTGTTCTGTGTGTCTTGGAATAAGGCTGGAGGTTTATCGCAAACCTCGTGCTGAGTAAATAATTTACATATTTACTTATATATATTTTATCCAAAGCAATGTATTGACAAAAGGGTTAAGGGGCCGTGCCCAGAATCACTCAGTCCACCACAAGATCTGAATGGATGATTATGGCCAAGGCATCCTATCCTGCTGAGATACACAGCGCCCCCACGTATGTTCAGTTCAGTGCGTGCACTACACCGAGCCTGAATTTAAAATTCCATAATTTCCTTTTCCTGTGTAATGTCCCTTAGCCTCAAAAAGGTTAAATGTGCCAGAATGTTATATTTTGAAAATTGAATCAGTTTCAACACCTGTTCCATCCAGCAGTGACCCAATTGAGAAGCTTTCTAAGCATATGTGAGAAAAATATGCCTAGCTCGTTGTAAATCACCCTTAGCCCTAAATACCTGACACCTATGTGAAAGTCCTCTTCCAAAGCCCCATCAATCATTGCCCCTAAGACAGTGCTTGTCAGTAATCAGTATTTTGGTCTATTGTCACATATTACCTTAACAGTTCTACAGAAGTTCATACAGTGACCATATGGCTCAATAGTAATGTCTTAGTAATAACATCTATTCTTCAGTAATATCATGGAAGTGTCATTAAATTAAAAAAAAACTAATTAAGAGAAATACTTCTAATTAGAACATGTATGGTTTCTTTCAGCACTTTATCCCAGATCTCATTTAATAAGCGCGATTGGGTTCAGATCATAATATCGTGAGGTCCTAAGGCATCCTGGGGAAGTCCTCAATCTTCATGTCACCTCCTCAGTTATTTCTGCCTGGGAAAAGCCACCCATCTCCTGCCTGTTGCGGGGACATTTTTAGCATACTTGCTGAAGGATCAGTCTAGTACACACCACCCAAGGAGAGTAACTCTGTTTTAAAGGGCAACAATCTAAATGAGCTCGGTATTTTGGCTCATAACAAAGTAGAAAAACTTCCATTCTCCTTGGTTCCTTGCAAAATATTAAACTGACATATTTTGGAACAGCAGCCTAACAGACTGAAAAATGTCCAAGAAAAATAATCCAAGAATCTAACTAAATTATTATAGGATGTTAAAAACCATCTAATGTTAGGAACTAGGAAGGAGTTTATTAGCTAAATCTGAAAAATTGAACTGGGCGAAACAGCACTGCTATTAACATAACTGCAGTAATAGATAAGTGATAATGATTTCTGTGTGTTTGGGATTCAGTGCAAAAAAATAATATATGCATGTATTGTTTTGTAGTCTGTATAGTCTTGAGTCTGTGATAAGGTTAAGCAAAAGTCTGAATTTAAATTGTGAAGGGGAAATTCCTACTCACCTTTTGTTATAACTGGGTCTGTTTCCGTATCAAGATTTGTGGATTTAGTCACACAGGAAAATAGTTCATTTCCAAGGTAAAATATCACACATTAGCACTGTAAGAAATATATAAGAATTGGAAAAAGAAGGCAAACTGGCTGTACCAGAGTCTTATCTTTATTGACACTGACAGGTTGATCTGACAAGCAAATGCAATGAAGTAGAACTTATTTATATTTCTGTAGGCAGTTTCCGATGAATGTTCTCTGGTAAGTAATGCTTTAAATTTCATTCTGTGGCAATTATGCAAACCTCAGATCAAACCACTAAACACAGATTCATTTACCATTAGCTAATGTTATTGAAAGAAACAATAAGATTTTATGTATCTTGATACATACTAATGCAATACTTTCTCATTTTCAGTAATTGTTTTTTTGGTATTATTTTTGGTATCCATGACTGTACCCATTGTGATTCAAGTGGGATAATGTGTAGCAAATTTTTTTTAATATAGCTAGATTGCGAGATTAAACTTTGCTGAGAAGGAAATGCTACCTTCCACTCCCCTAAAACTAATTTTATGTGTGATTTAAATGTTATTTTACTCAAGAACTGGAATATACAGGAAAAATAAGAACAAGTGAATTTTCTAACAATTTTCTAAATAGTTCAAAAATGTCTAGGAGTTTCACATAGTACTGCTAGTATTTTTATTTTTTTTAGTTTTGAATGGGTCAAATGTAATTTTAGCTGATTGAGAAACACTGTTTTCATGCAGTACCAGCCTGCTAATAAGTAAGACTGAGAATGAAATACATGCATCTCCTGTGGGACGCAGGCACAATTCAGCCTAAGATTCCTAAAGTCCGACTTGGAATAATAATCTGGTAAGACAACCAATGTGCCATGTAGTGTCACTTTTACTCGACAATTTAAATCCTGACCTCAAGGGCAAACGGCAGCTGTTTGACAGTTGCTCACTTCTATTCGTCCTTTGAAGGTCGTGGCCAGTCTACTGTTAACTTGTTCATTAGATTTACTAGGATTTATTTCCAAGTTGTTATTTGTATTATTAAATCTGATTTCAATATATTAATTAGAAGAGTGACTTGGAGCACTCCCTTAATAAATAAATAAATAATATTGCTATTCTAAAATGATAGGTCGTCGAGATGAATGGAAAAGCTGACCGTACTTTATTGGCTTTCAACCTCGGTTGTACTCATTTATTTAAAAATGGCCAAACACATGTTACATAAAATGTTTTATTCAAAAATAAATATTACAATACATCTTCACAGGACATTCATGTTCAACTTAATATGCGAAATATGGAATTCCAAGAAAAAAATCGTACCACATGTCAAAGTAGTAAAAATAACACGTATAGTACTATTGTAGAAAATTGATAAACGCAAAAATTGCCTCCAGGAGGTGGAGCCCTGTGGCTGTGCAGTGGGTTTATGTACATGCAATTTTAACTGTGATACCTTTGTTTGATGTGTTTAATAACATTTCCCTTTAGAAACCTGAAAGCTGATTGAGCAATTAGCCTGGAGGGAGGGGAAGAAGGAGCCCACAGGAATAGACCTCTTTGTGATTCATGCCATTGTTACCCATTCAAGCGGCTTCCATTCAAGGGAGAAATCTTTACCTCTAAAGCTCGCACTTCTGTTGCTCCCAATCAATCACAGGCTCCCCCTTTGCCCACGTCGCCTGACAGAGCTATAACCAGTCTAAGCATAAGGGCCCGAAATCTGCCCCCACCCCTGTCCCACCAAAGCTGCTTGCATCTACGACACAGGACGGCACACATTCTTAATGGCCACTTTGCACCCATATGTCAGCAGCATTCCTCCGCTCACAGAACCCCCAAAAGTTGGACTGGGGAGGGGGGGGCTGCTGCAACAGTCTTAGTTCAACATATAAGGAGAAGGAAATTTCGCTAGCAAAAGATATAGTGCTGTGCATTAACCACCGTGCCTCCGGCTCGGCTTTATTTACACACATATCGCTCCACCGTCCTTTCGCACTTCTTGCAGGTGACGTAGCAGCACCAGTGGTACCTGCAGTGACACCTCTCGACCGTCCTCTCCATGTACGCATTATATCCTCTGCCGCAGCACATCAGATGGCAGCTGTCACTGCCGTTAGACGTCTTGTTGCACTGCCTGGGAGATGAGAAGAACATCCCTTGTGTCACAGCCTGCCGCACCATGGAATTCCCAGGTTTGGGGTTAGCTAGCTGCTACATACATTTAGTTTTCACATCATCTGATCACACAAACATTTTATTTAATCGTCCCTCTAATAGCACTAAGGCTGGGTGCAAAAAACCTATGCACACGCACCATGACAAGAACTGGGTCTGTTGTGTAACAAAACAATGAAAATACCTGTCTTGTGTGCCCATTGAGCCGTGCTTCTCATTGTGTGCGCAGTAGTCTGGGGAACTGAGGAGGTAAACAAGCTCAGTCTCCCTCACCGGCCTGACATCTAGCTCCTTAGGCACAAGCTGTTTTCGGGTCCCCATGTGTCGATGGGTCACTTTGGTCGCTGCCAGGTATTTGGATTTGAGCTCTGCGGCGATGTGGTTGATATCATGCAGCCCCTTCCAACACGTCTTGACTGAACAAGACCCAGATACACCGTGACATTTGCACTTTGTCTCCATGGAATCTACAAGAGACTTAAAATGGAGAAAATGTGCTATCATTATGAAGAAATGTTTTCAATCATAAAAGAAATATCTGGGGGGAAAAAATGCATTCATATTCGCTATACCTGTCTTCCAACAGCGTTGTTGTGCAGATGCATAAGCCGAAAGGCTTGAGGGCCAAATCTGCTGTTTTTCATGGGCGCATCAGAGAATGCAGAACCCATCTGAAGACCGTAGCGGAGATTATCACCACAGCCGCCCCATCTGAAATCGGGTCCCGCTTGCTCCGCCGGCGCCGGCGCACAAGAGCAGCTGGGCAGCTCTCCAGAAGCGCAGGCTCGGGCGATGGAGTGGCTCACCACCGCGGCGGCTAAGGAGAATACAAAAGCCGATTCTCGCGTACCTAGGGAAACACCATGTAAGCCAAATCAGTTGTGCATAACATGCATATTTGCAGTTTACATGAAAAAATCTTGAAACAAAACACTTGGTTTATGTAGCACAAATAATTGTAGGTATGCGCAGCTAAAGTTTACCTTTTGCTAAATCCGGTGTGAAATGCGGCGCGCTCTCGATCGACGAGCAGTTCCAGCGCATGTCCTTGAATGCGTGCTGACAAGTGAGTTTGGTCAGCTTTGCTGCATGGACGATACTGTGCATCAGCTCCAGATTTCGCCGGCAGAGCTGTAACTGATCCGGGACCAGGCCATCCAAAAGCTTGCAGTGATGCGTCTGATTCCATCCAACTGAGCTACCATTTACCGTGAGTCCGCTACAAAAGGAAGCAAAGTTCTCTTCAAGTCTAACCATTCAATACCTAACTCATACAAATACCAAATCAGAGAATAAACAGTTCAGAACGATACATTTAGTAAGCAAATTAATTACACAATCCATAAAATAATATGAATACCCATACTTACAGCCAATGGATTGCTGAGCAACGGTATATACAGAGTAATGTCAGCAAAGTGAAGTTAATGGTTTTCATTATAGTTCAGGTTGAAATTTTGTTAATCTTCTAAAAACCTCACAAAAATCTAGTGGTTTTAAAAAAAAAATGAGAATAGTATATTCCCGAGGTATGGCGAAGTTGGTTTGTAATCCAGACGAAGTGATTCCTTATCCGATTGACAAACTGCCCCGGGTACAGTACACCGAGCTATAACATGTTGTGTCCCTTGTCGCCTTATATATAGACCCCCCCCCAAACCACGCCCATCGACCCGAAGTGGATTAATGAGATTCTTAGGCACCGTATATTCCCCAGTCGTGAATATCAACGAGTTACATTCATAGGTAAATCGGTCGCAAAAAGAGACGCCCGAAAGCCGTACTCATGTTCTGTTTGATTATATATTCAGAAAATACGAGATAAAACGGTCAGTAACAGTCCATCTATACAAAATACTAAGTAGATAACTTAGCAACCCAATAAAATTTTATTTTTATTCGCAGTTCCTATTGCGCTATATAACTCACTTGATCCAAAATATCACATTTTATCAATTTATGCAAATGCAAAACATTTTAGAAAAACAATTTACTAGTGCACGTTCAATATGCTATATCCCCTAGCGAGAATAAGTCGAAAATAAAATGGTACATGCGTTATGCTTAAATACAGGCATATAAACAGATCAATTGCGACTAATTTGTGTTATCGTTTTGATTAAATTGACGATTCTTTCCCAAACTACAAAACAGTCTAAGTGAACCAAAACTATAACGCTACCTGGCTCGTTGGTCTAGGGGTATGATTCTCGCTTAGGGTGCGAGAGGTCCCGGGTTCAAATCCCGGACGAGCCCTCCTGTTTTATTCTCTTACGGTTATACAAGCGTCGATATGTAGAAAGCATTGATTTTTATCCAATTATTATTGAGAGAGCATTCTGACGGGACACACGATTAAGGAATACTATTGAACAGCATCAAGAAATGCTCAACATAAAAACGCTAACAAGGAATAGCCGAAATATTTATTTTAAACGCTTAATATATTTAACGAATCAATAAACATGTGGCCTGTACTACGCGCATCGTAAACCTAAATGTAAATGTCCAAAGGGCACTATGATAGTAGTTAAATCGTTTTTTTATTATTATTATTATTTTAATACTCCTATTTCCTAAAGGGGAAAGTCAATAAACACTTGCCACGGAAAACTTTCAGACTACGGCTTTTATGCCATTGAAGGCTGTCGTTGCGGTTGCTTGTGTCTTGGTAAGAAATTTACAGGTGTCATAATTTGACACATCCTGTCGCCACAGCCCCGCATTCGTCAGTCGATTATCATGCATGGAAACCTGTTATTTTCGCACTTCCTTATTTGAGTTTGTCACCCTAAAACCACACCGAACCAACGTACAGCACGTTTTCACCCACTCCAAGCGAAAGATGTTGGCAATTTTGATTTTTCTAAATATTTTCAATTCAGCCCTCGAAACTACTCTTCATCCCGAGGTGTTAAATTACAATAAGTTATAATCAGGCCGTTAAAAGATCAGACGTTAGATATAACGTGGTTGCAGAAAGAACAATTAAATCAGTGATTTAGTGGTTAATTAAGATTAACACAGTTTAATCCACCAAAGAGGTTTCCCAGCATTACTCAGTCGTGCAACTGATTATAATAATCCAATTATCAGAAGCCAGCAATTGCGCCAATATTATTCTAAAGCTAAAATCAAAAGGAAATTTTGAGTGAATTATTTTTGAAGTACAATGACATTGTGTTTACGCGGTGTTCTGCAGTTGCTTTTGTTGACTCCATTTTATTGATATTGATTTTCCCCCCCCCAGTTTGTAATGGAATTACAGAGGCTTTAGAATTATTCTTTTGTTGTATTACATTTATTACAACCAATCCATGATCATAAAACAACCCGAGAACCGGCTTTAAGAGGTACTGCCACATGAGGGATTTAAAGTAGCTAATTATCTGCATGTGGTCTAGGATTAGTGGTCGAAAGATTTTTTCAGGGGATATCAGTGGGTCATAGTAGAGGCTTAATTTGACCTACTGTTTATCTAGTCCTCATTGTAGTCCCTTCACCAGAGATGGTAGCTTTTTCTTAAGTATTTTTCAGAAGATTTTGAAAGAATGGCTTATTTTCGATTTAATTATTGCCAGCATGAACTTTGTGGACTTTGACAAAATGAAAGACAAATGGCTTTATGTCTTAATTTGAATTCACAATATGTTTATATTGTACTAAGATGACCTATGATTACTGGTAACCCTGAACCCAAAATGCCCTTTCAGTCTTAAATGTTATCTTCCAATGTTTGACATGACAAGGAAGCATCTACTGAGACAATAATCAGGGTGATGTGAAATGTCTCAGTAGTTTGTACCATGCCTTCAACCCACTTGATAGCATTGAACAAAATAAGGGCAGCCTGGCTCTTTCAATGACACAATTAAACCACCTTTTGCAGCGTTACGGAAAAGTGGGTGTTCTTTCGTTTTCTGCTTGTAACTGAAGCTCATGCCTCATACACAAAATGCAAATAACTGAAGATCTGATCTCACCAATGTTAAACAGATGTAGCCTATGTCATACTTTATCAGTTATTTACCAAACATTTCTAGAAATCTATTACCATTTTGTGGCTTAGTACTTAACTTAATCCATGTCATTCTTCAGTTGAGTCATGGGTTTCTCAAATTACCCAAATGAGACAAATAAATCAACCAGAAATTCTCTAAATTTTTATGGAAGATGCAGGTCTCATGGAAATCCTTAAAAATGAGCTTGGGGCCTCTGGATTATACACAGACGTCATCTTACGGACAAAAGCCATGCTGCACAAAAAGTGGCTTACCGTCAAACCGTTATGTAATTAGTTATATTTGTGTGGAATCATTGCTGTATTTTGTATGTCGAATTATATGTTATGTTTTTTCAGAAAAATACCTTCTGAATGTGGCCACTTGAGAGTGACAGAATGTCATAATACCTCTGAAATGATACACATAGAATGAAGAATCTTTACACAGAAATAACAAACTTCATCTGAGAAGTTTTCTAGTTCAAAATCTTAAATATCATTGACCACCAGTAAGTTCCAGAGATCCGTGTAATTATATGAAAACCTAAATGTGGACATAAAGGAATGCAGAAAATACTGCTTGCTGTAGAAAAAAAAAAAAAACATTTAAGCTTTACAAAAACACAGGGCTTTTCTTAAATCCATATACAAATACATTGTCTTCTAATTCTCAACTCAAGCACATATAATAGTGCTTTATTTTTTTTAATCATTTAAGTTCAAAATTAGCAACAGAGTTAAAATTGAGGTGATATAACTAAGGATATATGTTAATAAATAGAACTTACAAATGACATTAAGAAAGTTTTGAGAAACTGGGCCCTGACCAGTATGCGAAGAACATGATGTTAGCAAATTATTGATGGATGCTACTTCTCACCAGAACTGTAAGCACTTAAAAGCTCTTTGTATTGGCATATTTCACTGTTCCTAACAACTTCAGAGGCTTCTGTTTCTTATGTGACTTCCAGATGAATTTCAGAAAGACGGAGAATTCAAAAGCCGCAAGGAACCTTTCTTTCTCATCGGACTTTGTAGTTTTAACTCACTAGATTGATCCTTTGTACATCACAAGCAAAACATTTTTGATCTTCAATTGTTTTTTTGTGATTGTGATAATATGTATCGACATCTCAACCTAGTGTGCGTGTGTAATATGTAGCATTCATTGCTGAAGAAGTGTATCTGCATTCTTGGATTGGGGGTTGCTTTAAATGTTGAGGGTGTTTATTTGACCGAAACCTCCCAACACAAGGCTTCTTTCTTGTTAGAACTGTTACAGATCAAGTAGAGTCTTTCCTTTTGTTGGCTCTCCAGGTTGACACTGGGTGTAATCACTGTTAAGAGGTGAGATGATGTTCATGTTTATGAAAGCTAGACTTGGTAGGAGGGGGCTGACTTTGCATACAGGAGCCCGTCCTTCCTGTCTCTCCCCTTATTCCACCAACAATGCTTATTCGTGGCAGTAGAAATTAACCATTTTGACAAATGGATACACATGATATAGTTCTGTGTATTGTGATCACCACAGATAGCCGTTTGAAGTCTTTCCTGTGCAAGTAGTTTCTCTTTGAAATACACAGTGATGCCTGTATTATGCACCCTGCTGCAGGACAGTATCAGTCATCTCACATTTCTGTGATGTGTTTTGTTTCTATCATAATTTCTAGAATCTTTGGTGGAGTTTTACGGCGTCATACATCATGCAGATACATGAGCTTTAATTTTACTGACCTGATAAAATTAGTATTTCAGACAGTATAATCCTGAGGAAAAAAATGGAGTAAAATAAAAATAATTAATATCTATCTATCTATCTATCTATCTATCTATCTATCTATCTATCTATCTATCTATCTATCATCTTACACATGGGGGATATAAATCTCTTGTGTTTTTCTTTACAGAAGCAAAAGTTCATTTAGGGCTCTGCCAGGAAGCTGCAGAGAAACTGGTCACCTGGTAACATGTTATCTGTTTTCATTCACTCAGTAGCACATATTCAAAATATGAATGCGTATAACATTGAACTACTTCTAACTACAAATTTGAGGCACAATAAGTCAAGCTTGCCTAAATATTTATCCATCTTCAAAAAACTTATCCTGGACCAAAAGCCAATGTAAATGTAATGTAAACACAGGACAAGGGAAAACCACACAGTGTTACATATAATAAACAAACAAACAAACAAATAGGAAAGACTTGCTGTTGCCCAGCCAAGTACGGTGCAACCAAGGTAAGAGTAAAAGTGGAGCTTTATCTGTAAGGATGGTTTCATGGTTTTACAAATTTCTATCGTGTTATCCCAAAGAACCCCCCAGCAGACCGCACCACATTTGTGGGAAAGTCTGGGTAGGTGTTTAGCACAGCAATAAACGGATCATTATGACAGATCATTGAAGGAACAAAGTGCACAACGTTACTTTCAAAGGTTACTGAGTACCAGAGCAAGTCACATTTTAATTGTATTTAAATATCATATATACCCACATTTCTCTAGTAATTATTACTGATGAATGTTTTCTTTTAAATAATCCATTGTCAGGGGCGCGTGGGAGGGGAGGGGTTTACACCGAGCACCTCCAGTAGCACCCCTTAAAATATTGTAACATCACCAAAATTGTTTAAGTAAGCAGACTTCTGTCTACATGTGCGATGTATCTGTTTAAAACATACAAAAATTATGTGGTCGTTAAGAGCACTGACATCACGGGAGCAGACGCGCCCCCTCTCGGAAGTTCAGCGAATAATCGCAGTTGTTTTACAGCGTTTTGAAAACAGACCGATTTCTTCCGTCTTTGCCAGCAAAGGGTTCATGGGCGTCGCCGCCATTAAATGTGTCCCCCCTACATTCAAAGTGCTTCTAACGCCCCCGAAAGGGTCAATGAAAAAATAATGTGGTCAATCAAATAGACTCATTCGCAATGAGGTTGTGCATTCCAGTACAAAACCTTCTAGTGCCGCCCATGTCCACTGTTTTTCTTTTTCTTGGACTAAAACAGTATTTTTATTTAAGTACCCAACATCATTTAAATGTGGCCGTAGGATGAGGGGGAAACATTACGGTCAATGCTGACACTGGTCCGTCATGAGGCGTGGGGCTGAAACGGTGATTCCTTTAAGATGCTAGTTACTGAAAATACATTTTAGCAGCATCTCCAGATAAATCAAGTCATCTGGTAACAAATAACATTCCTGAGATTTTTTTACGTTAGATGAAATTTTAAAAAGTTAATGAAACCAGTCCATAATTTTATATGTAATTAAAACTAACGGAAGATGAAACAATGTGGAAACAAAGTCAAGCATACGTATATATCCCGAGTACAATTCCTGTCATGTATCAGACCAAAGCGCTTGATCGCTGTAGCGTTTTTGACACCCTTACTACATAAAGAAAGATCACAGGGTCTGTGAAGATCTCCTGCAGGTATATATACTCACTGGTAGCAAAGAGGAGATAAAGCCTGGTGGAAGCAGATTAAATCTAAAGACCAACCAGGGACGGAAGATTTAAAAAACGAAACGCTATCCACTTCAGCTCAACGCATCCGTAGAAAAAGTTTGTCAGAGTTCCCATTAATGGAAGAGACAAGCAAGCATTCAGGTTTTGGGGTTTGACGTTTTTGCCCATTAAAATCGTTTTTGCTGTACTGGTTATCAAATTTGTTATTTTATTTATTGGTGTATGCAGTATGCGTTCATTACAGCCCTATGAAATATAGAATAGCTTAGGCCTAATTACTTTTTGTAATTCTGTTCGTCTCGTTAGGTTGTAGCGCCACAGTTTTGATCTTGAGAGATCAGTCATCATTCACTGCTTTAAATTTGTAATTTGAGCCTGCGTTTCTCTTAAAACAAAAGTAGCCTAATCGTAACAATAGTACTTAGAGATTAACTGTTTTTCTTCTGTGTTCCAAATTCATCGGCGTTCTGTCGTTTATTTTTTCCCGGGCTTGATGTGCTCGTTTGTAAAATTAGTGTTAATTAAAAGAACAGTGCTAATTATAGTGCGGTCAGAAATAGGCGCCAGACTATTTTATATCGTAATCAACTGACACTAAACACAAGACAATGTCTCATAACTGCAAATGACACGACGCTACATCTATATGCATAATATCAGAGGCATGTTACCTCCATCCATAAAGCCTTTTTCTGAAACCGCTTGTCCTAAACAGTCTCAATTCGAAAATAAAAATATAAAACTTTATAAGGCAGATGAGAATGGCAGCGTATATAACTTCATTTATATTGCTATATTATTGTATTATTCCTATTACTTTTCAGCTGTTTAAATGTTTCTATTTCTTTTCAGTTTTATGACTGGTTATTACGGAGTCATTCGCAGGCTAATTTGTCTTTTATTAATTTTAAATGATGACTTTATTTTTTATATTCCTTACATCTAGCTAGCAACGTTAAGGACATCACTAGTAGGCAATTGCCAACAGATTTAAAATATTCAAAAATAATTCCGTCTTCAGTATTTCACGATACACTTTACACGATTACATGGTACACACCAGTTCGATAAAATCCATATTGACACGGGATCATTTTCCAAAATATAAACAACTTTGTAGATAACAGACTAATTTTACTAATAATAAATGTTTGATAGTTTGAGAAACATCTTCTTAATTATACCATAGAACTTTATGGAAAATAATTAAAATGATATTTTCCTATAGAGGGGTTAAAAAATACCGCAAACAAAGAAAAAAATTTATTTCCACACATTAGGAAAATATTCCATTTACAACGAACTTTCTATTTTATATACATATATACAATCACAGTATTATAAAAATGTACATGACATTCCTAATGATTCACTACGTAATTCAAGTGAAGTGACAGGACTCCAAAAGTGGGTACAATGAACTTTTAAGGAACTGTAAATATCAAATAGAAAACTATCCGGTAATGACCATGGCAACAAAACCATCAAATCATATATTGTCCCAAAAAGCAGCATGAATTTATGTTTTAAAAAATACCGCTTAAGAATGGGACAGCATAATTTAGCTGTCGGTATGTTGGACATGTTAAGTTGCCAATTATAAATAAAATAAATGCATGTAATTGATATTACAACTCCAGACTGCAACAAAAATATTGTTCAACTTTTAAGACATACAAAAGGTTATACAGCTTGAAAGTAAAATTCCTACACCCACTTGAGTGAAATTATCTATGAATCTGTCACCCTTATGATAATTGCCATTATTACCATACTGCAGGTGTTCTGTGAAACCAGAACAGACACCGAGATGGGTTTGGTTTTAGGGTCTGAAAGAAAAAAAAACTGTTTATGGTTTAAATTAGTCACACTAGCAGTGTGGTAAAGAACAAAAGAGAATAGTACAAGTCAGATTCATTATTTAATTCCTTTACATCACATTTTGTGAAGTATGCCGAACTTATGATAAGGACACTTAATTATAAACCTGTATTTTGCTTTTGCATTAAAATAATAAAGTTACCTGTTGATAAACAGTGAGGTGTCTTCATATTAATTTATATACATGTATACACATAGAGCAATAAGCTAAAACCTTATGACCACCCCCACAAGATGTGAATAATGTTGACTATCTAGTACAATCAGTGCATATCAAGGTCTGGCATACATTAGACAGCAAGCTAACATTCA
>JAODKE010000040.1:4713105-4741816 GCA_026779605.1 Mormyrus hasselquistii | reverse complement strand
ACGATGAATCTCTTATGTGTGCATCAACATATTATATATATATATATATATATATATATATATATATATATATATATATATATATATATATGAAACGGCCAAATATCTCAACTCAGTTTGCTAAAATTTCCATGCCACTACCAAAGCCTCTTCCCTTATGTTCATTTCTTGTCCAGACTGCTTGACATTCAATGAATTAGGCAAGTAACATCTAAGAAATGGTGAAACAGTGATGTAAATCACACAGAAAGACACGCGTGCAAAGCATAATTTAGAAGACTTAGAAAGGAGAAACAGCATTTCTATGACTCACTGACACTGAAGGAGTGACATGAAACACTGTGAATATTGACAGCGGGCGTTGGGCTTCTCAAGCATGTCTTATCCAGTTACAGTGATGCAGCACAGCTGTGCTTCCCCACAGAAATTCATCAAGGTTTTGGATGCTTTCTTGAAAGAGTGATACAGGACCATCGTGAGTAGTAGGCCTCATGGTATTAAAATTCAACAATAAAACAAAAATTAGACAGACCAAAAACGTGATTTTCTTCCCTGGATTTATTTAAGACTATATTTAGAGTCCTGCTAATCATACTGTATTTTTATGAGATTTTCCTTTATCAGTTTTTAATAAACTGGTGTTCTGGGGTTCTCTTATAAATTCCCTAATTTGACTGCTTACGTTTATATTCTGAGACATCATAATTTAATGAACAGCTATATTAATTTTACCACAGAACACTCTCATTATCATTGTGGGAACATGATCAATAATAAAACAAAGACTCTTGGTTATTAGCAAGTAAGATTTCACTTTGTATAAACATGTTTAATTATATACAGCCATCAAGCATTTCCCAGAAAAAATGTGATCCCCCCTCAACATCTTCATTTAAAGAAATACTACACACATATCTTCTTCCACCTTCCCCTAATAGTCAATAGTATTTAATTACAGATTTTAAAGTCGTCTTTAGAAGCCCCGCTCTCAAAACATTCTTAAGAATTAAAAACTTGACAGAGAAAGATGTCAAGAACACAGTCTCCCAAAACTTTTGAAAGATTTAAATATTTATCATATCGCCCCAATAACCGTGGATGCAAAATTTCAAAAATTTTCATTCACTTCTTAAATTATGCTCTATATAGCATTTCATCTATACAGAAAACAAAAACATCAGTAAGAGTCACAAGCTCGAGGCTTTACGATCAGCGTACAGCGCTGCTTTTAATTAAAACAAAGGGTAGCCATAATATCGAGCATACATTAAAGTCCATCCAACAACCCGTGGAGAGAGCTGATGAATCGGATTGCTTTATTGGCAGAGCGCCACCTACTGCTAGTGCCCATCCAAGTCCCCACAGTGAGTTTTCCATTCGATACTCAGAAGAGGCAAAGGAGCACCTGTCAGCAATTAGGGGGACATGCTTTTCCACCTGCTACTTTCAGCTCTTCCATATGCTCAGGCTGTGCTCCTAGCTGGCACAGTTTCTGTGTATGATGGCTTTAAACACTCAGGGCAGACAGAGAATCGCCGTGATTGTGTTTCATAAATGTGCCCCTGCGTCTGCGTCTGCAGCGATGTACCGACGTTCACTACTTTCTTCATCAGCTGTGGTGTACCGTGCATGACAGAGAATTTATCTCCTGGTTGACATCTGATTTAGCTTTTAATTCCTTACTCTGTATTATGTCAACATTTATACCAACAGCTCATATATTTACTGCCATTGTATCCATCTTCATCAAGACTGTCCTAACAGAACTAGTGACAGTTTATAAGTATATAAAAGAAAAACTCTGGGTCTGTATAATTTGTTATACATGCATGTTTATTTGTAGCTATCATAATAAGCAATATTCATAAATCATATGCGAATATTGCCCTTAAAGTACTCATGTTCGTAAAGTCACTAAATTTGCTAATTAACCTTTAATTTGATTAGTCTCACCATACTGGTGGAAGAATGTGCTAGGCTGACTGCAGACCTTTAAAAATGTTTTAGGAAGATCCAAAACAGAAATAAGCGTTTTCGTCTCGCAATTTCACGCAATAACAATTACAGAATTTGAAGAAATGTTATACAACAATAAAGAACAAATTGGATTAAACCTGACACATATACCATATTCCTCACCAAATACATATACCATACTCTCCGGACAGACTCAGCACATATTATGATGAATATACAAGTACTTCCAGGTCAACAACGCACACGATAAATGTCCATGCATCCATTTTCCAAACCACTTATCCTTCTTGGGTTGCAGGGGGTCTGGAGCCTATGCTGGACGTTAAGTGCACAAGGCGGGGAACAACCCAGGACAGGGGGGCCAGCCTATTGCAGGGCACACTCACACACCATTCACAATTTTTTAGTTATTCCAATTAGCCTCAGCATGTCTTGGGGGGGGGGGGGGAAATCGGAGTACCCAGAGAAAACCCCACGACGACACAGGGAGAACATGTAAACTCCACACACATGTGACCCCGGCAGAGACTCGCACCCAGGTCTCAGAGGTGCAAGGCAACAGTGCTGTGCTGCTGTTAGATGGAGCAAGAACATCAACGCTGTATGTTTCATCCAAAACAATATTGTGTAGTAATTTCCACTAAGAATGAGTTTAAACCAAATATGTAAACAAAGGCTAAACAAACAGGCCACATAATGAAACTCTGATTTTTTTATTTTCTTTTAAACCAGATCTCATGATGGAACAAAAAGTATTTAGATGCATGTAGAATTTAATAGATATTGTTCATAAATAACTAGAAGCCAGAGTTACTAAATCTGCATGGAACACATGGAGCTTTTATATGCAATAAACAACTTTCAGATTTCACTCAGTGGCCATAAGAGATAAATGACTATAAATGTGTTTTATTTTGAAAGGTTTAGCTAAACGTAATTGTGCAGAACATAAATAATGTTCTTTTGAATTGTTGTAAAATTGCAAATCGTTTACAACTGAAACAAGTTTTTCTTCATTGCCAATATACTGTAGGCTTGCATGTGTATTCCTGATGTTTTCCTCTGAGCTGATGAGTAAAATATGCTTTTTCCTTCAGATAATCCATGCACAGAACACCTGTATCTCTGTGCATTCCGGCCAATCAGATGGCGGTGATTTGGTCAACCAGCTTGGTTTGGTCACGCCAGTAAGCAGGGCCCTGTCAGCATGGATACAGCTCAGGTATAGCTTGAGTATTGCTTGAATACTTTATACAGGGAAAACCGCCAGTTCATAGTACTGCTCGAGTATGGCTTGCATACTTTACAGTGGAAAACCACCAGTTCGTGGTATTGCTCAGGTAAGGCTTAGTCCTAAGTGGCAGCGGAAAAGCACCATTCGTCTTTGATTAGACACAATCTGCCCAGCACTGTCTGAATTATGGGTGCTTTGGTATCATGTTTACATTGTTTCTTGGTTGTGTTAATCCCCCCCCCACATGCTGTTTGTTTATCGCTGCGTTGGTGCTGCTTTTGGCTTTTGGGTTAGTTAAAAGGTAGCTGTAGTGTATTTTGTGCGTGTGGGTTTTTCTTTGCTATTTTGATAAAATCCACATTTCACAATTGTCTTTCATCTCTCACATCATGGAGTACATGTGTGGTCCTATGCTAGTATCTTTCTACAGAAACTAACACCTTGCTATATTTTTCAACTCCCAATAAGAGCAAAAACGTCAACAATTCTACAGAGGTATGTAAAAGTTTGGGTACCACCCGATAAATAACATATTTTGGTCATTTTTTTAATGGAAAGGAATGGAAAAGATGTAAACACAGTCTCTGTAGGAAATGGAAAAAATGCACAATATTTTCACCAAACATTGATGCAGTTCAATATCCAGTGTAATATTGATGATTGATAGACTCAAATTCAGTAACTCTTCAGTGACTGTGTCCAAATATATTATAGCCCTGAATGCAACAAACATTGGTGGTAAATAATAGTATGTTTCATCATACACCTCAGCTCGTCTTAAACTGGTCACAAATATCACAAATATTTAATTTCAAAGTTGTCAAACATTGTCTGTAGAAAACCTGTGAAAATTACCCGTCCTCTTGGCATTATAAATCCTGGACATGCACTTTGAGATTTCTGAGGCCTGAACACATTTCTGCAAATGTTTAACTTTTTTTTTCAGCATACCCGGATAAACAATACTTGATGATATACAGGAGTCCGGATATCTTGCTGAGAATAAATTGATTGTAATTAAGCATTAAGCTGGCAGTGGCTGTGTTTGCCCTGCACTCTCTTCCACGGTCTTTATTTCACGGAGTTTAACTGCCATCCCACTGAGGAGTAATTAGGGTCATTTCCTGTCAGATGAAATTTTTGAAGAGCAGAGGGTTTGATTTAATCGCGAAAGTAAAGGAGGACGTCGGAACTTTTGCCGACTAAGTACGACCTACTCAGATGTTTCACACCGTATTAAAAAAAAGAAAAGGAAATCTGGCTTCAGTGCGATAATAGTGTTAAGGTAATACAGCTGATTTTATATGGTGCTCACAGAGTGTCTTGGGACCCTTACTTACTTTATTCGTTTACAAAAACATTATCACATTACAAACAACCAGTGGTTTTAAGCAAAAATTCATTTCAAGTAGTAACAAACAGAAATCCAAATTGTAATTCTAAAAGTGCTGTTCTGAGTTAAAAAGTTAATTGACAAGCAATCTCTTTGGGTGCCTTCGACACTTAAAAAGAAAATTTCTGTGTGGAGGATATGTACAGATATGTTAAACATCGCTTGCAAACAGACTTTTGTTATGAAACGAATAAATCTGCAACATTTTTACAGACTGTCTGTGAGCACTGCATCTTAAATCCAAATTATTATATTTAGAAAAGCAACAGTATTACTTGTGACATGTTAATATAAATGAGCAATGCATGGACCCATGAAATGTATTTGTAAACTAAAGCTGGAAATTCTGCAGTGAATAAGAGCCGTGTGACTACACACACTGCAGGCTGTGATGAGGAGTCTGAACTCGTGCCAGCTACACGACTGCAGCAAGCCACGACATTTTATATGTCTCTCTTGATTATCCTGCCGACGGCAGCCAGACGGAATTTTAACATTTCCTGTCTAAATTCTTCTAATCACAATGTAATTGAAAGGAATCCCCTTCACCTTAAACTGGTGAGTCTTGCTGTTTGCACTTTCCGTGGTTTATACAGCCCGTGGTTTGGCATTGTACCATCATTTTCTTACTGTCTGAGCAGGCAATGACCCACCTGTGATAGGTTTGGTGTCTTTCCCACGATGTCCACATTGACAGTTTGACAGTAGCAATACTTGACAGAAGGTATTCACATTTCATTTGACTGAATTCCAAGAGCATAAACAGCATGCCTGATGCCTCAAAACCAGACTGGGCTACAGTAAAATGTGGAAAGTGGCTGGTTACAGGAAGGGTGGGGAATCTACATGTGCTACAGGAGAGGAGCATGCTGTTGTCCCCCATGCAGATTTCTCTGCCCGTCTGAGCACATAACACCAGGCCGTTCACTGCAAGGGTGCAACATGAATCTGTTGAATGAGACAAAAACCATCCAGACAGTTTCCACTGTCCAGGAAAATATAACTAGTTGCAGAACAAGCAACTACTTTTGAGTTTCACAAAGTCATATCACCTGATTACTGTGACGTAATTATTAGATCCTGCAGTAAATTTTGGCACCTTCTTAAAATATGAAACTTCAGGTAGTACATTTTAAGTAACCGGTATATGATTAAAGGAAAGACAAAAAAACAAACCAAGCCAAAGTGATTATGATCCTTGAACTCCAGCACCGAACGCAATACCTGTGACACCGAGCTACTACTACACTTCATTTCATAAATACTGAACAACAATATAAGAGTCCAGTTTTACTATAGACAGATGGAGGTAATCATGGCACAAGTTGATGCATTTAGCACCAATCACCTAAAAGGGATTAGCAGGATCTGAAAATACATAAAAAGAGATAGAAACTGACTCAGCCTCACCACAAATTAATGTCTACTTCATAACAATAATGACAGAGTAAAGGGCGTTGCGTTGCAATTTCATTTTCACAAGAGCCCCTTCAGCTAAAATAATAGCAAAATATGAAATTGAAAAATTAAGAAGTGTGTGGCAATGTATTTTATGATGGTTAAACACTAGTGCCATCACCAAGCAAAAAGGTGACACATAACCATGTCCCTCCTAAGCTTACACCCATAGTAAAATCAAGCGCCAGATAATAATAATAATAATAATAATAATAAAGAATGTTTATCCTCAGGCAATATAACAGTGTTCTACAACAATATCCTCATTGTTGCAGCACTAAGCCATTGACAACAAGTTATCTTTTAATGATCTCAGTATATATACCACTAGCTGACGCGACAATATCGTCTAAGTAAGGTTAATGTATCCCTTTAGGAGAAAACAATTGTCTATGACACTGTTCATTCTTAAAGGTAAGAAACACAGAAGCCCATCAGAACCCGTGCGAATATGTTCTAGGGTCAGAGACTCCGAAACTGACCTCATTAACCTCATTGGGAATTTCGCCCCGCCCCGTCCGGGAATTAAAAAATACGTTTAAAGTTTAGTTAACCAATTTAAAGTTCAAGTGGAAAATTATCCATCCTGTAGAAATGAATATGCTGAATGTAGTTTCATTTCCGTACCAGCCGTTATTTGTATATTTGATGTTGTATTACCTGTTTGTCCGCTGTAGTGTAGCCGACGTCCCCCCTCTGGAATTCCGGGGGAAACAGTTCATCTACAGCAGCTGAACCCGCTGTTAAAACTTCATTTCTGTTTTTCTGTAAAATCTCGCGTTTGACTTCATACCGGAGATCCAAATAGCAGGAAAGCGTGATCAAATGCAAAGAAAGGGACAATACGAAGAAAGCCAGGAAGATTTTACAATTGTTACATTGTTTCTTGCATATGCAGGTTGAAGAAAGTTCGGATTTCATTGCTTTCTCCTCCAAATTTGCAAACTCTTCAGACAAAGGTTTAGATGCCATTTAAATAAAGATTATTTAGTAATAATGGTATATTTTATACGGTTTAATTTAAAAATGATCAGTAGCATCTAGGCACATAGCCCATGAAAACAAGTTTAATATCCTCCCGTAGTCAAACTAAATAACGCAGTTGCAAGCTGAGTCAATCGCCACTCGGCGACCCAAAAGCGAGGACGAACTTCCTCGATTCTGATTGGCCACCGGCTGATTACGCACATCAGATTCAGTCCCCTCCCACACCGACTGCTAGCGGTGATTCCCAATGCGCGCGGATTACAGCACCGGTTGTGCATAAAGCGATTTTGTGAACGAAATACGGAGAGCGGGGCGATGATGCCCTCCTCATAACATGCATTGCCCTCCCTGCGGCCCCCATAAACGCGTATGCTACTTCAGTCGGAAAGAAATGTATTACTACTGCTAATGATTATTTACATTTATATATGTCGTCTAACATTTTGTGAGCTGGGAACAGGCGAAACACAAACGTGAGCACAATTTTTTGACGAATATTCAGATGGTGGAAAGCGAAGTTAACGACAGAAAAAGATAATCAAGCTGGTGGAAGTAAGATAGTTTAACCAAGAAATCAGAGCGAGAACATCTTTGTAAAAATCGTATAATGTGACTGCAAAGCGTTGCATAAATAACATCGGTTTTAAATATTGTCTCTTGCTTCCTAATGCTGACTATCTAGAGTACGTAATACTTGGAGAACATTAAGGTGAAATGCATCTAACCCCCCAACAGCGGCCGCCGATTGTTACGGTACATTTGCCAAAAAGCTTCACAGAACAACTACAGTAGTAAAGTGCCTAAACCCTATTACAGCTTAACTAAGCCCGTTCACGATGGGGATCTGTTTACATTAAACACAAGGGGGTGTCTTTTTGCATGATGGGAAGCTGATGACATGTAACGCTACACAGCAGCACCCTTAAGGGACAGCCATCTTGGCAACTTCCCAAAGAACATAGTTCCTGTGAGGTCCTACAGCATGCCGTCCCTGAGCCTGCCTGGGAGAGGGCGTGTCTGTCACGCGGGCCAGCCATTCTGGGTTCCCTTGGTGTGGTCATCGTCACACCCTTTGTAGGTCCCTTGGGGCTGTACAGAGCTAAATGGTCCCAGAGGTCCATAACTTGCCACAGCACCTCACAGGGTCCTATCCACTGCTTGGACAAGTTGGAGCACGACTCCCTCTTCCTGTGGGTGTTAAACTACCCTCATACATGTTATTCAACAATTATAAGCCACAGGATCGAGAGAAGATGGTAGAGCAATCCTCCTGGGAGTGGTGCGAGGGGGTAGAACGCACCTCTGCAGTGACGGAAGCCGGCCATCACAGTTTGCGGGAGTCGAGTTGCACTGGTTACTCACTGGTTTCTCACTGGTTCTTCACCTGCATGCTCGCCACTGGCTGACACTGCTGCAGCACAAGACTGATGAGTAGCAGGGTCTGATTGGCTAGGAAAGCCGTGTGGCTCAGTATCTAGCACCTCCAGTGCTTCCGTCTTTCCCTGGCATTTGATAGTAATCGGTTGGTGGTACGGTACTTCGGTGTGTGATTTTAGTGAGCGCATCAGTCACTTTGTAGCAGCATTGACTGTATTTTATAAAAAATACATTTGTCACAAAGGTTTTGGTCAATGATGTTTATCGGACAGATATTACATTTTGCCATAGCAGCGTTGCTCTATTAAACTGCCTTCTTGGTTCAAGAGTCATTGTAGAGTACAGCAGCATCAGAAGGAATTTGACATTGGCATTGACTTTGAGTGAAGTCGTCTACATGGAGGCAAAATTGGGTCCTAGGTACCCGATGCAGCAGTCAATAAGTGTATAAGTATTTAGAATGCCACTGGACTAAGGTTCAGAAAGTCCGACAGTAATGACCGAAATAAAATCCATATTATCATTTTACTCTGTCAGGCACTAAGCCATTCCATGTTGCAGTTACTGGTACTCTTCCAAGTTTGGCTTCTTTTAAAAATAATTTTCAAAATGTCAACTCTTGGCAAGGCAAGAAAGCATTCATTGCCTGGCTTATACATCTCAGTATATGTCACAGAGTGCAAAGGCTGAGAGACTTCAAGATCATGGAATGTGTTTGTGAGTAGACTGAGAAGTTGTGTTTATAAAAGAAGATGGCAATAATTTTCTCAAGCCTTGTAAAAAACTGCTTTTGCAATCGGCCCACCGAAAGCCCCTTATCTAAAGCATTTTGAGCGAGGTGCACTGGAAGAAACACCAATGTATTGTTGTCTACCTGAGTGGTCTGTGTCTCTGCCGCGTCATTCATAAGGATGAGAGGTATAATTACAAAAGCAGTGGCAGTAATGATGATGTCTATGTACCTACGGTAATTCATCTATTATGACATGCTTGCTTTGTGTTTTAGTCTTGTGCGCAACGTTAAAAGAAGTGATTGGTTAATTGGTTAATAAATTCCCAGAAAACATGAGATACTCTTTGAGAGCAAGGAAAGGCTGTGATTAGTATGACAGCCAAAATCCAGTACTATAAACATCAAACTAAGCCAGTCCTCGTGGGCCCTTGACCCAACACTCCTGGTCGTGTGTTGACGGGACGTACAGACCACCTGGCAGATGTCTTCACTGACAGCTTCAACGTCTCTCATGCTTCAAAGCCACCACCATCATCCCCGTACCAAAGAAGTCTCCAGTGTCCCGCTTCACCGATTACTGTTCCATCGCACTCGTACCCATTGTCATGAAGAGCTTCGAGAGGTTCGTCATGAGGCACACAAACTCACATCTCCCCCATTCACTGGACTCCCTGCAGTTGGCGTATCGTCCCAACCGCTCAACAAGTGATGCCATCGCCATCTACCCTCTGTTGCAGACATTCACACGTCACGCTGCATCCGCAAAGCCACCAGCATTGTGTAAAAGCCCACATACCCCTCCCACGCCTTCTTCTCTATCCTCCATCTGGCAAAAGGTTCCGCAGCATACGGGCCTTCACTGCCAGGATGGGAAATAGCTTCTTTCCTCAGGCCGTCAGACTTTTGAATCAGAGCTGACTCACGGACTGTATTTCATATGCCATGTATTATATACTACACACTCTGTCCTGCTGCTGGTATTATTTTCACGTGTATTTATTTCCTATTCACTGCTGTCCTGCTGCTAGAGTATGTATATGCCTTAATACAGTATATGTAATAATATTATTTATTCAAATATCCATTCAAACCAGCATGGTTACTGCTTTGTCGACTGTATGTTGTCTTGTATCGCATATTGCACTTGTGTACAAGTTCATCAGTAGAAGAGAATATACGACTGTATAGATTTTTTCTTCTTCCGCAGTCTCTCATTTGCTGTTTGCTGTGGGCTGTTTGGGAAGTTCAGGTATACAGTTTCATACGGTGTCATGGAACTTTCCTCAAATTGACTGATTGGTTGATTGTGTCAGGATGTGTCTGTCATGTTCCCATGTGGCCAGCAGAGGTCACTGCTGGCCTTGCTGTTCCCTTCTGCTTGGGTCTACCGATCACACCAACCTCTCGTTCGCCTTTCGTTTATCCATGAATGTTAGTGTCTGCTTGTCTTGTAACTGTTCGGTCATTGTTGTCATCTCCCTGCGCCATTCCCTAAGTGAGTGTTTTCCGTATTTCAGTATTAGTTTAGCCTCCCCCTTTGGTGTTTTCAGTTCCTTGGATTTACTCCTCTTGGTCCTATGTTTGCTATATCTTTATTTTGTTTTATAAAACCCCTTTTAAGTACAGCTGCCTATGAGTTATCCCTTCCTCTGATGTGACTGACTGATTGTTTGATTAATTGTTATTTTGATTCTGTATTATGTTCACCAATACATATAATGCAAAAAAAATAAATATATGAAAAGTCTTATCTAATTATCTAAATATTGATAGAAGGGTCATATATAACATCATACAATCCAAATCCAAGATCACATGTCTTAAAAATGTGACATCATAACTCTATACGTAACCTTCATTTTTAATGTGGTTGCATGCCGGGAGAAGTGGCTTGACTGAGAAATCAATTTTGGAGACTGAAAATGAAATTTTTGGGGATGGAATTTTATTCTAGTAAATGGGCTTTACACCCTTACTATGCATCAGATTCACCAGAAATAATATTGTGTGTAAACCCAAGTTGGTCATTTTACTAGAGTCCAAACAGTAAAGCTAAACAAGCTGCAAAACATTACAAAAACATGTACATGCAAAAACAAGACCTCAGACATCTAGCCATTTTACCTAGAGTGTCACACCAGTGTTCAATATTATGCTGTTATTGTGAAATACATCACCAGAAATGTTTACCACAGGGAAATATGTGGAAGGGGCCGTCCGACAAAACAAACAAGAAGAATAGAACACAACTAGGGGTCAGTCATTCTCATTCTACTTTTATTTCTAAATCAAAATAAATAAATTCAGAGCATTTGGCTTGAATATTTTTATAAACAGGTGAAATACTAAAACGTATAAATAGTAGAACATAATGTTATATTCATTTTCTTAACCTTTCCCTCTCAGAAAACAGGAGGCTGTAAGTATAGAATGAAAGCTTGTTTTTCTTTATTGAGGTTAAACATTGAGCAGAGTCTGTTCTGCTCAAACACAACAGAAACAGAAAACAGATACAGATACATAGACTTGAAACACAGATGTAATACTTGATATACAACTGAATAAAATAGCAGTTTCCAAACCATTTGAGAAAATAAACATTATTAGAACTAGTGCAAAAGTCCTAAACATCAAAGCACAGTGTATAAAATCTCACAAGATGTGTTCCCCTAAAGAATACAGGCTTAGCGACGATGTCTAGGTCAGCATCATACTTTCACCACAATAGGTGAATGTTTAATAAAAATGGTCCACTATCCCATTAGCAGGAAAACATCCTTTTATGATGCTTAGGGAAAAAAGAGTAGAAGTGGCCTTTTTGGTCTTACAAAACTCTCCTATAACTCAGCCTGAATTATATGCATCAACACATAAATTTTTCATCATGTATAAACATGTCTAAGTATAGCGTTGTAAAAAGGTGCCTGTCATGTTGAAAATATTGGCATTTCTTTTCTTTTTCATTTATATTACATATCACAATAATATGACTTTTACTTGAACAGTGAGTGCATAAATCAAACATTTAATGTTACATAATAAGCCCAAGAAATGAGCTTGTTTTAAACTTAAGGACTGATTACTTACAAACTACCGGTGAGGGTTTGCAAATCCTTCTCCTTAAACGACAGGTCAGGCCTTGCAAATCCTTCTTAATATGGGAAAATGCTAAAAGAGACCCTCTACATCACATACTGGCAGAACAGTACATTGGTTTTGGTGAAGTACATTATTTTGGGCGCCATAAGTCAAAAGATTTATTAATTTTATTAATTTATTAATTTAATTAATCAATGAATGTTTTTTTCTAACATGTATCCTTTTGTTTTGTTGGCATGTTTGTTTCTATCCAGTTTTCAAATAATTATGAAAATATTACATTGTGACATGCAGTCAACTTTACTCTTCCATACAGAGGGAGAATTTGAATGCATAATAAAATAGCTAAAGTGTCTCGCGGCAGGAGAGTAGGTTCACAGCGTAGTACTGCGGCCTCACACCCACGGGCTTCTGCATATGGACCTCCCTCTGATACCCCTCTGCATGCCCTTTGAGAGACTGGAATCCCATCCACGTTTTCCTGTACCCTGTACTCGCAAAAATACAATATTGTGTGTTTACTGGAGATCTTTACTGGTAATAAGATGTTATAATGAAATTTTTTTAAGCTGGGGAAGTTAACAGTAAATCATCAGTAACATTTCAAACATTCTTCTGAAGATTTTTATTACAGTATCACCTCTCTAGGTTTCTGAAGGATTGAACAAAGGCCACTTGTACTCAAACATTTCCCGAACACCAACCATTCCTTCATTTTTTTAGAGAACACTGGGGCATCTTGCACCCCCCGCCTCCCTGCCAAACAGCTGCCACATCCCTCAGGCCCTTAATCTGTGTCACGCCATTGACAGACGCTGATTTTTCCTAAAATGGCACTAGGTCACAGTCACTCCTCTCGGGCGGAGCTGTCCTCCAAGGACGCCAGACCCTCCAAGCTGACCCCACTGTGGTCGGCGACGGTAGAAAAGGTGACGACGGTGTGCAGCAGGATGAGCACCAGCACACACAGCCTGACGCGGCCGCCATGGAGCCGCGCGGCTGCCGACGCGGGCTGTGAGCTGCGCCTGGGCTCGCCCCACCTCACGCTGCAGCACTCTGGCTCCACGCTGCTCTCCTGCTTTGCTAGTAGCCCTGTGACATGAAACAATCGGAGAGAGAAAATGAAAGAAATCAATGAAATACAACTTCATAATTTCTCCTTTATAATTTACATGCAACCCAAATATTACATTTTTAAATAAGTGCATTTCACAGCTATGCATCCATCCATTTTCTGTAACCACTTGGCCTATACAGCGTCACAGGGGGTCCGGAGTCCATTTGACAGCTATTCTACACGTTAATAGAGTCATGGATCAAACTACAGAAATGTCAGCAGAATCCTGCCTTTCAAACCACTGAATCATATCAAAATGATCCATACTTAGAATTTAGTGACTACTTGTCATTGTCGACACACCACAGCACACAGTGCACAACAAAATGCGTCCTATGCATTTAACCCATATGTGACAACGTGACATAGCAGGGGGCAGCTAATTCAGCGCCCAGGGAGTAGTGCTTGGGGGGCGATACCCTACTCAGTGTAACTCAGAGGTGCCTTGCTGGTCGGGGATTCGAACCTGCAATCGTTCAATTACGAGTGCATTTCCCTAACCATTAAACCACCACTGCCTACTTCATGAAATCATTGTTTTGTTGATACAAGTACAGGTGCACTGCATGTCCATGTTATCTTCCGTGAAACTGGGTGTTACGTGAAGACGTACAGCGCAAGGCTAAGCTGTGCCTGATTAAATTCACAGGGCTTTGTTTACATGCCGCACACGTGCGTGACGCACTTGCATTGTGCGTGATGCTCTTGCCTGCGTTTGCTACGTCCGCTTGTTTTTTTTTGTTATACCCTTATGGACTATGGACATTAACACACACATTGTTTGGATGGACGTTGTACGAGATATACCTAGAAATTAACTGTAATTGCACTTCATCAATTAATTAATCAACTCATGTTTAAGCAACCTTCTCTACATTTCTGTAAATTTAAAATCTAAAGCAAGTACACAAGAACATGTTAACACAGCTGACAATCCATTAACCCACTCTACAGTATGTACATATAATAATACTGATGAAATACTGGAGAAAAAGAAACTTGCCACACTGCATTTAAAATTCTCTCACTGAAGGAAGTGACATCATGTAATGTCGGTCATGTGACTTGGGAGCAAAGTATTATGGAATATTATTTATTACTATATACCGTAGAATATAAGTATTATGATATTAAAATGTATTCCAAATATTCATGATGTAATTATTACAATGTAAACCTTATAATGTAATCAACACAATGAGTATGTACTTGCACCCTGTATTAGCCTAAGAGATTTTGTTAGCTACTTTATGTTAGTCCTGAATCTATGAATATCCACTTTTATTAATGTATACCTTATCACTATGTTAAAGGACAAATATATTATCAACCGTTTAGTTAGTCAATGTGCAACAGGCTGAAGCTGCCAAGGTTTACTGCTGAAGGAAGGGATTCGTGTGAGTTCAGCAGAAGTTCACGGCTGAGCATTTTTAAAAAACCAAGTGGAGATGGTCGCGCCACCATTACGCTCGGCCGAGGGACCAAACGGTAAAAGAAATGGCGGACAAACTTATCACCTAGGGGTGTGGATTAGGGGAGGAAACAATGATTGTGATTGGCTGAAGGAAGATGATGCTCAACTGATGAGATATTGTTAAATGAGAAGAACTTGTATAAAAATTGTTGTAAAACAGTATTGGACACACTCCTGCAGGGTGTCCAGCCTTGCTTGTAACCTTGCGGTTGCAATAAAAACTGAATCTGAAGATCTACACTCCTGACTCCTGATTGGGAGGGTAGAAAAAACCACAACACTATTGTTAAGTTATAGGGGTTTTGTCAATGGGTAACACAATTGACTGAGATTTCTCCGGCACAAAGGGAATAATTTAATCTATATTAATGAGTCAAATTGTTCTTAAAACATGTTTTCATGTTTTAATGATTATTTTGACCAAATAACGATGAAAATAATATATCCTAATGTTAAGTTGAAGAGTATAATTTGACCTATAGCAAATCAGACAGTGAATTCCAGTGTAGCATTTTCTGCAAAATAAATAATGGAACCTGTCGACTGCTTTGTATTAAAAGAAATGTGCCCCAGTATAAAATTGATCACTGCTTAAAGTAAATATTTCGTGAAAATTGATAAAAACAACCTGTGTTGACATGTACCTGTAATTATAGAATGACTCCATAATGCTTACTGTGTCACACAATGGGAGCATTTGATGTACTACATTTATAAACTAGAAGTACAGATAATCACATAATATTCATGACGTTACACATTTAAATTTTTTGAAGCATTATTCACTGTATCTTGAAAATGGTTATGTATTTTTTCATATTGAATTAATTCCAGCCATACCTGGCCTGTTGTCATTGCTTAATGCTGTCACTGGAGGGCAGTATTTGTATAGGCTGACACGTTTCTGTTTGAAACTCAGTGGATGCGATACACATGAGACCACCTTTTCTTTAACCTTTCTTTTTGGAATATTTATGTAATTGTTATTTAAAATGACTGATCTGAATTTAAAAAAAAGAAAACTAGTAAAATATGTGACTTTTTTCATTTTCAAGGAACTGATCCTGGTCAGGGCTGAGTCAGGGAATTGGCAGTCCATGACATTACACAACCCCAGGCAGGTGACAGACTGTGGAGGAAACTGACGGAAACCCACTCAATCATTAGAAAGTCAAGGTATATCAACAACATTACTAATACTACTACAACTACTATTACGTCTACTACTACTACTACTACTAATAATAATAATAATAATAATAATAATAATAATAATAATAATAATAATAAATATAGCTGCAAGCTCAATAATGGGGCCAAGCACACTACCAAGATATAAATGCCATTAGGAGGAATTCAGAAAGTGGAAATACAAGAACAGAGAAACATATGAACACAGATCAATTACCATCAGCTAACACACTGAATGAGACATACAAGAAAAACTGCAACAGCATTAGGAACAAGTATGGGAAGTTATTCAATCAATGAGTAAAACGATATGGAAGCTCTGTGGTAGTGAGTCCAGCAAATGAAGGCCCAGCAACTGAAGGCCCTGCCACCCAAGACAAGCAAGGGAGTGGAACCACTAGGACACCAGTACCTACTGACCAGAGGGAAGGGGTAGCTGTATAAGGAAGGAGGAGCTCTGCAATATCCTGGACTTTGATTGGTCTGAATTATTCAGTGGTGTGTTTTGAGCATAACATGCAACGAGCAGGGGTACTTTGCAGAGGTGAAGACTTCAGGTCCAGAGATTACAAATCCAGACCAAGATTTTGTTTCAACCAACCAGTTGAGTATAAAGAGTCTCACCGTTCTTAAGATCATTGATGCTGCATGAGATAAGATCTTCCTTGGGGCCCCAGACCGAGGGTGATTGACAGTGGTTTTGTCTTTCTTCCATTTGCGAATAATTGCACCAATGGTTGCCACTTTCTCACCAAGCTGCTTGCTGATGGTCATGCAGCTCATTCAACCTTTGCGAAAGTCAACAATCTTGTCTCTGGTGTCCTTATACAGCTCTTTGGTATTTCCCATGGTGATAAGGTTGAAGATGTAGACAGGTTAATGACCCAAGAATACTGTTTAATAAAGTACAGTACTGCCATTAAATGTGAATGCTGGCTTGGTATCTACTAATACTTAATTAAGTACTACTTGTGTTGTCCTTGACCTAATTTCTTCCTGACTTGTAGGGGATCAAATACTTATTTCCCTAGATACATGCCAAATTGATTTGTACCGGTTACATAATGATTTTTTCTTGTTTGTTTGATGTTAAAATAAACCTACCATTGAATTGATAGACTATTCATTTCTTTATAAATGGGTCAATTTAGGAATGCAAGTGGGGCTCAAGTAATTATTTCCCCCACTGTATAACGGAGTGTTTACCAGGCAAACCAGATCAGATTCCGGCCGAGGAAACGGATGTGCTTGTGCGCAAAGTGAAAAGGTGTCCGCACATCATGTCCAGCCAATACTCCGGTGAAGCCTTCGAGATGAATCAGGTATGGGAGGAGGAAGCAGCAAGTGTGTCCTCACTGGCATCACCTATATGTATATAGGTGTTTCATCAAACGGTATGATTTAGTGAAAGGACCAGTTGTACTTACTTATGTCTCTACTAGACAATCAGTTATGGAAGATGAATGAATAAATGGTAATTAAATATAAGTCTGTATCCATTTACACAATGGAATATGTTTTATTGGAGCATTTCATGTGCCCCGTGATCTGAACCTATAACGTTCAAGCAGCTTTGTGTATTTGTGTATCAGAGCATGAACAAAACCAGAAGCGGATATACAAATATTAAGGCTAAGTGGATATAAAGTAGTAGATGAACAGAAAAGGCATGTATCTTGACTCACCTACGAACATGTGCAGTTACCTGAGCAAGGAAGCAGGTCACTGACACTCACCTGTACAGATGAAACTGGATAATCCCCCATAAACCAGATGCCCATTGTCAGGCAGCACAAAGGGGCAGCTGGCTTGGACCTCCAGGCAGTACTGCTGGCAGGGAATCCCGTGGTAGCACTGTCTCTGGGTGGCACTGAAATATTCTGAACATAACCAGGCTTTATAGGCCATCTGAAAACAAAAGATTTAAGAAGCAGTCAGTCAGTTGCTGGAAACCGTGAGTAAATAAGGCACTGATTCTGAAATTCTAAATCGCGTAAAACCTAAACCTAACCCTAACCCTAACCCACACTTCTACTGCTGCATAGTGAATGTAACCACAGAAAAACTTTTTACATTGACTGACCATGCATCTGCTGTTCATAATTAAAATTTAAGCATGAAATACGCAGGCCCTGAACCATTCTTAGTACTGTAATTCTTGACAGTTATAACTAAAACACTGCATGGTATAATATAAAATGTAATGCATAGCAGTCAGTTTTCATTTGCTACCCTCGGTGCAAGCCGTGAATGTTCTCTTGAAGTGAGAAGTTTCTGCTCAGGGTTGTACTGTGCTGGGTTTGGTTGTTATAATGGTATTGGAATGACAGGATTATTCTCATCAACATGAGACCTCTGCAGATCACACTCCAGGAGAATTCACAAGCACTGAAACGTTTAATTCAAACAATTAAGCTTTGTTTAGTAGAGTGACATTAGCAAAGGACACTTTGCAGAGTGCAACTAACTAACTAACTAACTAACTAACTAACTTATTAACTAACTAATCAAACAAACAAACAAACCAACACATGAAACAAGCAAATAAATCCCTACAACAATGATATGAGCATGAGCTGGACAACAAACATTTAAATCCATTGAGCCGGTCGTCTTATCCTGAGTGACATGTGACCAATGAATACACAGCCCACAAAACTGGACATTTGGATAAGAAAAAGCAGAAAAACACTACAACTGATGCCACTTCACTGTTCTCAGTTCGCAGAGTCTCACCAGTAAATTGGAAAAGTAAAGGAAGAACTGCACTGTGAAGAAGGAACCGAGATGCCTGGTAACATCCAATCTGTGAAAGCTTTGTGGCGCTAATCTCGCCCTAAGGGTGGCCTGACCTGTCCAACACATCCTACACAAACACCGGATTAAAGTTAGCTGCTGTCAAACAATCTTTCCACTTCAGTTCCAACTGGAAGTGAAGGAAGACAAAAAAAACAGAGTATGTTTTAAAGTTACTAGAGTAGAGGTACTTTTCATATACCCCAGGGGGCAATATTCGTAATAATATAATATAATATAATATAATATAATATAATATAATATAATATAAACTCAGTTTTATCAAATGAAAAAAAATAAACCACATTTTTTCTTTCAGAACAATTGACAAGTTAAAATCTAAAATATGTATATATGTGCGTATAAAGAGAATTGTACCTTAGAGCTTATTCAGTAGTTTGAGTATCTCTACGGTATTATTCTCAGAAGGTGCAGTAGTCACAGTTATCAGAATAAAGGAAGGGAAGCAACAGAGTAATATAAAAGTATCAGCTCACCCTATTGTGCTTCAGACAACTGGTACCATGGCAACAGTGTTCTCCTAATACATTTCTTAGCATAGCTGCTCTCCATTACAAAGGGCTCCTCTGCTCATCCAAGCCGTGCGTGAATTTCTCCACTATGATGCAACTAAATACTTAGATAACCATTTCGCTTGTAGTCCTGCGGCATTATCATTTTGGTAATTAAGCTATTTGTGATTGTATGCGATTTCTTTCTTGAATCTTATAGCAGTGAGACAAATTGGATCAAATGAACAAACCCAGATTCATTGCAGGTTTCCATATATTTTGCAAGCAATAAAAATGTGCATGACTCAATCTGTTCATTATGACCGTCCAACTTTGTGCTTTTTCCACAGTCAGAACGCAGGAAGGTAACTGTCCCTAAAGTGAGTGTTCACCAGTTATGAAATTAAAATATCCTGTGTACAACCATGAAAGCAGCTGCTCAACTCCACTTTTTTATACATTTTGAACATAACCGGCATCTGTCATGGTGGGATCAAGAAATTTTGTGTTATTTTTCATTGATGGCTATACTCTAAAAAAAAAAGAGATTTTTCTTAATAAAAAGGCCAAATGAATGCACTTCATTAAGAATTAAAAATCAAGGTGCAAAATAGGTCTTACTCATAGGTTTAAACATGTAATGTCTAACCTATTGTTTTTGGTTTTTCTTTTTCATTAATTTGATTTATTAGTGTATTGTAGTGTAGTGTTGTGTGGTGTGGTGTAGTATAGTGTAGTGTTGTGTGGTGTAGTATAGTGTTGTGTGGTGTAGTATAGTGTATCTTCATGGAGCAGATGGATAGGCCAGTAGATGGACACCGTCTTCAAGCCCCAACAAGGTGCTGCAGGAGAGATGATGTGGGCTGCAATGTCAGACCTTTTGGACTTGCGGATGGTGTTAACATATGCCACAAGATCTACTACCCATTTCTAGAAGATACCAAATCAGTAGCTTTCTAAAAGGTGATATTCATGAAGGACAATACCCCTTACAATGTTTATATTTATGTGGGACAATGCCCACTCCCATGCATCAAAGTGTCCTTGAGTGTCTATAAAGGTGCCTATAAATAAAATGTATTATTATTATTATTATTATTATTATTAAGTATTCCATACTGAATTATGACCAGGTCCTCTTCATCGCCTGACTTAACTCCCATTGAATACTACTGGGCCTTACCAAAGTGTGAGATTGACCAAAATGGCAAGCAATGCACTTCTCAGAGCAGCCTCTGGGTGGCAGTCCCAGCTGCCTCAGCTAATATAGGACGGGATCAAATCAAAAACTCAATTTGTTCAATGGACAATGACTATACAGTGTTCAATGGACAACAGGCTCATGATGGTCACTGAGAAGAAAGGTGGCTATACAGGACATTGAACTTGATGAAGTGGATTGTACAGAATGAGAGTTTGTTATTTCTTATATACATACTGAATAACAAAAACTGTTTATCAGAATTATTTCTGTTGATGGTGACTAGAGAGAAAATACACATAGTTTCCTATTGTCTAATAATTGTGCATACCGATAGTCGTGTTTTTCTTTTCTTTTTGTTTGTGAAAGTCTAATGTCACATTTTCTTTGTTTTATTTGTGAGTGGAAATGCAGTGATTGTAAAAGTAGGAAGTATGGACACCATCAAAGAGAGATCAAAATGTCCATAAAAACACTTTCCGCTTTCTGGGTGCATCCCGAAAATCCTTATGGACCAGCTGCTTTTATCAGTGCTAATCATCTTGTATATCCAATGCATTTTTAAAATACAATTTGTGATAACTCCTGCATATTCATTCAGATCTCATGAAGAACCTCTGAACATGCCCCGGTCCACAGAAACCCAGTCCTGTAGTTTTTCCTCAGCCTGTTCCCTCCTGATCACAGCGTTAATTTCAAAGGAGCATTATTGATATGACAAATCATGGGAAGTGATGTAATAGTTCTGTCATAGAGAGCTAGCCAGTCGAGAAGCAAAAATGATGGTACATAGCACAGGTGATCACACCAAGAGTGAATGACATCATTTGAGAGTGTAGGGTCACCACGCTAAAACCAGACTGGGCCACAGGACAGACAAAAAGGAAAGAAACCAAAAAAGAACATACTGAAGACGATGACTCATCACATGAGATACACTAAATTGCCAAAAGTATGTAAACACCCCAAGTAAACAGAGTAATCGGCGAATTAAGTCACGCCCTATGCTGACCAACGAGTACAACGGGTTATCATGCGGAAGTCATTAGAGGCTTTCAACTTCGCCAGCAGCATGGGTGGTCATGCAGAAGATGCTAGTGACTTTCAACTTGGCACCACTGAAAGCCATTTTTCTAATCTCAGTATAGTCCGTTTGCCAAATTTCTGCACTGCTAGAGCAGTTCAAATGCAATTTGAAGTGGAAATGCCTGTGAGCAAATTCAGTTGCAAAACGATAGGTGACATAAGATCACCGAATGGGACCTAATCACATATCAGTAATATACAAGAAATGCAACAACAAATGCAATAACAAATGCAACAGCAAATGCGACAGCAGTGTTCAAGCATCAAATAGATAGCCTTCCCAGAAGAGCAGAGGGTATTAATCTGAAGTGATAAATCTTATTTGCTGACCGCTTCACATTATCACCCTTGGATTTGGAATGAAATGTTGGACAAGCTGGTGTCCACATACTTTTACCATATAGGGCATAATGAGAGATTACCACAGTATGTGAGGTCAGCCATGTTAAAACTAGACAGCCTTGCAGAGGACAACCAGTTTATGGCACCTTCTAATTTATACTGCAGGCACCTGCAGCCTTGGCAGAGATTTGAGGGGTGCTTTGACCTTGCATGACAGCATTTGAAACAATGGAAATAGATAATAGGTGAATGACTCTCACACTGAAGTCTCTCTTACTAGACTGATGCTAGTTGTTGCTTAAGTGAAATTCCATTTCAATCTGCAATACTAATGATTAAGGGCAACGCAAGCACTTATCTCTATGCCGTGAGCTGCTCCCATATTTCTACCCTGTACCTCATGATTGACAGTAACTTGCAATTATTTCTTCCTGTATTTTTTCCCACTTATTCTGCGGTTATTGTATATAGTGTTAATATAATTATGTAAATCTTGCTGGCCTACCATAATGACAATAAATGAATCCTGGAATTGTGACAGCACACGCAGTCTGCAGCAGACTGACAACCAGACTGGCTCACTTAAGCACACGATGTCACCAAAGGAAGTATCAGAAAGAAAAAAAAACTTAGGTATTTATAGCAATTGCTTTTTCAACTAAAAAGGATTATCCCATATAAAACCCCTTACAGTAAGTCAAATAAAACCCTTAATATGTTTAACCTTTTATGACCGTTATACTGAAATGTCTTTTATTTATATACTGTATGCAGAACATTCCATTACCTATCATTAATGTACTATTAATTGCATAATAATTTTGTTCCTCAAATAGTACCTTCAAGTCCATGTGCCCACTGGTCTGTTCCAAACCCCACTGTGACAAATTGCTTTTCAGCCGTATCATGCATATCAGTCTAACTGCTGACAAATGCCACGCGTTTCTCTCTGCACACGTACCCCTTCTGTGGATTCTGGATTTACAATTGGCACTAATCAAAGGTCAAGTCATTTGTCTAAGAGAAAATGCACATTTAATCCTGTGTATTTGAGAAGATACATATGACTTTATATCTGTTTGCTGTAAAATTTGATAGACAAATGCTTTGTTATATAATTTTACGCACATTAAAAAGGGCACCATCAAGATATGATATTTCAGCGGTTATGCAGCCACAAACTGTATGTGGCTTTTTCCTAATTATTTCTTAGAAGTAACAAAAAAGACTTTGATGGACTGGTAAAGTCTTGCGGGGAAGAATATAATTGGTAGAACAGAATATAATTGAGTATCCAAAACAACAGAACATTATCCTGAAATACAAAATGAAAATATCGAATGAAAATAGTGACTGCTGATTGTACCGCCAGTTTCAGTTAAAAAAGTTTTATCCTTTATTGAGATCCTGAATACAATCAACTAATTAATTAATTTATAACATGGTTAAACAAACTCCAAACCTCAGCAGGGGCATGTATCATGAAGCAGGATTTCTTACTTAGCCGGATAATTTGCTGGATTTAAGGTATCCTGTTTAAACCAACTGTCTTCCTTCACTTACATTTAGCCCAGACTACCTTAAGTCTAACAAGTTATGCAGCTAAACAATAACCCTGGCTTCGTGATACAGACCCCAGATTTTCCAGTGGTATAACTATCATTGTTGAGCTGCTTCTCAACTGAAGCTTTTGAAAATCTGTTATATACACAGTTTTCCCAACCTGCTATGTACATACATATGCTACAGTCCATGGATGAAAACATAATCAAAGCGCTGGACATCCTCTCAAAAACTCCAGTGACGTTTGTTACGGCAGCCGGAGAAATTTAAATGTTATGACAACCCATTTTTAGATTACTTATACAAAAGTAAGCAATCTAGTTCCTTTAAGGTAGCATTACAGCATTTTAGAAAGAGCAATAATTCAGGACAAGAAAGTGAACATTCTAAAAGGCATCCACCTATGCAGCTATTATCAGAGAAAAGTGAGTCTCAGGCTTTTCCCGCACTGCTGTGCATAGGGGTGTTTTGGAACTGCAGGGCGTAAAACCATTCTATAAAAGAGGGCATCTTCCAATAAGCCAGCAAGTAAAAAAAGGAGACTCTCCTCTGGCTTCATTAATCTTTACCGTACAGCAGTCATTTACCCAAATCACAATACAAACCTTCCTACTGAACTCAGTCATGCAAGTAAATGTTTACCTGAAATATTGTGTTGTGAGAGGTGCGATTTCTTGATTATTTTTTTCCCCACAAACATTCCAGATGGTTTAGACCAACAGGTGTCCAAACGTTTATGATGGGATGACTCTGCTTGCCAGTTGTGTTGATGAACTATGCATAACATAAACCTTTAGTGCACATTGCTATTGACATCCTTCTGTGGTTTAGCCCCCGGGTGCTTAATGATCAACAACAAACTTAAACAGCTAGCAGCTTCATTTATTAGGGGTCTTTCCTCCTGGAACACTATGGTGAGAGCAGTTATACTGTTGGCTGGATAGGAGAAGCCATAAAGCTTCTCTGAGAAACAGCCAGAAAAAAAAGCCTTTATAAAAGAATAAAAAGGATCCATAGTGGACAATATTGCTTTTTACACAAAAATTCATATTTTGCCTTTGAGTCTACACATTCTTTCCAAGCCAGAAGCTGCATTACATGATTAATGTAATAAACCACATCAAAGGATACAGAAGGTCAGTCTAAGTGGAGTCTGTGTTTACAGTGGTTTCTCCACTTTCCACTCAAAACAGAAATATGTGTAAGCCTACAGGTACTGAAAATTGAATTTTAGAATTTTATGTAATATTCAAAGCTGCATTTCCAGAACACTGGGGATTTCTACAGAAGAAGAATACATATTGTACTTTTGAGGACCGTCAACAAAATATCCAGTTGTGCAAAATGGTAAGGAAACTGGTTTGTATAAAAGCGGCTGCTAAGCCACTAGGTAATTACAATCCCATAGTAAGAATTACAATAACATTAAAACATTAAGAAATAAAAGGCATGTAATGTATAACAATTAATGCTGTCAGAGTATTTTGCCCAGAATTCCTATTGCCTGTAACACAATGCATTGAAAATCACAAAATCGCTTAAAACTCACTTTGCTGCTTTGTTACCGACTGCTGTGAATGTATCAGTTCTGTGACAAAACTGGCTGCACAGTTCCACCTGAAAAAGTAGACGTCATTATTATTATTCATGCTTTCCCAGACAGGTATTCCAGTACTTGGTGATATGTCAACAAGGTGCAGATCTAAGGCAAGTATGTACATATCAGCAATGCAGGTCAATAAATAAGTAGATGGATAGTTCAGATGTTTCATATAATTGTAAATGCTTCCGGTTTTCGGAAGTCTTTATTTCAAATATACAGATAATACAGAGGCTTTGCAGTCAGTAAAGGTGATAACAGTGTTAAGGACGGTAAGGACCTGATACAAATCAGTCTAGGAAAATTACCTTTTCATTATTATGCTTACTGCAGTTAATACTTGTGTTTAGTGTACCTTTATATTAATTAACAAGTAAATCACCCTGGGGAACTTGAGACAGATGAAATATTCTAACAAAATTTTAAATCACCACCAAACATTAGGCTGACTTATTTTACCACTAACACATTCTCATACATTTATCATTACTACACTAATTAATCCCCAATACATTCTAACACACCGCAAACAACTTGTAATTACACCTTGTTCAAAGATAAAGTCAGGATTTTCTACCGTGGACTTAATATTCCATTCAACCGTAAATATTCATGAATTTTAAGAAACAAACTTACAGGCAAAACACATAAATTTAATTCACCAGGAAATTGAATCAAATGCATCCCCAGAGATATGAGTGTTCGCATGTACAGCTTAAATGATTTAATATCCTTTACACAATTACGACCTGAAATTAGGCAGTTTTTTTCTGCTTGCAAGTAACAAGTGCTGAGTGTGGCAGAAAATTCACTAGTTTCACCAAAACTTGTTGTCTCGTCTGTGGTTCTGCTAGCAAGCAGGCAAACAAACAAACAAACAAATAAATATCTGTTTGATACAAATCTGGTACCTGCTGTAATGATATCAAGACATTTGTATGCAATATTTACCATTTCTGAACCATTAAATTAGATTTTCTAACACATTTGCCATTGTAGGTTAAATTTAAAAAGTATATTGGCTTTTATGTAAAAAGATAAGAACTTTTAAGTGACCCTCAGGGAATCGCACCACTTGGCTGTAGTGCTGTAACTGACGCTCCCTCGCAATGCAGGTAATGTGCCTCATTCAGGACTCCCTGAGCAATGACTCATTTGACACAAAGTCTAACCAGCAGTACCCATGGATTCTCCAAAGAGACACAGTACCAGTGGAGTCCAGGCTTCGTTTGAGGTCACTGGATAGCATCCAAGTCTCACAACCATACAGCATGAGAGGGAGCACCAGGACTCTAAAGACTTGGACGTTCATCCTCTTGCAAAGATATCAGGATCTCTACGCACCCCTTTCTGTGCTCTCCCAATCCCATCTACTGTCTTCATAAGAAGAGTCACCAGAGGTATGAGTGTTGCTGCCGAGGTAAGTGAACCTCTCAACATGGTCAACATGCTCTCCGCAGACAGACAGAGTACTGGTGGCTGTGCACAAGAGGTCATTAAACGCCTGGATCTCAGTCTCTCAATAACCCCAATCAGAGCTTCCATTTACAGATCATCCGATGACAGCATCGTTGGCAAAGTCAAGATCAGTAAATCTTTCTTGACCAACAGATCCCCCGCAGCCACTGGTTCCCAAGACTCTGACCAACACCCAGTCCATGCAAGCGCTGAACAGAGTAGGAGCAAGAACACACCCCTAATGAACCCCAGAATCAACTGAGAAGAACAGGACTAGAAAACTACCCAAATGTTTCAGACTGTGAATAAAGACTCACATAGTGGGATGATGTCAGGGGTAGACTGGCAACAAAAAGCAGTTCAATTGCGATCAACCGGTTGGCCACCAATTAAATAAAGCATTATACATTAATCATCTGTGAATGACCTGTAAATATGTCGAGATCAACCAACAGGTTGGGGTAGAAAGACTGACCCTCACAGTTCCCAAACTTCCATATGGCCGGTCTGTGCCTGGATGATGTCAATGTCAGAAAAATCATCTGTATAAAAGTTTGGATCACTGACCTTGTTCATTTAGTCCATTTTTTGCCACTTCTTATACTTTGAGGTTTGAATATGCTATAATTTCATTGGATCGTGGTCATGCTGCACAGTGTCCTTAAATGCATAGTTTGATCTGACCATAATATTTTCACTGCATTTTATTAACAGATGTACTCTTTTTATCTACATTGTGTAGTAGTTGCATGTATAAAATATACGTAATTTGCTACATCATTTATGACTGTTGAACTATGGATGGGTGAAATATTTTGTGATAAGATTTTGCTATAAATGATATATCAACTTATTATATGAAATTTTAATACACCGTCGATGAGGAGCATTGCTTGATAGCACACGTCAACCTGTCACATCACAGAAATGAATACAGTTCTAAACAATCATACAGCAGTCTTAAAAATGGACAACGTACGTCCGACAAACAGCAAATTTGATTGAGTTAGCAGAACTCGCTACATGCAGCTGTGTTGGTACTCTCATGGAAGAGGTAAGCACTCCTTCAGAGAAAGCTATAAGCGTTGGTGAAGAAAGTGACAGTTCATCAGGCACAACCTCTTTTAAATTAGTAGGTAAAATAAATACACACACACACATATATATAGCGGAAGGAAGACGGCACATTTCAGATGAGGATCCAAATAAAGAGCTAAAGCATCACTTCACATCAAAAGAGAAGGAAAACGAGGCCTGTAAGTATTGCAAAGCGGAAATTAAATATAAGCACTGATATTTTATGGAGACCCACCCAATAATGCGAGGTTAGCCACAGATATGTGCCACTTATCCTCTCAGAGTAACCTTCGGTACTACTTTGACCAAATAATTTTGCTCAATTTACTTTCTGTGATAACTGTATTTCAAAATAATCGCTGCTAAAAGAAAAGGTTAGCCCTTCGCCTAGCCACATCACCCGATATAATATGGAACACATTAACCATATAATATTAATTATTTTTTGTGAGCGTATTGCGTATTTTGGGCTGAGTGATACTGGAAAAAGTTCTCATTGTTCATGCGCTATTATTCATTTTGGCTTCACTTTATTTTTTTTTTTAATTTTAGGTCAGGAAAGTGTACAATGGATAGTTGTGGGAGTTTCTGCTTAGGCACAAAGGGGAATTTGACCCTTTTATTTTTAGCTGTGGTGGTAGGGATCTCAGCTGAGGCTTACTTTTAGCTCGTTTTGCTTTCCTTTATTTGTATGTTAATGTGTAGCAGTTTTTGTTATTTTTTTTCTGTTAAATGAAACTTCCTTACATTCCCATTCCCTGATGCCATGTCCCAAGAGAAGCCGGCGGCCGTAGCGCAGAGTTCATTGTAAACGAGCAGACAAACATCAAAATGATAAGGCACTAGTTTAATTGCACGACTAATGATTATTGTTCTCAATAACTTAAACGTATACTGTAGGATTATGAAGCTGAGGTCAGGACGGACTTTATTGCCTGTAAATTTACATATTTAGCAGATGCCCTTGTCCAAAGCATCAGACCAACAAGGCAAATAGCACATTGCAAACTGGAGAGAGGAACATACCGTAATTTCC
>JAODKE010000040.1:4697847-4709108 GCA_026779605.1 Mormyrus hasselquistii | reverse complement strand
CAGAAACTTCTACTTTTCCCTCCATCCACCAAAATCTAGGTGTGATCTTTCATAACTCTTTCAAATTTGATAAACAGATAAATGCTGTTTCTTTACCTGGGTGGACTTTGCAAAAGCAGTTTGTGCGTTTATAACATCATGCTTATATTAATGCAACAGTCTGTACGTAGGGGCTGATCAGGCCCCTTTACAGCATCTCAAGATCGTAGAGAACGCTGCGGTTCGTTTATCAACTGGTACCAGTAAACGTCAACACATCTCACCAGTTCTTGCCTCCCTTCACTTATTTCCAATCCAACATCTAATAGATTTTTAAGTTTTACTATTGGTTTTTAAATGCTTAAATGGATTGGCACCTCCGTATTTATCAGTTACAACCCAACTGGAGCTCTTAGGTCCACTAGCCAGTTGCTCCACCATCCGGTTCCACCATTGAGATGCAAACGGAGGGGTGATTGACCTTCTTCAGTAGCTGGATTAGGGTTTGCTTGTCAGTCACCTTTATATCGTTATTGAAAACGTACTTTTTCATGCTGGCTTTTGAACAGTGGTTAGAGAGAGACATTTCCTTCCTTTCTTTTGTTTTATTGCTGTTTGATTTAACATTGGCTGTCTCTGTGTGAGCTCATAGTGCATGTATTTTAATTCATATTTTATGATATTAATGCTATTAAATGTTGAGGTGTTCTAGTTCATACATTTTATGATTGTACAGCACTTTGGTCAGCATTGGCTGTTTTTAAATATGCTCTGTAAATAAAATTTCATTTGATTATCTAATATATCTGTGAAACATTAGTACAGATAAGAGTGATGCTCAGGTCTTCTGTTTTCACACTTGGCTGGCGTGCAACTGCTAAGCCACGCCTATAAAACACTAAAGTATATTTTATCGTCTTAAATATGAATGGCAGCAGGCAATCATATGCGCCAACTGACACTGTTCTCCCAGTATCTAAAATCCTTTTAAAACTTCCTCAGTAATGCCAGGGTGTTAAACCAAACATTGCACCAAATGTTGCCTGTGTGTATTTCTGCTTGCACCACAGCACGGTACTCTAATATAATTACTCATTCTTACAATACTGCTTACCATTCATACAATACTGTACTTGGGCATTCATTAGAAGCTCAGCCTCGGTGTATTTATGTCCAGGTGACGACGTGGCAGCACGTATACTTGCTACTTGCCTCACTTATATGTCACTTTGCATAAAAGTGTCAACTAAATATGTAAATATAAATGTACATTCATCTTTGATTTTCCACACCTGTAATTCAGTGCAGGGCACAGAGAAGGGGATACCCTAGTCAATCACAAGAAACACAGTCCTTTTTGTCCTATGAATTGATGGCAGTATATGCCTTATGGTGTAAGCATTCAACAGTCCACCAGGCATTAATCCTCCAGGTAAGACTTAATTTCATAAGGCGAACAACAGCATGATAGACTATTATTAAACTATAATTAGACATATCATGTCCTCTGTTTAATTTCCCTTGGATAAAATATTACACAGTACATAGTGTTTTTCTTTTAATTAAAATGTCAGTTTTTGATTAATGTAAAGTACCTAATCCCCCCCCCCCCCCCCCATTCTGCCATGCTTCCTCCAACAGATGACGTGTTAATACTCAGATACACGGAATCAGCAAGAGTAAGAGAACAGAATCCATAAATGTAATATTCATACTACATACATCGATCCCAGATTCATCCTGTGATTAGAACTGCATGCCCTGAATCCTCAAATGAATGCAACTACATTACAAAACACATTTAACAGATGCCTTTGTCTAAAGTGATATATGAACAAGGAAAATAGCGCATTACAAACATAAAACTGTCAAGGAGTCAGCTAGGCATGAGTGCAGCTAAGCTGAGCTTGCCGTGAGTAGCCATAAACAAATGTAAGCAGCAATTACAGACTCACAGCAGACTAATGTCTGCTTTGGACGGCATTACTCAGCAAAGACCCCTCGTCCACAAAGAGCTCTTCGGCAGGTAAGTACTGTTTGAAAGCCGATAGTCTGATCAGCTGTGATCCATCTCCTCTACAGAATGGTCTAAACCATTCCTTCGAGGCAATAAAAAACAATATGTTCTCTAACACAGAGTTTAAATTCCAACTGTTGTTTAATGACTGTAACCATTCATTATCCATAACCAACACATGAAGTAAGTAACCAGTAACCATGCAGTCACATTCAGAAGCAAAGGTTAGTAACATTCGCCTGCCACCAATGGCACTGATTCTAATATATCCAAAAGAGAAATCATCTACAGTATTCCTGTATCATTTAACTGAAACTGACGTGCTTAAAATTTATTTAAGGGGTGAATTACTCTGAAGATGCTCTGTGAATGCTGTTAGTGTAGTATGTTGTGTACTCTGCTAACTCGATCAAGCATGCGATTTGTTGGGCATGAGTTGTCCATTCTTAAAAGAACCATACGATTGGTTGGAATTGCATTCATTTCTGGATGTTACAGGCTGATGTGTGCTATCAATCATTGTTTCTTATCAACAGTTTAACAATGTTTCTCATTTTCTTATTGTAGCTCATTGTGTAAGTTATTGGGCCCTAGCCTGGCCACTATGGGGCGAACACAACCCTCACGGCCCACGTATAGTAACCGTAATCAGGGCAGGGAATGCTTGTTCTTCTTGGTCCCTTTCGTTTGGGTCTTTGTAGGACCATGCCTGACCTCTCCCCACATAACCGTAGACCTCAGTAGGTCATTCAGATACGCAAACCGTAAGCAGACATGGCAAGATAAATCACGGTAATACAGTAAGGAAACGGATTCTTTTTCACAGAGCTCATCAATGATTTAGAAAAACTTTTCTGCCAGCTAATTCCCAAAACTGGAACATGGTAACAGCTACTGAAAATAAATCTGGCTGTCCTAATTATTCAGGCTTATCTTTAATACAGCATTCTTGGCATTTCATTTAATCGAAATATTAACATTTCAGTTGAATATATTTAAATGTATTTATTTTGCTCGTATCTTTAACAACTCAGTTCTCAGGTACACAACGGGATACTGAAAATGACAGAAGACAATCCAACGGCAGCAGCTGTGCATTGAGACACAGATGCAGAAGCCAATCTTAGCTTACCTCAAATTAAAATGCCTAAAATTACATCCGAACAGATATGAGCTTGGGATATGTGAATACAATGATACAAATAATAAAAATTAATAAAACTGCCTTTGTTGTGGTCCCTTTGTTGCAGTGTGTTTATTGCACGGGCAGTGCTTTCCTGATAGTGCCGCTTTTGTCTGTAAATTATGCATTTATTAAACAGATGTCTGGGAGAACATTCAGCACATTATGCAGTCGATAGGACCATGTGCTTTCAACACAAAACCACAATCACTCATCAGTGATGACACAAAACCACCAACTCATAAATGACAAATACATACAGCACTGTGCAAAAGTCTCATCCAGTCAAAGTAAACAATGTTTGATCTTCGTGCTGGTGTAAAACATATTTTATCTGTCATCTTAGTCATTTCAAAACCTGTCCTATGTCATAAACGGGTGAGACGAAGGACATGGGAGCAAGCATTAGTTTCCAAACGAAAAGTGGGTTTTATTAAACTTAAACAGTTAGAAATAATCAAGATCGCAAGGGATCAAAACAGGGGGGAACGGAGTAAGGCAGACAGAAGGCTGCAACAGATCTGGGAAACACAGGCCTGAAACGCACTTAAATACTAATGACTAACGAGGGTGCAGACAAGAGGCAGCTGGGAGTGGTTATCATGAGGGCAGGAATGAGAGGTGAGACGAATGAGCAGCAGGCATGGCAGGTTAGTGCCACACGAGGGGGGAGACAGGAGAGTCAAGCGGACACGGTGGGCAGGACGTGACATCTGAAAGTCAGCCCTAGCATACCATGTTTCATCAATTAATACGTTACTAATTTTTTTCACTAATTAAGCTAATTAATTAATTGAGCTAGTGATGAAATTTAATGATGCACGGAATGGCTGGGGTGCCCGTGAGGAAAGGTTTGGGAACTGAAATGATGAACTTTTGCATAGTTCTGTACATTAGGTCTGTCACTATCGATTATATCAATAATCAAGTAATCTTCCGATTAATCTAAATTCATTGAGAACTGGGTTCTCTGATTTCCCCCCCCCCCCCCCACAGTCCAAAAACATGCCGAGGTTAACTGCAGTTTCCATACTGCCCATAGGTGTGCCTCTGTGAGTGGATGGTGTGTGAGTATGTTCTGCAATGGGTTGGCACCCATCCAGGAGGAAATGAATGGACAGATATTATATTATATTATATTATATTATAAACATTGCAATTGGCATGAGGCAGAAACCAGCCAGCCACTGCAAGGTACACACTCAGTCATGCATGTGGTCATTGGCACTCCAGTTCATTTATTTAATTTAAGTTGCATGTTTTTGGACAGTGGAAGGAAACTGGAGGATCTGCTGAAAGGCCACACACACACACACACAGACGTAACGTGAAAATTTCACACACATATGAACGTCTTTCATTTTGCTGAATAATCAAGAAGGAAAATTTTAATCAATGCTTTTAAATGGTTGAGTAATCAAGTTTAATCAAGTAATCATGACAGCTCTACTGTATGTGCGGCAGCATTAACCTATTTCATTCTCACGGAACGTGACAGCAGGGCTCTTATTAATGTAATTGCTTACAAAAGAGTGTCACCAAAACCATGTGACTCTAAACAGCTGGCTGTGTGTGCATTGCTATCTGTTACAATTACATTCTGCATTTTATTCTACGTGTATACAAATGTCAATGCGTCCAGAGCCGATGGTTGCAAGGTAGGGAACAACCCAGGATGGGACATCAACCCATCGCAGGACACACTCATGCACAATTCACTCACAGAGGCACACCTACAGACAATTAAGTAACTTCTATTAACCTCAGCATGTTTGGGGACTGTTTGGAAAAACCTGGAGTACCCAGAGGAAACCCCATGACGACACGGTGAGGGGAAAACATGCAAACTCTGCACAGGTGGAGCCGTGGGCAGCATCCATAGTTTAAAGTGTGGAAGCTGCATCTAGAGATGTATTTAAATCTAGCCGGGTCACCCTGCTTCACTTTTGTGTGCTTAACATCCAGGGACTAGCTGAAGACAGAAATGCTTATTAAGGGCCAAGCAAGCCAAAAGGTATTTCACAAATTCTCCTTAACAAGAATACATCAGTAAAAAAGCTGGTTTTCCTTAGAAGTTAAGTATAAAAGATGCAACCAAGCAATCATCATAAGCGTTTAAACAGTAACATCGCCTGTGCCCAGCACAGTTGACATGGGGTGGAAAATAAATAAATTCTCATCATCACCTATATATTATATATAACATTTAAATAATTTGTTTCACAACTGTAGTGAGTGTGCAAAACCGCCCAACAACATGCGCTTTATTTAATGGGACTTTCCAGTAAATGCTACTCCCACCTCTCAGAACTTTGTTTTTACAAATATTGCAAATCGTTGTACTATTACTTGCTGTTAAAAGCATAAAATACCCTCTTATCTGCGAAAGGTATGGATGTGACGTCACAGCAGACGGGAGTCACTGCACTCACACCCACTGAGTGGCAGAAAAATTGAGTGGCATCATTATCGTTGAGCTTGAATGCCATGAAAACACATCTAAAACGGGAAAGAGCTGCAGTTCTATTGATTGTACGAATATATTTTACACTAACGTTATTATTAATTATTACTACTACTACTACTACTACTACTACTACTACTACTAATGCTTGCAGTTAAACAGACACAGAAAAAACATCAATCTTACCAATAATGTCCATTCCTTCAGAGAATATCAAAAATCTAAACATTACACCTCGGGGTCATAGCAGGGGCCCGTGGTACATTAGTTTATAACCTAGAAATGAGTGCAGGGAGTGCAAAGGAGGAGACACAGGTCTACATTTATCTGTACTCTGATAAGCCTTTGCAGCAGCACATTTCTGATACTAAACTTTTTTATTTGGTTGAAGTGCATCCCAATCTATAAGATTTACAGTAATCCGCAATATTTAAAGCAACAAAGACGAAATACTACGAGTCTCATGTGAAACAAGACTTATGACATAAAACACATGTATTCATATATAATAATAATAATAATAATAATAATAATAATAATAATAATAATTGATACTTCATTGATTGTATTTACGGCTCCCTCAATTTGCTCTTTGTAAGCAAGTTGTCTGTGAAGGGCAGCCACCCATAGCGGTGCCCAGAGAGCTGGGGGTTAAGGGCCTTGATCAAGGACCTGCAGATGTGCCGAGGCTAGGTTTGAAACTGGCTTACCCCACTGAGACACATGCTGCCCCCAATATATACATATATATTACACACACACACACACACACACACACACAGAATTAGCCCCAAAACACAGATAAAAATGCAATCTTTCTTAAAATAATTGAGTGGTACCAGTTAAATATTTTGTTTCCACAGAAACATGGACAGTTAAAAATACAACCCAACAGGACTTTAATCCGACACCTGATATTTACTTTGATTAGACCTATATGCATACTGCTTAAATACAGTACTCATATAAATCACAATAACAGTAATAATGAGAAAAAAGCTGCTCATTTAAATAATTACACTTTCCTTTGTGTCAATGCTTGAACACATTAAAGACATCAGTGTTTTTCATTATAAAGGCCCAGCAGATGCAGGCGATAAGTAGCATAATCCTTACCTTACAGTCCTCTGTACGTGATCTGACTGAATAATCCTCTGATAAATATTTGAGGAAGAGGAAATCAAACTCCTCATATTTTTCCTGAGCGTGTTGGTCCAGCCTCATGTATGCCTGGATGCAGCTGTTGCAGGTACCATCCTCATCCACACCTCCACTACCCAAATCCCAAATCAAGTTCTGAAGACTGCAATTCAAACCGTCGGGATTTGCCATCCCCACCAGCAGGTCTGAAATTGTATATGAACCACAAAAAGAAAGACTAAAATTCCTAAAATAAGTCAATAGTAACTGGGGTGACAATGACGATCTGTTGTGAGTTGTAAGTGATGATCCAGCGTCTGTTTTTTTCCAGTGGAGTGTGGTGCAGGCTGACTCCAGATGTTGGTGGTTTTGCGCGTCAGTGCAACGTGGACTTGGAGCAGCGGATTTGGTCAAACTGCTTAGGAGAATGCCACAGTTTCCCTCGTTCTGCACTGCATGGTCCCCGTCAGTTGCGTTGTTCCAGTATTTGCGGCTGCTCTTATCCTTCGACCTAAGCTTAACTCCAGCACACAGCCATAGGTGATCGGAGAGAAGGACGGTGAAAAATAATAAGGATGCTAAAGACATTCGCCATTTCTGTGCCCTCTCGGAATCGGCGCAAGGTTTGTCGTTTTGTTTGGGGGTACAACAGATTTTTAACACGGCATCATCTTCCCTTCGATACATCCAAGCACCCCTGATCATATTTTAGGGGTGCACAAAGATGTTTTCCAGTTGTTTTCCCTCCTCTCCAATTTTTCATCCAAACAATGTCACCTACCTTACGTGCCTCATTGTGTTAGGTTGCATTTGTTTCTCTTTTGAATCGAGAAGTCAAACTTCAACAGGAGCGTCTAACGATCAGCAAAAGATCCATCGCAACGAAAAGAACAACGTAATCGTACCTCTACACCCATCATTTCAGTTATGTTCTAAAGGCATCATTTTACACCTAGCAGCAGAACAGAAACGCATAACAAAATCGCGGTTTTACCTAAATGCCGTCACGCCTGATTAACATTTTTCTCGTTTTTTCTTCCTTCCCTTGCGGGAAAAGCGGCATTTGCTTCTCCTGGTTCAGCTTTCCCTTTCCCCCGTCCCCTCTCAGCCTGTCGCCATCTTCGGCTTGGCAGAGAACACCTTGAGTTTTTTTTAATTGAGTGGGGTGGGGGCGCGTGCGCGCTCGCGTCGTTACCCCTGCTCCATGTCGCCTGTCACTAACCCCGTTTACAACCTCTACATTCATCCCCCAACGTCCATTCATTTTCTCTAGTTACACCTGTCCGAGTGAGGTTTAAGAGTCACATTTAGAAAGTACATGGTTACCTTTTAGTTTGACAGTTATCTGGACGTCAGTCATCGATATTGTTTGGGGCTCGGATGACACGGGCTGACAGGATTAATTACAGGAGGGAAAGGAAAGGAGACGAAGGGCTGAATGTTATTCCCGTGTCGCCTAAACACAGTGCCTTCTAGTTTAGCAAACGTCTTGCTGAAAACCCGTTTTTCCTTAAGGCATCAAATTCTGATATCAGGCATCTCAAATTTAGAATATTTACAATTAAGTTATTGTATGGTGGTTGTAAATTCTCACTTTAATTGTGTAAGACTGTGCTGTTTTGAAGTATAAACTAGTTTTTCATTGTGCTATGAAGAAACTACACGACTGGGAGCCGACTGCCCACCTTTTTTCACTTCATAACTGTTATTTTCCTAAATATAGACCTTGACCATGTTATTGTTTCAATGTCGAATTTATGGTTAAATGCATTGAATTATGGACAGTGTCACGACCTGCTCGTTCGATAGTCTTGTGTGCCACGCCCCCCTCGTTACCGCGTGTTAATTCCTGATTGTAATCACCTGTTTCCTGTTATTTTCGGTTTGTCCTGTGTACTTAAGTCCAAGTCTGAGTCCGTATCCCTAGATCTGTCGCGACCCGACCGTAACAGTCAGTATTAAACAATAAACGTTGAAACTGAATTGATTTTTTTGGTCAGATTTCCAAATTGAAAAATTCTGAAAGATTCAATGTTGATATAAAGTGAAACATTGAAGATCAACGTTGTTTCAACCCATTTGTCTGATATGGAATCAATGTCATTTCAACATACGTGTGCTAGCTAGCCTATTTAGGGTAGCTATAGGATAAATAACTAAATAAAACGAACGCAGACAGACAAAATACACTATAAAACGTTAAAAGTTTTGGATTAAAAACATTTGACTTAGCCTACAGCTATGTTTAGTAATATCTTATTAATATACTATAAATTGTCAGGTGAGTTAAGTGAACAAAGGTATCAGGCATCACGGAAGCAGATAGAGACATGAGAACACGTTCTTTATTAGTGATCTTTAAGAGTCAACAGGCACCCAACGAAACCAAACACGGATGGGAGACACAAGGTTGGATCGTACCGGGTGCACACAAAACACGGCAAACATACGCGCAACAATAGAGAAATTAACATTAACAACAGCAAGACAACAAGGGCTATTTACAATAGGGGCATGCTGGGACACGCGCCCCGCCCGTGCTACATTAAATTCAGGATTTAAAAGAAGTAACGTCCACTGTGCAGTTGAATGTCCTTTGCATTAGAACAGATTAGACCACTGTACCTGAACTAAGTAGTGATTACTAAACAAATATTGGTCTTTGTGCTCAAGGGTTAGCAGCCTGTAAAATGTAATGCATAGCATCTTTCACTTCATTCATTATCAGTGACTGCTACATAAACATAAGGAACAGAATCATTTGGGCCAGGATATTATTTTTGCTTCATCTGTGCTAAAGAGCTGATTAACCATCTGGTCATTGAGGACACTGTCTGTTTCTGCTTGCCATTTGCTTGGTTTCCTCATTGTGTTTCTGGTCGCCCTACTTAAACCCTATGTTTATATTAGCCAGTACTCCTTCATGCCCACATCGCCTGCATCTCGCCAGACTCTGTACCTCCAGTGGAGCCCACATCTCCCCAGACTCAATGCCTCTAGAGGAGCCCACATCCCGCCAGACCTCGTGCCTCCAGAGGAGCCCACACCTCCCTAGACCCTATGCCTCCAGAGGAGCCCACATCTCCCCAGACTCAATGCCTCTAGAGGATCCCACATCCCGCCAGACCCCGTGCCTCCAGAGGAGCCCACATCCCGCCAGACCCTATGCCTCCAGAGGAGCCCACATCTCGCCAGAGCCCACGTCTTCCCAGACCCCGTGTCTCCGGAGGAGCCCACATCTCTCCAGACCCTGTGTCTCTGGAGGAGCTCGCATCTCCCCAGACTAAATGGCTCCAGAGGAGCCCGAGTCTCCCCAGACCCCGTACCTCTGGAGGAGGCCACATCTTTAGACCCTGTTTCTCCTGCAGTCTTGTCAATGCGCGACTCCCCAGCTGATCCTTTGCTAGCCAAGGGTCATACATTTTTAAATACATGCCTGCTAAGGTAAAGATATGTAATCATATATATTTAACCATTATTCAGCAATATTAAAGGTCCAGCCTAATTCATTTACCCTCTTCCCATAATTAAAAGCAGACATGTATAGTCTCTGTTATTTAGGCAGGTTCAACAGGACTGTAAAGTATAAGCGGACTACAAGTGCTTTACATCAGTAACTTAATTACTTAATTACCACAACCGGAAGCACTGTCTAACTGATGTGTAGCAATTTCTAAGCTTTTATAGTTTTTGTTAATTAAAAATTATAGATTACAAATTATAATTGGGCAACACTTTAGTACTTTGATTTGCCTGGCCAACACATGTACAGTTATAGAAAATGGATCAACACCCTCCAGATTACAAATTCAGCAGTGCCATGATATAAATAAAAGTAATGTATTGATATTATCATAATTTTCCTTTAAAATGTTATAACTATGCAGGAACCGAACCAGCAACAACAGAAAACAAGGTACAGAGCTGAGCAGTGTGTGACTCAGAGGGTTAGGACGCTGTGACTGGAAGGTCATTGGGTCAAATCCTAAGGTTGGCAGAGTGCTGTTACCATCGAGCTCCTGAGCAAGGCCCTGAACCATCAGCTACCATGTGAACGGTCTGACCTAGAGTTCTCTCAATGATGCACTTTGCTTTGGGTAAAAGCATCTGCTAAATTAAGATGAGATAAAAGGTAACTAATATATTAGAAATACAGTTGCACACATGCAGTGTGACTCTTTATATCAGCAACAGAGCTTATTAACTGGCAGCGCCTTCTAGGTTGGGTTGAAGATTGTAGAATGCATCCATTATAACACATTATCATAGCTCCCTCTGCAGGAACTGAGAAATAAACAAATAGCAGAAGGAATTATTAGGTAAGCATCATTACTGATATACCGAGGGAGAATATGCAGACTCCACACTACACGGGGAGAACATACAGACTCCACACAATGAGGAGAACATGCAGACTCCACACTACACGGGGAGAACATGCAGACTCCCCACAATGGGGAGAACATGCAGACTCCACA
>JAODKE010000040.1:4678646-4691097 GCA_026779605.1 Mormyrus hasselquistii | reverse complement strand
GAAGATTTTGGTGTGAATTTCCAAACACACCCCCCCCCCTCCCTTTGCCCCCGGTGGGGGCGGGGGGGGGGGGGGGGGGGGGGAGTGGGGGAGGGCCAGTCCATCAGCGGGCGCTTACACCGTCATATGCTAGGGGTAACTTAAAAACACCAATTAACCAAACTGTGTAGGAGAGGAAACTGGAGAACTTGTGGGAAACCCGCATGACCCAAGAAAAACATACTCTAAGCTTGAAACTAAAACCTTAGTAAAGTCATTTTAAGTTACAAACAATTAAAGTATCAATATCATAAAGTGCGTCTTTTAGTTGCTAGTATCAGTTTAACAGCAGAGTCTCCAAAAAGATTCTTCTTAACTGAAAACATTCAACGGATGTGTGGTTATGTGTGTGTGTGTGTGGATTAGATTTATATTACATTATATAATGTAATAAAAACTCTGCGAATGCAATCAAAAAAGCAAAAATGCCAAAAGTCTCATATTTTGTTTGGTTACTTTTAGAAATGAATGGTGAGTCCCCACAAAGATATAATTACAAACCGGTGTGTGTGTGTGTGTGTGTGTGTGTTTTGGAGGGGGGCACAGTAATTAAAGTATGTTGCGCTGTTAATGATTTTTATGTGACGCCCATTTCACAAAATGTAACTGCTGAATGCAAAAGGATCGAAAAGAAGTTTTTCCAAATATGTTTCTTTGAGTTGATACATAATTTCATGAGCTGACGGTTCATGCTATAAATCTCCTACATTATCTCAGCACACGCTTCTTTCTCCTTATGACCCTTCAGACCCGCAGCGATTGTTCACATCACTTTTAAATTTGCTCTAATTTCAAAGCCAACAATGCTTCAATGGATTTTGAATCTTAAATTGCGTACAATGCCTTTTTTTCAGGTTGCATAATTCAATGCATATTCTGCACCGGTATTTCTCAGCCCAGTCCTTCTGGACTCCCAAGACACTCTGTGTTTTTGGGGAACTGGGAGGGAGCAAAATATGAGCCATATTTTGTCACCCATGCCAACAGCCATTGTGCAGTCACGCCTGTTAGTCGCAATATAGTCTTCGTTAATTAATAACAGCTTTCGTTAGACTCCTGTTGTCAGCTGATGCTAAGCCGTTACCATAAGAACAACGTAATAAAAATGGCAGACACCCTTTAGCAGACATAGCCGCCGCCCTACTACAGTAGCCTAATTGTTTACCAGGTGTAGGTTATCAAGCAAGGATGCCGAAAGGTGATTCTTGTTATTTTAGTTTCCTTAGAGTATTTTTAATATTATTGCCCGGTACATTCACCACAATAAAAGAACTTACAATAATATCTGACAAGTGTGAGAAGACGTAGCACTGTCTTTAGAAAAACTTTGCACCATTATTTATATGAATGAGCACGTGTCCCCTATTCTCATAGACAAACTTTCTACGGCGGTCCTAAGCCTCCAGAATGCAGCGAATCCACGTCGGGCTTTGATTCAGTCACTCAGGTTTGGTAGCTATCAGTAGTATGTGCTCTGCTGTCCTTGTTTAACCTGAGTGTTACTCTCCCACACATGTGAAGGAGATCGATGTTTGTTAAGCACACAAACACATAAACACATAGTAATACAATCTGGCCTGGACTCTGGTTTTTATTCCATCCTCTTTCATTTAAGCCTGCAATGTGTGGTTCCAGGATAAGGGTGTTAAAAGGTCAAGCTGTTCTTGATGAGTGATGCCTGTCAGATTAGTAGAGTTTGACTCTGATAAGAAGATTGACAGAGACGAGACACCGCTGGGCTCACACTCATCTCAGCATTAACAACTGAACCTGTGCACACAGTGATAAACTTAAGTCAATGAATAACCTCCTACAGGCTACGATCATTACTGTCTGTCAGACTGAGGAGCACATTGGCACTTACCAAATGATAAAAAAAGGAGATCAGGCCAGCAAAAGCAACCATCTATTCTAGTAGAACTGACTCTGAAACGCTTTCTGCAAACATGGATATATTCCTTTATATAATATTCGACTGAACTTCATAAGTATATTGCATTTTTAAGGGAATTATGGAAAACTGAGTTTTGCAGGATTTTGCCATTCTGACCACAGCCAGTTACACAAGGGAAAGGAATCCATTGTTACAGCTGATAGGAAACATGAAGGACATAGAAAAGTAAATATAAACAATAAAATATTAAAATGGACATATAAAAAATGCTTCGGTGTGATATCCAGGTGCACATTAATGCTGGACGTGCCCTGCCTGTTAAAAAGGGGGCTTCAAAAAGCCGTCCCCACCACTGCTCTGCCCCCCCACCCCCAATGGATGTTCGGCCGTAAGGGGTCTCCGGCACCTGAAATAAGTCTGGAGCCGCTGCCCCTATTAACGTGCACGGTGATGATGCCTTTAACTTTTTCCCGCATCGCATTAACAATAACAACGACATTAGCACTGCATTGGTGATACACTGTTCATTTCTGTAAGCTGTTTTGCCAGGGTGAGTCGAGGGTTATCACATTTCTGCCACTCGGGCAAAGAATGTCGCTATGAATAATAAGAGAGTAAGTTCATAAAATGTTTTATCAGTAGGTGGCAGCAAACACTTGTTTCATTAAAGGGCGGATTCTCAAATGCACTTAAGTCAAAGAAGCGCATAGCTGCTCACACATCTAATCACACATGTTCCCCATTAAGCGTGAAATGGTTACCATTTAGACAAGGGTTCTGGCCAGGTAGTTCCATTGGGGACCCTTCACTTAATATACGTAGTGTATGTGTCAAGTGAATGTATGTGTATGAAAATACGGGACGGCTTCATTCAAAACAGAGCCTTTCATGATTCATCCGTAAACATGCAATCTGTGCAACGTCGGTCACTTGACGACGAGGGCGTTTCTGCCTGTCCCACCCTCGCAGGAACACAAGTACATGCGCTGCAGCTTAGGGTTGTAAGGATGCACTACTTCATTTGAATGTATTTTTTACTCACATAGCTTATTTTTTAATTGACCAGTTATTAAGCTGGATTGATTGGTGTTTTGACAAGGCAGATATCACGTGAATCTAGCCATATAGTAATAATATACAGTATATTTATATAAACTAATACATTTCTATATACTATTGTTTTATATAATTCTTAAATAATTATAGAAATTATTCACATCCATTGGATTGGATTGTAAGATTTTCTTCCAAATGTATGTAAAATTTAATTTTTTTTTAAAAGTGTTTGTTCTGCTTTCTGAACACTGCAATATTGCATTTGGCCATGTAGAGGTTTATGACTTAACAGAGCCCTCCAGAACACTACAGAAAAATGCAATTAAAAGCACAGAATGTGTTTAAGGGTCATTTATATGTGACACGGCCACATTTTGATGTATCTCTGCTTAAAGTGCATAAATCACCTAAATCCGTTTGAACCAATAGAAGAAACACAAACACACACACACACACACACACACACACACACACACACACAAAATCAGCTGCTCTCTTTTTACATACTCACATATGAGAATTGACCCCAATGTGTACAGTGGCAACTTGTACAATTTATTTCCTAATTTAATTCCAGGCATTGATGTTTTGCATGAACACCTGACTCAACATAATGAGGTACTAATTAGCAGATTAACTGAACCAAATCTCACCATACAAGGACAGATTTAGGAACCATCCGATTTTAATAGGACAAACTGGATGTCATAAAACATTCCTAGTAATACTTTTAAATGACTTTAATCAATAATCATTATGCTACAACCACTGACCATGCCAATGAGGAAGGAGAAAGAACGCTGCTATCCTGCTTCTACTGCCTTCAGATTTCCTGCACAGCAGTACACATGAAGCAGGAGACATTGGGTGGAGCCAAAAACCAGTCAGGCTGTGGGTGGATACCACTTTTTAATGTCAGAGATGACCGGCATCTGATTCAACAGTCCCTCGTGAATCAAGGGATAACATCAAGTGACCTTCAAAAAGAAAGGGAAGCTTTAAGAACAGGACTGAAGTCCCACAAAGCAGAGAAGGTCCAGGCTGGAGTTCACAAAAGACCAACTTCTACGATGAGTCCAGTCTTCAGCTCTGCCCAACACCTGACCATTTGATGGTTAGATGGAGACCTGAAGAGGCCTACGTGCCCCAGTGACTCGCTCCCACTGTCAAAAACAGAACTGGGCTTATTTCACCAGATATTGATTGTTAAGCCCTTCCTAAGTAAAAACATTCTTGTTGTATTATTTCATAATTGTCACACCCTGTATTCCTGCCCCCTCAGTCTCTCCCTAATGTGGCTGTAAGGAGCCAGAATTGTTGATCATTTGTCTTTCCTCTCAATTCAGCCCTCGAATGGATCGCTCCAGCTGCCCCTCATTTACTTTTTCATTAATCCAGTATACGAGCGCCTCCCCAGTCTAGTCATTGACGTTACTCCCAGCTGTGCCTTTGCCAAACCTCTTTACCAGTGTTGGTTCTGTTCCCCATGATCCCTTTGTTTTCCTGCCCTGTTTTGTTGGTTTAATAAAGCCCCTTCATCTGCACGTCCTTCTGTTCCTGCATCTCCCGGCATAATAATGGTTATAAACTTTGCATTACTGAATGTTTAGCAACATTGCATTTTTTGGAATTTTGAGCAGTTGTCATTTTCTGCAAATAAAGGACAATTTTTAGGGAGGAATGTGGAATCAAATATAGTCAATAGTCTAAAAACGAATAAAAACACATATTATGCAGACTGCGGTTTCCCCCCATAGTCCAAAAGCATGCTGCGGTTCATTGAAGTTACCTAACTGGCTGTAGATGTGTGCAACTGATGTGATTATGCCATGCAGGGTGGTGGCCCGTCCTGGGTTGTTCCCTGCCTTGGATCCAGAATAGACCCCCCTCAACCCTGAACAGGACAAGCGGCTACAGAAAACGGATGGATGGATGGACATATTGTTCAGAAACATACCCATAAACTGGAAAACCAGTGAAACTCAAAATTTGGATATATAGTCTCATTTTTCTTTCAAGGCTGTATCCATAGGAGTCAGGCAGATATATTTTATATTAAAAACCACAAATTAGCAGCACCTATCCACCTGTTTTCGTAAACACTGAAATAATAACACAGCCAATACATCGTATAAACATATGAAAACCAAATCAAATGTGCTTTAAAAATCTCCAAAGCACTGTAACTGCCTTCTGCCATGTTTTCGCTGACAAACAAACAAAACCACATTGCATGCCGCGTCTGTGAACTTGCATCTAGGAGTCTGTTTAGTTGATGCTAGACAATATTTAACATGAATTTTTTAAAATGCATAATCAGTTCTGGTTTTAATTATACTTAAAATTTGAAACAGTAATACTAACTGTCAAGAATTTCACTGTGGTTTACCATGAACCCAAGTAACCATTTCATCCCTACACGCATACATCTATAACATGATGCAGTAATTTAATGCACTTTTTACACATGACATTCACATATTCCAGGGTTTAAGGCACCCCTTAATTTACTCTGTGCAGTAATCTAAACTTAGCATTCATTCATTATTTGAAAGACTACAAAAATTCAGAACTCATTCTTTTGACTTCATATACATTGAGGATATTCATAGTGCCATTTTCCCACGTCAATCCCATTTCCACAGAAATAAGAAACAGGTAATAGTGAATTATATAATTAGTATAAACATGTATAACCAACAGAGGCAATACACACTGATAGGATGATCTCTTGAACAATCTTCTGTGCACAGATTTATAGGGCTTAGACGTAATTCACTCATTTGATTCCAACTGCCACAGATGTTACCTGTACAGCAACGAGGAAGAAAATGAAAACTGGCAGCCAAAGATTACTGCTAAGAATTCTTTCGAGAAACATTTTCTAATAGTATTAGAAGCCCCTTGGCATATTCCCTTTTGAAGTTCTGAGCTGCACTTATAAACACAGACGCTAAGATCACCGCAATCTGAAAATGACCTATAGGGCAAGGAGGAGACAGACCTTGTCTGGCTTTATGTACTCCATATGCTTATGGCTATCAGATGTTTTGGTCCAGAACTGGCAGTTAATATGAAGTTTTATGGTAGATACATCTAGGAATGGTAGATAAACGGAAGGAATATACATTAAAAAGTTCTATTTATCTTCACATTGTGACTCTTCTGCTATGAATGCTGGTGCCTTTTCATTCGTCTGCTTTTAAAAGGACGTCATGGATACCCTGAACAATTTGGTTAATATATATATAAAAAAAGAACAGCTTGAAAATTCAGATTTTGTCACCCACTCCCTCCAGTCTCCCAGTGATTTTTATGCAGCAGAGTTGACCAATGACTTTCCGTTTGATTCAACTCCCAGGCTGCTTTTGATTATGAATCATTAGTGGAAGATGAATGGGGCTCATAATGTGTAAATGGATGTTCTCGTACCTGGAATATACTTTAACAGTAGATTTATGAGCTTTGATCATACCGTAATGTTTGTACAGGTGATGAATATTGCGAAGCCTTATCAGTTATCATTTGATATGGGTCCATGGTTATCGGTGCAGTATTTTTCGTCAGAATAGGAGGGCTTGAAATAAGTGCGGAGCGTGGGGAGCTGTTGGGTTTTGGTGGGCTGTCAGCAACAGGACCACACTGCAGATGTGAAGTGGTGGGGGGGAGGGGGGGGGAGGGGCAGTTTGCCAAGAAGGCACCTGCACAGCTTTAGGGGCTGTCAGGGCCGACGAGGAGCCATCAGGCTTTGTTCAGTTCGGAAAAACATGGCCGAGCCCGACCCCCAGCCCAAGATGAGCCGACTGCCCAGCCGCTTACAAGCTGCATGTGTAGCTCATGTCTGCTACTCGTCTCTCTTTGCAGGCACTTTCTTTTTATTGGAAGTCATAGTTCTTGGAAGCTGCAACGTTAACCAAATCACTGATCATATATTTTACGATCTACAAAAATAAAGTTACAATTGCAACCCATTAGTTATATTGTGTTTTTTTTTCTGTGAGCTGCTTCAGAACATATATTTCGGTTCCTGGACAAAGCAATCAGCACAGTCAAAGACAGGAGAGCCACGCAGCGCGAAAGACTAAGTGCTAATCATGACCCAGAGTCCCTAGCGAACTCAACTGCGAGACCACTGCGCCTTGGAGAGATGTAATAGAGCCCCTACATATCCAGCCTGAGTGGTTTTACCTTAAGAGGAGTCATTTGTTAGTTTAATGAGAAAATCACCAGGAGTATCGGCTCTCTGGGAAAGGCAGCAAAAATTTCCACTTGATCTGCCTCTGATGATTGAATCATAACAAGTGCCTCAGCCCCACAAACTTAACACCTTATGTTATTTCAGATGTGGATTGAAAAAAACCCCTTGAATTATGTGTATATTTATCCTCCTGCCCGCACATTCTGTCTATTGATATTAAAGATGGAGGAAATAAAAGGAGGACACAGTTTCTCAAAACACAACCTGTAATTCATGCCTTTTTTTTTTACGGCTCGTTTGTAAAATCCTGCCGGCCAGTTGGGTAACACTGTGAACGGGTGACATATTGCGGAGCCTCTTAAAAGTCAATCAGGCGGCATTGGAATGGGGCTTAAATCTGGAATGTCGGCATCGCCAAGGCCAATAAACATAGATTGCCTTTCAGAACGTCCACCCTTGATTTGCTTTGATTAGCAAGGCCAAGCTAATAACTTTGTCTAGTATAAACAGACAGAAATTGAAGGAGATTTGGAAAAGACCTGCAAGTGCTGTTGAATATTCTGCTCTGCTTGAGCCCCTTTCTAAATCTCAGGGACATTTTCAGTGATAAAATGACAGTCTCTTAAAAATCAGAAAAGAAAGAAGCAGGGCCCCAACAAACCATGCAACCAGAAGGATTTCATGGAAAAAGGTCCGTTTGACTGAAGGGTTGTAACTCTTACCACAATCCTATACAAATATCCTGTTGAAGTTTAGGGAAGTAACATGCTGCAGTGGTTATTGTGACGGCTTAAAGGGCCATGATATGTAGAGATCATTATAACTAAGTCAACCATGGTTAAACACTTTGGTGCTCCACAGATGTTATGCCGGAAATATTGTTGATCCATTGAGGTGTGGCACCTCCTCAAGTCTCTCCCATCCATCTGTACATGGTGACGGTTCTCTGCTCTAAGAGTGCAGAATTACAGTTGAGTGCGCTTGTTTTCACAGACAGACGCTGGGGTGCAAAAACAGCAAAACAGACAAACAACTAAAATTGATTAAAAGTTACTCCCAGGAAAACAGCACATGCTCTTTATCACCTCAGAAATAGGCAGCACATGGAAGGCTGCCAGTATCGGAAACCAAATATTCTCCAAGAGACAACTAGAAAAGCATATGGGCTCTGGTGTGATGTATTGAGTTGTAACCAAAACCTCTCTACACAGTATCTGATGTTGCAATTTTGTCCAAAGAAAGACAATAAATGTATAACAGACAGACACAAATGGTTCTTTTGTTAATATAATACTAGCTATATATAATCTAAATATATGAAGGAATAAAAAGAATTCCTAAGGTATTGTGTAAATGTAACTTGAACGCTTGTTTTGTTTAAGCAAATAAGGCAAATATTTACGCAAAAGTAATGACCTGCAGATTCGTGAAAACACAGAAACAATCAAATGCTAATGGCTTTGGCTCTTTTTACCCAAAAAAGGTGATCGGCTGAGCAGAATGTTTTCATACAAACAAATCCTAACTTACCCATGAACTCAAGCAGCAAGAAATGATGTTGATGTGATGCAGAAAATGGTACAAACAAAAAGCAAAATGGCAAGCATGCCCTCCAGACCAATCCTTGATTTACAGAAGCATGTTCCTGTAAGCATTCACGATGTAAACCTTTCAATGACAATGCAGAATCTATTTCTATAAAGAACCTACAATGAATCCACTTATCCATCTCTAGCAAAGGATTCATCCACAATGTCAAAACTGAACAGAGTCTGCTCTATGGCTTATAACACAGAGTGTGAAATGTAAATTCAACATGAATTTTGATATACTTCTTTTTTTCCAAAGATGATAAAATGATTCAATTGATATACCTTAACTTGTATAATTTTCTTTAGAACTATCGAAGGCAAATAATACTAACAATATGTTCAGCAATTACATGCATTTTTTATGACAAACAAAGTAAAATCTGGAGCAAAGCAATTTTTATGAGCTTTTATGGTTCCTGTAGATGTTTGTAAAAATTGCAACATATTGTTTTATTTATTACAATTAATTTTTGAGTAGATAGATAATGATTATGTAGATTAAGTGATATTACCTAAAAGTATCGAAGAGACGTGGAAACTTACCATTGCTTATCTATCAGTATTATGAATTAATGGAGGGATATTTTATGATTTACTACATGTAGATTGTGCTCTGTGACCCTGACTAAGAAAAGTACTTGGAAGATGGATGGTTGTTTGGAGTTAATAAGGTATTTTATTTAAAAATGCTCCACCTCCCCTGAGCACCAGGCACAATGGCAGCTCATCAACCTGCTTAATTAACGTAGATTAAAAGCATCTGTTTTTTCTAAGTGTTTTCCTGTACTGAGGATTTGCTTTTTGGTTGCCATTGGTTGCATTTGGTTGTATATGACGTCTGTCTGTTCTTCTGGATATCTGGCTCATCATCTTGTGATTTGGAGTTCCTGATTCTTCCCATGTTATTCTTGCCAACTGTGTGACCTTCTGCCTGTGTTTGTATGGCGCGTTTGCTGGGGAAGCAGTAAAAAAAAAAGCCAATAGGATGTTGGGTTACATCTCTAGGTGTGTGGAGCTTAAGTCAAAAGAGGTAATGCTACGATTATACAATTCATTGGTAAGACCCCACCTACAATATTGTGTGCAGGTCTGGTCACCATACCTTAAGAAGGACATTGCTGCCTTGGAAAGGGTACAATGGAGGGCTACAAGAATGATTCCTGGTCTTAGAGGAATGTCTTATGAGGAGAGGTTAGCTGAACTGAATCTGTTCAGCCTCGAGCAAAGGAGACTAAGGGGGAACATGATCCAGGTGTATGAGATTCTAACAGGTCTGGATGCTGTTCAGCCAAATGGCTACTTTAATATTAGTTTAAATACTAGAACTTGTGGCCATAGGTGGAAATTAGCAGGAGAACATTTTTAAATGAATTTGAGGAAGCACTTCTTTACACAGCGTGCAGTTAGAGTATGGAATAATCTTCCTGCTAGTGTACAAGGTAAAACCCTGGGTTCCTTTAAATCAGAGCTAGATAAGATTTAAACAACTCTGAACTATTAGTTAAGTTCTCCCCAAACGAGTTTGATGGGCCGAATCAATTATGTTCTTAATATTTAGATTTGGTTTTGTTAGTCTTCGTGTCCCTCCTCTACCACCAGCTGCTTTTTTTCAATCATGGACTCTGATTCAGAGAATAAAACTTAGCACTGTCAGGACGGAAAGGCGCCGCTTCACATGCATCCTCTCGTCCTATCAGAAAATGTGCATTGAAAACTATAAAGGCACATCCCAGAAGAAAAGAGTGATGCAGCTTCGGGAAGCGAAATGACTCCTGTTCAAAGGCAGCTGGGGTTTTCAGACACATTCATACCCAAAGGAGTAAGTTAACCTTCTACCTTCATGTTTACTTAAGTTGCTGCTGTGAGCCACAGGAGAGACAAGACATATTTTGCGTGATATGTCTTACAAGAGGAAAAGGCATGTGGAGAAAAGTGACGTGGACATGAAACTGTTTTGCCAGTGTTTGCATTAAAACCACAGCATGTGACACACTGGAATTCATCAGCTGCTGTCCAAACTCATCATCATACATAATAATTAACAATTAATAATGTAAAAGGAAAGCAGAGGGATTTAAATCTGTCAGCATTCAAGCAATAGGTTGTTATTTCTATAATTTGAAATACTATAAGGGAAAACACATGTACTCCAAAATGATTATTAGAAACAGAGTTTTTTGCGTCTTAATTCAACCTCAATGATAAGTTTATAGTGACACATGATTTCAAAAGTAAATATATCAAATCCTATTTTAAAATTCTGTTGCTACAACTGCTGCTATAATTCAACAAAGTGCCAGGCCGCTGACACTTAAGTTTGGCCTGGAAATGGCGAGAAGGCTAACGCCCTGACTGAGCGCTCCCTGACACCAGATGAAGCTAGCAGCTGACAGCTGGAGACCAGCCACCAGGGATGCCCGCCATATGTCCCAGATCATGTTGGCAAGTTTGATTTTCCCTTCGTTTGTTCCACCTACCCCTAATTCAGCACTGTGCTTCTAAAGACTCTACCAAAGCTGTGAGTAATGATTGTTATGCAGGCATTTCTGATAAGTTTCATCTGAAAACAAGCAGAAAGTTGGTATACTCTATGTCTACCTAGAGTAAATAGACTTAGTTATGAGTTCAATATATTAATCTACTTATTTCCTCTTGAGATACAGTAGTTCTTTTGTAGAGGACATATTATTATTAATTATTATTATTAATATTAATATATACCTTAATGTTAATGTTATATATTATATAAGATGTTATACAGTACTGTGCAAAAGTCTTAGGCAGTCAAAGAAAATGATGTTTAAATGATCTTTATATTGGTGCAGAACTATGTCTGCCAAAGTGTGTTAGCTTAGCCATTCCAAAACCTCTTCTAAAATCACCACATTATTTCCAGCGACCATGCAATACACCCATGTATTTTTTGACTCGACCACTAGCGCACCTCATATAGCTAATGGGAACGATAGGAGGAAAAAGGAGTATCCTCAAAAAATCCACGCAACACATGCAGATGATGTCACATAACACGGGGAGAATGTGCAGACGCCATACATACAGAGGGAGAACACGCAGATGCCACGCACCACGGGGAGAACGTGCAGACACCATACATACACAGGGGGAACATGCACACATCGCACATGCACAGAGCAGAGTTGACTTTTTGACTACAAATATGCTACCCACTGAACCACTGCACCACCCCCATACTGGAAATATAGATCCATTCCTGCAGTTTTATTTTGCAGTGTAACCAAACCATAGTTATGATACATATTGAGTGAGAAGCAGTTGTATTGCTTCTATCATAAACCACAGCACATGGATAGTATGGGAACTACACTCCTTATACTTACTTACGGCAACATCAGCATTTTCAAAGGCTTTTAATTAAAATCCTTTCCCTCCCACGTGGGGTTTATGGGGAGTGGTATGTCAGGTTCTTCCTCCTGACCTCCTGGCCTCCCAGTCAAGGCAGCCCCCTAATACGAGCCCCCTGGTTGGGGCCCAAAGTTTCCCTTGGAAACACAGGAAATGAAAGCTGGAGTCAGTGGGACCCTTTGCCGTGAGCTGACATTCCTGAGACATTGAAAGGACACAGGCGGCTCTCCCTCAGGCGTGTCCTTTAGTGTCTGAACAGAGATTGCCTTTTATGCACAGGGAGACATC
>JAODKE010000040.1:4631799-4649051 GCA_026779605.1 Mormyrus hasselquistii | reverse complement strand
ATATATAATTTCCTATAGTGAAATTGCAAGTATCAGATGTTGACAGTATTCTTTCAATTTAGCTCCTACTGAACCATGTATATTCAGATTTTTTTTTATCCAAGCCATTGCAGGATTTGTTGATTTTGTCCATATTTAATTATCTCTAGCTTATTATTTTCCACTTTTTCAAAGTTTTTCTCAAATATGTATCAAAAGGCAAAGTTCAACCATAAAGATTGTGATTTATTGACTTAACACAGAAATACTCGCTGACCTCAGCTTTGATGATCAGATGGGAGTATTCAGCTGGAAAGATGACGAACATGTCTGCCTTACGGAAATCCTGTGAGTTCAGTAGCCCAGACCAGGCCAAAGCTGTAAGCGAGTGATTACAGGGAAGGGAAGCAGGTCTAAAAATGCTAGCAGTACTTTGATTCTAATGATGGATTTGATAAAGAAAAATATTTGACAAAGTAACACCCCCACACAGCCCAATATTTTTTTAACAGACATATTTTTAATGGTGCAGCCCATTTTTGTTTAAATTAAGCCACACTGTATCGGGGTAAAACTGGATAAATGATTTCATTGTCAAAGCAATTCACAGCCATTACAATAAATTTTCCATTAATTATCTAATTGGAGTTTAATGAATTATCCAGTTTTATTAAATTAAGTTATATCTTAATGATGCACAACTGAAAATATTCTGCAGAATGTATTGCTGAATACAGGACAAACTGTTGTTAGCAATATATTATATAGGTATTTGATTTAATAATTTTTTACTCCAACAAAAATAATAAACATTCTAGCATGTCTTATTATTTTAAAATATGCAACGGTACAGCTTGTTTTCCTTTACGGAGTTCTTTAAGTGATAAGTATGTAAGCAGGCCTGCATAAGCTTTCCAGGACTGATTCTACCTCAAAGGCTCAGACCATCCCATTCCCCAGCAAACCTGAATCACCAGGTTTCAATCCCTGGGAAGTTAGAACTTTCATCGGGACACAAAGACTTTTCTACTAAGTGGATGGATGATCCAGCAAACTTTGGATCAGGATATTTGGAGGCAAATGTCATATATTTGATAAACTAGCCAAAGAGCTGGCTCCAACCTTCCATCCATCCATCCATCCATCCATCCATCCATCCATCCATCCATCCGCTTATCTGGTAAGAATGTTTAAGGTTAGGAAGGTGGATCGTTTCTCATAGGTAATGAGATAAGAAAATAAATGTGCAAAGCCACACGCCATAGGCATTTTCAGTGAGCCAAAAACAGATAAATGCAGATAAATCACTGGGCTGGAGAAAAATATAGAAACTAGGGAAAATTCATAAAACATGGTTAGAATATGCGGAGTCCACACATAGAGACGCAAGAGAGCCGACTAGAGACACATCAGAGGTGGAGATTTCAGGTTGAGAAAGTACAAATCCAGACCAGGATTTTGTTTCAACCAACCAGTTGAGTCTTCTGTGACTGTGACTCTTTGTACTCAACTGGTTGGTTGAAACAAAATCGTGGTCTGGATTTGTACTTTCTGGACCTGAAATCTCCACCTCTGAGACACATACAGGAAAGTAAATCGCAATGTTCATTCATTTTATAATCTTACCATTTATTTTATATACATTAAGTGCATTTTTAATAAGCAGAACTACAAACAAAAACTAAACAGTTAATTTTAAAATTAACTTCTTGTGTAGGGAATTGCTGCAAAAATAACCTTTTTATGCAATAGTCGATTGTTGGGTTTTACCACACATATCACAAGCTTGGACAACAGTGCCTCATGCAGTAATCCCCCATCTATCGCGGAAGTTACATTCCAGACCCATCAGCGATAGGTGAAAATCTGCGATATAGCAGGGGTGTGATAGCTGAACCGCGATATAGTGGGGGACCTCTGTACTGCTTAGAGTGATTATTGTCCATTATGTGCACCCAGGGCCAGGGAGAGAACGTTTGAATTACAGACTGGAGTTTAACTAGATATTCTGGGTCCCCTAACAAAATGTGACTTTGGGCTCCCACTGTATCATTTTATAATTTTACATATGCAATGGCCCCAGCAGGGGTAGCCAAAGTCTGTACTAAAAGTACTTATAGTAAACTAAATAAAAAAGGAGTACAACTCACTACTTGAGTAAAAACAAAAATGTATCTAGAAAAAAGACTACTTGAGTAACAAGTTGCTTTACAAAATCTGAATTTGTTATTAACTAACCGCACAATCATCATCACAGCCAATCAAAGAACAAGTCAGGTCAAGTTGGGGAGTATGCACTGGTACAGCGTGTTGCTGCACCCACCACATGACAAAACACCTTGGGATCCTGGTTGGCGCCCCCCCAGACTGACATGCAGCCCAGTCCCACCCTCCGGAAATGGCCGTCTATCTGTCGCAGCCAGGTGTTACGTGGGCATCCCCTTAGCCTGGTCCAGCCCTTGGGTCCTCAGCAGTGAGGATCCTGTGAGCCGGATCACCCTCAGGGAAACGCCTGACATGGCCGTAGTACCGAAAGAGTCCAGTCTTCGTCTCAGCTCACTGAATAGCATCCAACTCTCACAACCATACAGCAAGACAGGAAGCACCAGGACTCTAAAGACTTGGACCTTTGTCCTACGACAAAGATATCAGGAGCACAACACACCCCTTTCCAGCGACGTCATGACCACACAGGAAGAGTCACCAGAGACATGAATGTCGCTGCCGAGGTAAGTGAACCTCTCGACAAGGTCGACACTTTCTCAGCAGACGGACACATTGCTGATGACTGTGCCCCAGAGATTATTAATTCTGCTCCAGCACACTCGCATACCCAGACACTCAGGCTCCTCGCTCAGTCTCCCATGAAGATCACAACATCATTGGCAGAATCAAGATCGGTAAATCTTTCTTCACGACAGATGCCCCACAGTGCTGGACACCAAGACTCTGCCCATCACCCAGTCCCTGTAAGCATGAATATGCTTTCCCAATAAAACAATAAAACATTAGATGTATAAATAACCTTATACCTTTTTTTTTTCCCGATAATCGAGATCAGTGTGAGAAGGGAAGTGGCTTCAGACACGGGAAAACAGCAGCATGTACACAGTGAGGAAAAATCAATATACATTTTATTATAGAATATTCAGAAAATCATCTAACGCCCCACAGTTTCAGAATCACTGACCTGTACAATGTTCCTCAGAAGTTTGCAAAAAGATCGACGGAATAACTTTAAAGGGCAGGTGGCTGTGTTCACAATGTGTCAGTTTTGAAGTGATTTTGGGTCTGGTCATTTTCAGGTGTGATGTTTTTGTGAAGTGGTAATACAATTAATCAAAGATCAAATTAGGTAATAGAAAAAATAATAACAAAGAGATTGATTATGTTCACAATAATAAGCCTATAATCATCTCATCCTTCTCTTTGCTGTCACTAAGTTGCTTAAATTTTGGTGTGATTTGCCTCAAAATTTAAAAGGGTCCAGTTCTTCAACCATGGAAATGTGCCTACAAAATTCAGAAAAGATTGGACAAATAAGTTTTTGAGCTAATAGAATCAAATGTCTGAAAGCACCTTGTTTTGTCACTATGTGGCACTGCTTTAGTTTTGGAGGGATCTGTCAAAATATAACCAGTTCTAATTTGTCACCCATACAATACTACTGCAACGTTTGCAAAAGATCCAATAAGCAGTTGTTGAGTTATCGTCTTAACAAGCAAATGTCTACACTGGTCGATCTAGAGTCCAGGGAATACAATTAATCTGCAATGAAAAATAACTCACTCTCAACTTGTCTCTCTACCTACAATGCCTACAAACTTTAAATAAAAAATGAGTACAGTGTTATAAAGTTATAAAGGATACATGGTCTCTTCGTATTTCATATAGGAAAACACTGCAAACACAAGCACTGCGGAAATTATAGAACAAAATCAATTAATTAGATATACAAATAAACAGTTTTTTTGTTAGATCTCTTTTATTGGCCTTCAGTAATCAAAAATGTATTTGCATCAAAAAATCAAGTTAAGGAAATATTTTAACAACAGGATAAATTTAAGTGTCAGTCAATTTAAGTGTCAGTGTCAGATGACCTTTCAGAAGTTAATTTTTCATAATCGATACCAGTTCGCATTTTAATTCAGCACATTATTTTCTTTCACTCCGGTGAAAACAGATCCTTTGACGATACAACTTAAAAGCTATTTATTCAAATATTTGCCATTTTACTCTACAGAAGAACTTATACATTCAGCTGTAGCACATAATTAACACTCTCATAGCACTGACTCGTGTATATAAACAAAACTGTTTGACAGGTAAACAAAATCACTGTTTAGAAAACTTACACCTGTTATTCTACCATACATTTATGGACTAAGCAATGACAGTCCGACAGTGGCTTTCCATCAGTCAAATAATGTCATCCTTTGTATATTAAGTAGGTTACCCCATGTGAACTGACAAAATGGGGAATCAAATGGCCTCAAGTGATTTTGGAAGCACCACAGAGGGTCGCGGATGACCCTGTTTACAAAGAAAAAAAAAGAATTGAGTGAATCCAGTGCTGACCACAGCAGCAAGGGGCCAAATTAACAAGTTAATATTACCAGTTCTCTATTACCTTCCCCCCTGGCTGTCTTTGTCATTCAGAATAACACAGACCTTCATTTGCATTCCTCCCTAATTAACATACTTTCCCAATAAAGAACACAAACAAACTAAGAAACATTCTGGATTCGCCTCAGCCATCTGAAGATCAAACATAACGGGCTCTAAAGAAAGACTGATGTCCTCAGACTTCCTTCTTGATGTAAACCATTAGGAGTAATGACAGTCCCTGTAAAACTTCACGCTCAAATAATTATTTAAATTATACCTGAAATGTTGACATCTGACCTAAACATGAGTTTTCATTTATCGGTGCTGCTCTTTCAGGCTAATTACACCTTAAAATGTATATTTCCAATTTCCACCTTTCTTCAGGACATAAAGCAACAAATAGAGTCACTTCAAGGGTAGATAAGCTGGACATTCATAGAGGCCATTCTACAAACCAGGAGGTAAGCTTGGTGCCACTGGCGATAGTGAAAATGGTAAGAAATATCATTGGTATCATTGGATACTTTGTAATTTTTTTGTCTAATAAACAAGTGGCATATATTGCATTATAAATGCTGTATTTATACTGTTCTTTTTTCCACACTTCCCACAAGTAGTCGAGTATTGAAATGTTGACTTATATAATGCCACTGGAATAGTTTCTCATGGTATCTGAAGTCTTGCTTGTCAGCCAAAATAATATTTAGACTTTAGACTTTTCATAAACAAATCCAATCCCTAACTCTGTAAGCTGATTATAATAAGTGTCATGTATGTAGAATTAAGTATTTTATTGATGAGTAACACGGCTCTAATCTTTCCTACAATGGAAAGGTATCCATTGTTGAAGTCAAGTATTAAGAATCTGGCAACAGAAATTATGTTCTATTTGATAAACCATTTTCCATATGCCACATTTTCAGACTCTGTGTTACTAATCTGTTATAATTACCACACTACCTAGTCTTATTTTCATTTCAAACATCTCTGTTAATGTTTTATTTCATCTGTAACAGCTAACAGCTTTCTCTTCTCGCTGGATCTATCATCAGACATTTTGCAAAGAATTTTTTATTTTTTTTTTAAAAAGAGACTGGCTGTCTGGCTTGGGATGTAAAGCCTTTTGAATATATTGTACAGATTAGTTCATTTGTAAGAAACATCTCACTAAAGTGTTGATCTGGTACAGTACACACAGACATTACGAATATGTCATTGCAAATGGCTCAGTCAAAGCAAAATTTAAGATAAATAGTAAATACTAGTTTATTATTTAGCATAACAAAACTGACATACTTCTGAATCAGTATGGTGTTGATTCTGAAAACAGACAACGGATCGTACAGAAAGTCAAATCATTCCACCATTCTTAACTAGCATCTGCTTGATTTCCTGTTTACAGCTGGTCAGATGTCCTTTCACTCTGATTTGATATGGCTGTTCTCACGCTGGATGTGATTAAAGCCACCCTACGAAAAATGACAAGAAACTAATACCCATCAAGCCTAGAAGCCTCCTACAGTACAGTACAGTATATGCATCTCCTCTTGGATGACTGATGCTTTTGCAGAAAAAGAGAATCACATTTTCGGAACCCGAGAATCCTTTTTGTACGACAGAGGTGAATCAGCCTACTAGGTAACGCAATCACATTTAACGCTCCGGATGTGAGGCTGTACTTTTTTGAGTCTTTAGAGTAAAACATATCTGCTAGGCATCAGCATGACACAGCAAATCACACCAAATAATGCAATGTTCTCCACGACATCTAGGGGAACAGTGGAGACTAAGGGTTTTAGGAAGGGGGGCACTCCATGCTGTGGAAAATGACTGAGAATGTAGCTGCTGTCGCACTAACAGGGCTTAGGGATTCATATTCATTCCTTCCCCTCCACACAAAGCCGTTCATAGTGAACCAGCCTTATCATTAACTGTAATGGGCTTTAGGGGTGGAGGTGTGTAAAATCTGCCCATTATCATGGATGGTTTCCTCAGCGAGAGCCGGGGAGGGGGGGGTTTGTTTTAAAAGAAAAACTACTTTATATTGTTTTCTTAACTCAATACTCAATTGACTTGTTCCACTCATGAATAACCCCCCTGCTGCAAAATGGAACAAACCGCACTGAGGAATTTCGGAGGATTTTTAAATTATAATAGTTTCCAGGTAGTCTAAATATTGCAACGTTTAATCTTATCGCTTCTATCATGCTGTAGGCATTAGTTTTAACACAATATGGCGATCGTGCCAGCAGACAGCATTTCAAAGCGGCCTTTTTGCATTTCATCTTCTTTTTTAAATAAATAGACATTTCCAATCATTTTATGAACAACTGTGTTTGACAACATAAATATCAATATACAAATAGGGAATATATTCCGCATAAACGGGTAAATCAGTGTCTCCCATATGAGCAGCAGGAAGAGCTCAGCTGAATGGCCTTACTGTCAGGAAACCTTCTGCAGCCCAAAGTATATCAACAAGTGATACCATGAACCATAGGAAAACAGGAAAACAATCACCAGAATATTATAAAAACTGAGGGAAAACACTGCAGGCACATCAATTAAGTTCTTAGAAAGATGTCTTTCCAAGATGACAGTTTTCTTCTTCAGAAGAAATACCACAATGACATAAAATGCAGAAGAATAAATGAGAGAGAAGCATACAGCAGATTAAACAAGAATGCCATCACATCTGGCAATTAGAGAAGGAGGAGGAGGAGGAGGAGGAGGAGGAGGAGGGGGAGGAGGGGGAGGAGGGTGTGGTGATGCATTCCGATTCTGTCGGGGGAAGATAAATACTGACGAATTTCCTCTTATTTTTATTTTTAACCCGCCTGGAAACATGACCTCATGTTGACTCACATATTCAGCTATAAATCAGCACTATAAAAATTTCCAGAAGTATCATATGACAATGTTATCTCACACTAAACACACATACACACTACTGCTATAAAAAGGCGTCATGGCCAGATAGCACATCCTAATCTACCAAAACAAATTCTACCTTTGTTTAACCCTAAAAGAAGTTGGAGTAAATTAAGCACTAATAATGTAATTATACAGATCAAAATAAAAAGTGGTTTCTTTATACATGTCACAGGTTAGCCGGCGTGGGTGAAGGGAAAGTGGGATGCAAGTGCAGAGGCCAAATTGTTTCTTGGGAGATGCATGAGATAGATGAGTACAAGTGTGGGAACAGGGCAGATATGGTCACTGCCACTGGCAAATACACCATGGGCAACCACCGATACGACAGTGCCTCAACCGACACGACAGTGCCTCAACCGACACGACAGTGCCTCAACCGAAACGACAGTGCCTCAACCGACACGACAGTGCCTCAAACTACACGACAGTGCCCCAACCGACAGTGCCTCAACCGACACGACAGTGCCTCAACCGAAACGACAGTGCCTCAACCGACACGACAGTGCCAACACGACAGTGCCTCAACCGAAACAACAGTGCCTCAACCGAAATGACAGTACCTCAACCGACACGACAGTGCCTCAACACGACAGTGCCTCAACCGAAACGACAGTGCCTCAACCGAAACGACAGTACCTCAACCGACACGACAGTGCCTCAACCGAAACGACAGTGCCTCAACACGACAGTGCCTCAACCGAAACGACAGTGCCTCAACCGACACGACAGCGCCTCAACCGAAACGACAGTGCCTCAACTGACACGACAGTGCCCCAACTGGCACGACAGTGCCTCAAACGACATGACAGTGCATCAAAAGACACAACAGTGCCTCAACTGAAACGACAGCACCTGCACCAACACTGAAAAGATACAGTAGTACCATTGCACTGAGAATATACAGTAAGTACTATCACCACACTGAGAATACACAGTGAGTACTGTCTGCCACCGCAAACGCTCTCATTTTAAGCAGCCCTTGCACAGATCTTGGTATTATATAATTAAATTGGTCTTATTTTTTGAGGAGCTAGACTAGGCAGAAATTTATACTGAAACATAAGAATGCTTAATGTAATGAGATTTGTGAGCAGAGCAAATAGCTTTCTTAAACTTTAAATGTGTATCAGGTTATTGTTATTGAAGAAGGAAGCAGGAAGAACATTTTTGGATTGGACTGGATTATGCTCAGAGAACCAAAATAAAAACAATGATTTTGAAAAAAATGTATTATTTAGAACCATTTTTGAATATAAAAAATAAAAGGGATAATAGTTATATTGATATTTATTGAATCATTAAGAATTATAAAACCAATATATTTTACTATATATTGAACACAGATGTGGGGCGCAGACATCAGCACTGTTGCCATGACGCTTCTGGGGCCCTGGCGGCCGCGGCTGAAGTTCGCACGTCCTCCTCATGCCCTCGCGGGCTTTCCTCCAGTCACATGACTTGCAGTTGCCAAGTTGTCTATAGCTGTGAGTGCCCTGCCCTGCCCTGCGTTTAATACATCAAAGTTTACTTAGGGTCTTTTCCCGCCTTTTGAATCTTTAGCGTTAGCACTTTAACCATACTTATATCGGTATGGCAATTAAAATACGCTCATGTTATATAACATTAACGTACAAAAATGCATATATTTATCTATACAGAATGACTAGATATAATATGGCTCTTAAAAGGAAAAAGCAGAAATCAACTCTCCCAAATTATGAAAATGTTTTGTCGGTTGCCTAACAAAAATAATCCAGGCATTGTAGTGGAATGGAATACATCACGTCTATCCTCTATCTTATAATGCCGATTTCATTCTGGAATGTGCTTGTGTGCTTCATAAAATGTCTGCCCCTTAACAAGAAAGCATCCACTCTATATGCCATATAAGCAACTGTAGGTTCAGTATGAGTTGCTGGGCCTTTGAGAAGGGACTCTAAACCCCCAAACTGTTCCAGGAGCACTGGGGGGAAAGGCTGACCTTCTGCTCTGACCCCAAGCTCCAGTCTTCCCTCTATATGTGTGTCTGCGTGCCACGCGGGAGAGCAAAACGTGAGAACGGAAGATTTTCTTTGTACCCATATTCGTAGAAAAGGCAAATACATTTCCATCAAATTTATTAATCTAATCTTACTGGTCCGCAAATTAAAATAATGAATGTTATAAAAATAAATACAGAAATCAGGTTAGTGGCACAAGGATATATAAAAATATATTTTCAGTCTTTATGCTTTAACGTTACTTGCAATGTCAGAGCGGCCCTCCGAATTAGAATTCAGGATTAGCACCTCTCAAGGGTGCCACAAAAGTGGGGGGAAGTTAGAATGATTCCAGGGAGCCCTTTCAAAATTTGGAAGATAATTGGACTGCCCTGGGTCAGGGGCCCAATATGATGCGCTTTCACATGGCCCGAAATCTCTCGAGGTGCCCCTGGAGCTTCTTCCTTACAAATCAATGTTTGTTTGTTAATTTGTACATTTTTAATCTTTCTCTTGAGGTAATGTCCTAAATCAATAAAATTTCAATAACATTTTCACTGAAATATTGGGGAATTATTACTGAAATTCAAAACAGTGAAATCAAGACTACAGCCACTCAGACACTGTTAAACAAAAAGTGAGAGAATAGCATTACACAGCATGGACAGGACCAGAATCAGAATTCACTTCATGGGTCAGGTATACCTTAATATACTGGGGATTTGTGTCGGCTCGCAGATTCATAAAATGTAAATGTTAACAACAAAAATGATACAACTAATGATAATAAATATTTCAAAATATAAATAATAGTGCTTTGCTGCATGATTCCTCTCTTGGGAAGGTGTTCCACACAGCAGGATTTCTCAGTTAGCTGGGTTAACTTAAGCTAGAACTTATTATTGTACAATAAGAGTTTAGGTAAGGAGCATTTCTGTTAAACAATCATGACTACTAGCTTAAGCTAATTCCCCCCCCGACTGATACAGGACGTGGGTAGGTGGCACTGCTCTTGATCCTCAGCCTGAGCAGAGGTTGCGCCAAACCAGCCATTTACAGATGCAGTTAGAATCGACTTAATGATGGGTGTGGATCAGTATTGCCTGTGGAACATTTCTTTAGTTGGTGCAGGACGACCCTGAATGATGAGCTTTCTTTATGATGCATTTGATCTTCTCATCCCACTTAAGGTTCAATGTCTGCACAGTACCCAAAAACGTCAATGAATCAGCTGTGTTGATCTGTGAGTAATTCAGTTCAAGTGGTACATGAGTTTCCTCAAGTGTTTCATAATGTCCTTTACTTTCAGAACGTTCCCGGTCCAGGTTGTGTTTTATGTTGTTTGAACTTATTTCTGATGCGCCAAAGTTTTTAATAATAGATTATTTATGAATTTGTGCCATTATTTTGACGCTAATTAAACATTCTATAATATATACAAAATATTAAAATCTGAGAAGTAATTGAAAAAAAAGAAACACCCTTTAATATATGGCGTATTCTTGAGAAATAACATGATGCTTGGTTTAGTATGGGAAAGAACTGGAATGCTGGAAAGTTAGAACAACTACAGCAAACGTTTCTAGCTGCATTATTCATTTATGCAATAAAATGTTTCAAAACCTACATATGGGAATAATACTGGTTCTGTAGCCCAAAGCTAAGAAGATGAAAACAATTATACACTGCAAAAATACAATAAGTTTGTTCATGTGAACATCAACTCTAATTGATGTAATTAAATATATATAAAATATATTTAAAGGAATATGTTAAAGAATAGAATTAAAGAAAACAGATGGAGAGAGAGTAGCTACATTTAATGCAATCAAATCGTTCTGCATTACAAGAATGGATCATGGCTACAGACGTCAAACACACTTGGTTGCATTTTCTAAGACCAAACACATTCCTCGCATCAGCCAAAAAAATCCAGTCATTACACACAGACTCAGCGACTGAGCAACGCTTATTTGCAACAGCTACGAGGAATGCAATGTAACCAATTGTCTGTTGATATCTAATTATAATCCTGGGGTATGTCCTTCAAAACTACACATGTGCTACATTTCGGATCATTTAACAGATCTATATAAGTATTGCCTAATGGAAGGGTGGCATTAGCTACTTCAATGCCTCAATAATAAAAAGCACTATTTCTAAAAGCTAAGTCTTGTCCACAGTGAGTGTGCATGCCACACAGGGGCACTGGAAATAAGGAGGACATGTCTCCCAGTATTGGCAGACACCCTCTCATCTCCCCTCCAAAAAAACATGAGGGACACCTTCATTGTCTGTTACGATGAATCCACACATTACTGAAGCCAATTCGCTGAGGATGCAGCACGTGAGGACGAAACATAAACCGAACAAAGACTGTAGTCATGTACCAGACAAACTCATATTATAAGGACGTTATTTTTTTTTAGTTTAGTTGTGAAGCTGTACCTAAAACAGAGTTAGCCTTATTTCAAATGATGAAATCTTTATTTTAAAATGATTAAAAAATCTTTGTTACGTTGCTTCCTTTCACTATGGGAGTACTGCATGTGCGCACATTGCAATGTCAAGATATACACCCCCCCAAGACATCCTGTACAGTGCAGAGTTTCCCTTCCCTGCGCTTCTTGGGTTTGGCTTATTAAGATCCTGTGCAGGAAAAGCAGTTTCAAGGCTAATGGCAGAACATAAACAGAACTTCTATACAAGCATGAGGGACAAATATAATTATAACTGAGCAAACTGAAATAACATTTCACTTTGCTGTCGTTTATATGTAATACTGGCTGTTTAAGGAAACTGAGCGTTAATCTTAGACATGTATTCACTAATAACCCAGGCCAACAATAATGTTCACAAACTTCAAGAATAAGTCTGAATTACAAGAAAATCAATGTAATGCATCCATCCATCTTACCTGTCCAAATTTAAAATGATGTACATTTCATTTATCTGCTAACCAGTTACCCTGTTATATATTGTTAAAAGTTTTTCATTTGTATTTTTTTTTTAAGATGTTCTGTGTACTGTGTATGTTTTAGTTGCTTGCATTGTTTACTTGTCGGGTGACAATCACTTTATTGGGACAAGGTGTGGCTTAAAGTGAAGAATGTGCATAAGTGTGCACAAGTATTGGGCAGATTTTTGCTGCTGGACAAATGGGCAAAAAGGAGACCTAACAGAAGATGGAAAGACATGAATGGTTAAATGGCTTTCACAGGGCTACAAAACTCTTGAAACTGCAAAGGAGTTGTGGTCACCACAGTCAAAAGATTTCGGAGCATGAGACCACAGAGATGCAAAAAGCGTGTCGAGAAGAAATTACTTGAGACTTGAAAAGAATTAAACAGGAGGTATGCAGGAACCGTTTTGCCTGAAGTGCTACCATCCTTCAAAACAGCAAACTTCCTTTACTCTGCAGAAGTACAAGGTGTAAAGTGCTTTGCATGATCAGCAAGGTCAAAAAGGCAGAAAAATAGCCTCCTTTAAATAACAATCATAAGCGAATGCGTCAAAAATGGGCAAAGAAATATATGAAGAGGGACTTTTGAAAGGTTTTGTGGACGGATGAGATGAGAGTGACCCTGATGGGTGGGCCCATGGCTGGGGTGCTGACTGGCATCGCACACCAAGGTGGGGGAGGGACAATGATATGGACTGGAATTATCAGCAGTGGATTAGTTGGACCATTTCGGGTAGAAGACGGCTTGAAAATGAACTCCAGAAACTACTGCAAGTTCCTGGAGGACACCTTCCTCAATCAGTGGTACCAGAAGAAGCCAGTATCATTCAAAAAGTCCATGATACTGATGCAAGACAATGCTCCATCTCATGCATGGAAGTACACCAGAGATTGGCTGGCCAGCAAAGGGTTCAAAGATGGTAAAATGATGATTTGAACCCAATAGAAAACCCGTGGGCCTTCCTAAAGAGGGAGATTTAGAGAGAAGGAAAGCAGTACACATCACTGAACAGCGTGTCTTGCATAATAAATGTGCACACGTTTTTGAAAAAATATATTTTCCCATTGTAACATACAAATCTAGGTCTTTCTGTATAACATTTACTGCTGTTGCAATGAATGAACTGGTATTACTCAAAATGCTGTGTCTGTTAAATATTTTTTATTCTGTAAAACACACATTTTCATAATAATTATGTACACAATGTATTTTTGTTTACCTGCACTTTACATTGCTGTTATATGCACAAGAATTTTCACCTGGGATCAATAGTTTCTTATTTTAAAATAAATTCTACATATTTACTAAACTATATCAGCACATATATCTCCCTGTGTTTTGGTATTCATAAATCTTTGGTTTCGAAAAGAAAACGCTGCAACCCAAAAACTAATAATAAAGCACGACTAAATATTATTAACCAAATCTGATTTACACAATTCTTCTAAAGCTTCCGATAGAGGGCGACATTGACTACTTAACGAAACACAATTAGTACGATTAACAAGGATTAGACGAAAGTTAACACTTAATAAAAATAGAAAAGCCTATATACTTCACGATAACACGCTTACCTACCCGGGTAAATTAAATTTTAGGAGACTTACACTTAAATCATATAGCTCTTATAATAGTCGTACGGTGCTCAGTAAGCATTTAATTAATGATCTAAAATCTCTAACAACGCAGCGCATATATTGTGTCTAGACTAAAAATGTATATTAAACCACTATAGAGTATTGTTTGTAATTCGATTGCAACTGCAACGAGATGTCCGCGTTAGGAACGCAAGACATATGTTTTAGGAAGTTATTTTTGTGTCTGGAGAAAATGTAAAAAAAAAAAAATTAAAAGTAACATTACTTAGTTAGTAACACTGGAAACACATCCGACTCGAAGAGTAACAAAGAAATGCAGTATCACGCGAGGACCCTGGAGGTCTGCTGTGATTGGTCGGCGTGCTAGGGCTGTCTTTCGCCTGCCTGAGACTTGGATTGCACTGGCTGTTGCGCAAGTCTTGACTCAGTTTTACAGATTCTGCCACATGCTCTGCCATGCAGCTTTAGTCGGGAAGTACCTGAGAGGATGAGAATGAGTTGCAGGAAAATTGGCGTTTGATACAACATCCCCCCCGTTTTTTCTTTTTATATTTTCAATATCAACTATGTGAAGCAGTCCTTCTTGTTCTCTTGAAGGGGAACAGAGCCAACATACTGATGTGTTTTGGATTAAATCAGCATGGACTTAGCACATGACTGGAATGTTTAAGACACAAGGAAAAGGAAGATGTGTTAACAATATTTAAGTAATTTCTGATTCCTGAATGAGAAACATTGTCTCTGGAGGAAGTTAATGGATTCGACAAATCATCGTACGGAATACTGTGGAGAATTACCCTGATGGAGCATTTCATACGTGAATTAATTGACTGGAGTTTATATATATATATGTAACTTCGCCTCCTTCTTTGCAGAGCGATGGATGTGTGCTTAACAGTTTAAAATAAATATATACACGCGCAATGCTGTAGAACAGGGTCAGAAGTGATCCATCCCAAAAGAAAGTACTATTTTTCATACTCCAAACACCTAAAAACGCCAGTTACACGGACAACTGAGTGCGGCGTGCAACTTGTTTGAAAGTCATACACTATCCTCTATTTTGTGTAGGTTCCTTAAAGAAGAGATGCGAAATCAAATTTCTTTATTTTAAGAAATGTATTGTTCTGCGTGCTTGATACATGCCGCTGCAGTGCAAGAGACGTAAGGAAAGCTCGTTTTTACAACATTTCATCCTCCAGAAAGTAGCTTTCCACCAAGGACTGTAATACAACGAAAGGAAGTTTGCAATAAAATAATCGGATTTTGCTTCTCTCTGGTAATTCCATGCCACCCACAACCTGGCACGCAGACAAAATATTAACGCGACTTTGTTGATTTGGATCGAAAACCTATTGGGAGTTACAATCATCATCACAGGATTTTCTCCGTCTTATCTGTTTGCGACACAAACAAAAGTGGCGATGGCAGGAGTTGGGTGCTGCTGGAAGTATTACCTATGGGTTTTAACAGTAACTTGCAGATATGCCTTACCAGTTGCAAAATCCTTGGAATCGGTGTTATGGAGCTCGCAAAACCAGAAGTAAGTGCAGCCAGTGTTAAATCTTCGATCCATTCACTGGGAACTCGAAGTGGGACGGATTTCTGCTTATGTACTTATTCTGTTAAGTTTGCAAAATATTTTATGTTAATGGCTACGTCGGCAATTACCACAACTTACGGCGAGCTCGCTAATGCTCTGAATCATTTTGCACCTTATGCTTGAATTTTTAATTCGAAATTTTTTGTTTTGGTTCGTTAATTTATTATTATTATTTTTTTATTTTTGTTTTGGGGGGGGGGGGAGTGATTTGCTTAGTGCAGATCTCTGATTTTGCTCTTTCATCGTATCAACAAAGTAAACACGTTTTACATAGAACGGGGAATGGCACAATATTCGTTATTTCTGTGTTATAAGAAATAATCACATTTGCTTTAGATTTTATTATTATTATTATTATTATCAATAATAATGATAATAATAGTAATAATAGCAATAGTAGTAGTGCTGGTAGTCTTTATAGTTTAGCCTAATTATTGGCGAGACGAATTTCATTTTCTCATGTTATTCATTATTTCTGGAACGTAGATTTATTTTTAATCTTATCCCATTTCTTATTCCGGAATGCCCATTTCTACAGCATACAAAAAGTAATTGTACATATTTATTACTTGTAAAGCGAAGTTGATATGGCTGAAGAATTGTCTTATAATATGCATTTAACGTGCAGGGCTTATTTCATCAAATTATTCTGGAAGTTTTCTCTTTTAGTATTTTTTATTGGCTGTGATTTAACATAATAATCCATCATCTTAAATAGTTGGAAATACACATTATATATTTACTGAGAAATTTTGCTGTAAAGCGATACTAAACCATCACGAAGATTTCAGAAAGTATCTACTTGATAAAGAGGCATGTATTGTGAATGTAGGTAAGCGTTAGATAAATTGTATCACATTAACTTTCATAGCTATATTTACAATGAAAAGACTGTAACTTTCAACATAATTTAAAATTTTACTAAATACATGCGCAATACATGTGTAGTAAATAATGAATGTTGCTTAGATAGTTGTAGAGTGGCTATGATATTTGTAAATGCTAAATGTATTCGGAATTCCACTTGTGTTTTATACAAAGTATCCATTGCAAACAAACAGATGTAAAAATAAGAGGTTAGTGGTCGTTTTCTCAAGCAATATGATGTTTATTTGCACATCCTGATTGATCATTGTTGTTCTGCTTGCATATGCCTGGTGCCCAGAAGGACCTAGTAGTTTATTCAGATCAGCACTTGAAATTCTGATTGTGTTTCTTTGAAAGGAAATACCCAGCATGTGTTTTTAGCCTAAAAAACAAAACTTTAATTTTGAGCAAAATCTTTAATATTTTGTTTTAATGCCAGTTTTTTCTACTAGCTAAGTGCGGTTATCTAAGTTCACACATCTAACTGTTCAGCTTTAGGTTCTGTTTACTAAATAGGTATATAAGTTAATGCTCACATACACCGATATTCTATGCAGGATTGCTCAGGATATGCACGCTGCTATTTTTCAGAACACATACACCATTAGGAGTTTAAGTCCTTTGCTGATTGTCATTATCCTGCATTAGTATTACAATCTCTTTCTTTACATGGACGCTAAATAAACATTGTTCCAGTTGCTGCCGGATGTGATGGTTTTAT
>JAODKE010000040.1:4604654-4626484 GCA_026779605.1 Mormyrus hasselquistii | reverse complement strand
ATAAAGCCTTTTTCATTTGAAGTAGAGACAAACCCACTTTGTGATGTCAATTTTCTGGCTTATTCTAATTCACATGGCATCAGTGTTGGACAAGTTACTCAGGAATTGTAATAAGTTACTTTTTACTTATTAGTTCTTTAAAAAAACAATAATACTACATTGCACATTACTTGAAATCAGAATAAGTTAAGTTACCCATTACATTACTATATTACGTTTGCCCCTCCCCCTTCCTTAGTAATGAAAAATGTACAACATGTCAGTCGAACTCTCCAACTCTCAAACGTAATGGGATACATTCTAATATGGCCAACAAACGTCTGTCTTTGTGGAAGGTTGACATCGCTCTTTGTGTGTATTTTTTCCAAGATGCGTCGAAATGAGGGTGAGGCGACTGTGGAAATCGGTAACATCTGCTCTACAATATACCCAGCGACAAGTTTATTTACATCGTGTTCATTTAATGGCTGTCCAGCGTTGTGTCCACTTCTGGAATCCAGTTTTTGTTGTTTAGCCGAAGTGCACGCGTTACCAGCTGTATGTGCGTCTCGATCAGTGGCTTCACCTTGTCGCTGTGCTGCCGTATCAAATGTTTTACAAAATTAGATGTTGTGTTTTTCGCTGTTGAAAGCGTTTTGCTGCTGCCACAAAGTTTACGACGAACGACAATGTTCTTTTCATCTTTACCTGACACGAAGTCAAAAAAATGACTGAGAAGTAATAATATTACTGTTATATATTACTGAGTAACGCGTTACTGCCCAACACTGCATGGCATATAATTGCCGTTAGATTAAATTTGAAATCTGTTTCCTGCATGATGATTCTGCTCCAGTCTGATTACTGTGTGATGGTTCTGCTCCAGTCTGATTCCTTAACCCTGGAGCTCTGCCTGTGATTTCTACCCTCAGTAAATGTCACAGTAAATTCTCGCTCCTTGGGCTAACCAGGCAAGATAACCTTAAAGAATTTTCCTCCTTGAATCTTCATTACATCTATATTTTCTTAATTACAATGAAAGTCTTTAATGCCAGTCATAAATTTCAGCTTGCAAATCCAGTAGAGGAAAAAAAAGGTTTTTAATGCGCATTTTAGAATTGAATCACCCCAAACTTCACCAGTATAATTTAATACAGCGCATATGAAATCTATTACTATACAGATAATATTATTTAATTATTATTATAGCATTATATAAACACTCTAATAGTTAAAGAAATACATCAGGCTCAGGATGACAGAGAATGAACACAAAGCCAATACTATTTCCTACAATATAGCTGACAGGCCACATCACATGTGGGGAACCACATGTCAAACCTGCCATCATACTAGTACCTCGTCATAGACCCATGGAAAAGGACATGATTGTCTTTAAACCAGATGATCCACGCTGTTTATATACCAGCCTGACATATTTGGTTTACTGAGTAACATGTTGTTTTTTTTTTTATTTAAATATTACAAAATTAGTTTGAGTATATATGCTACACTGAATCCTTATAGGTAAGATTAATTATGATTTTATAACCTGTAAAAAATGTATTGCATATCTATTGTTCCAGATTCTTCAATTTTTTTTAGTCTGGGATGTCCCGATGTTATGTGTTGCTATAAGTAAAGAAAGGGCAAAAGGACATTTTAAATAATGTTTTGCAGTCTGATACCTTATTAAACGTTAAAATTTAGTCTTCAAGAAATGATTTTGCCTCCGTTAAAGCTGTTTTGATGGTGGCATGTAATGGTGCTTGTTTCCAAACATACTGACCACTCTGTTCTGGTCAAGTGGTGAGGAGGGTAATGCTGTAGGGCGTGATGAAGGTTCTATTCCTAGGTTAATGCTGTAGGGTGTCATGAGGGTTCTATGCCTAGGTTAATGCTGTAGGGTGTCATGAGGGTTCTATGCCTAGGTTAATGCTGTAGGGTGTGATGCAGCTGTTCTCATAGGAAGGGCCCCCGGTGGTGAGGGATGCCTCGTGTGGGATATCGGCAGTCTTAAGAGCATGTGTGTAATAAATAGTCCTAATACAGCATATGAAGCATGTTCTCCTACCTGGCTGGTCTCAGATGGGTAAAAAAAAAAAATCAACTTTTAAAAAAGAACAAAAATACAAAGGACCAGATGAGTTCTAGATGAGAACTAAAGATGTTCTGTATGCCCTAAAGGTTAATGAAAGGCGCTAGACAGATCTGTTCTAGCATTGTATTTGATATACAGCCTTTTGTTTGAATTATAGTTTCGGAATGAGGATAATATCAGTCTGCTCATCTCAGAGGGAATGCACATTCAGCTCTGGAAAAAATTAAGAGACCATTCTATTTACATTCTTTAATAAAAAAATTGCATTCTTAAATCCTGGTTTAATCCTGGTTCTGCAGCTTCCAAGCTGAAAGTCAAAGACAGCAGTGCACATGAACAGGGTGAACAGGGAGACACTGGCAATGACCAAATCCCAGCCAAATAAAGGGCAGAAGAGACTTTTTAATGCCAGCGATGATCGCCAACTTACACAACAGTGCCTCATGAATCAGGGGATGACATCATGTGACCTTCAAAAAGAATGAGAAACATTAAGTGGTGTGAAGTGCACTGTTAGCACAGTTAGGACTGTTATAGGGCTCCCAGAAGCCCTTAAAGACCCATAAAGCCAGGAAGAAGCCCTTCATCAACGAGAAACGGGGAAGAGCCCTGCTGCAGTTTGCAAAAATGTGTATTTTACACTGATTCACTCCCATAAACTGAGAAATAAGTGAAACCAGAATGTTGCCGCGGTTTCTTACTCTTCTCCAGAGCTGTATATACAGCATCTTTCCATGTAGCCTACCATACAAAATGCACACATTGGATTATCCATGAATGATACATTTGATGAATTATACATTTGCAAATGCATTAAATGCTCTTTAAGTAACAATTGTTTCTGATAAATATTGATATGCAAACTATTTTTCAAAGGGGATCACAATTAGAAAGTAGCACATAACAAGGGTGAACAAATATGTGTCATTTTACAATTTATTAAATGCAGATGCTTCCGCAATACTGTTTATTTTATTCAGTGTCATACAATTACAGGAAAAAGCTGAATAATAAATATTTCCACGTAGGCTGTGCGATATGGCATATAATTCTTATTGCGGTATAATTTGAATGTAGACGGTATATATTGCGGTATATAATTTGATCTGTAAACTTCAGTATAGCTGTTTTTGAAAGGGTAACATATGTCAATAGCAAAGGCATTGCATCGGGGAGTTGTATAATAAACTGATAACACATTTCAAAGTAGTCGTGAACGTAGAATATTTATTGTGCAAATCTGCAATTATGGAAAAAATATGAAAACATTAAGTAACGTCCCTGGTTTTATCTTATATTAAAAACACAGGTTGTTTTCGTAAACTGTAGGTAAGGAGAAAACAAGACACAGAACCAAAAGCTACAAAACTAATACAAAAACACACTAGTGTCATAACTCCATCTATATTAGAATTACCATCTCTCCCATGAAGGTCCTGCCAGGCAGAGTCCTGCACGGGTTCTGGTACCCGACGGGTGACCCGCAAATTTAGATGAAACGGGTGAAAAATATTCTACTGTGTCGGATACGGATTCGGGTCGGACGCAGGAGAGCGCGGGTCTAAATTGCGGTTTCCAAAACATCATGCAGGGCTGGCAACTTTCACGCATCTGGCGTGACACACACGCTTTCAGACTCACGCTCAAGCAAATCTTGTACGGCAAATCTAAATTATTCCATTATAAACCTAAAGTTAGCTACATTTAAAGCGTTGTGGTAGTTTGTAAACTGTATTGAATATTCACAAGGTAATACAACTGTTACATAGATGTAATTGCGTGTGCATATGTGTGCAGATATGCTTCGAATTGAAAATCTAACGCCCGCCAGCTGACCAAAGTTGACCACCATGCGTCATGTGCCAACAAAAAATACCCTAGGGCTATATTTTAGTGACACATAAAAAATCTCTGCATTCAAGATGACAAAACGTAAAATACATATATGCATACCATTTATACCGCACAGTACTAGTACGTCCAGGAGTACGTCCAAGTTAAAAAAAAAAAAACATAAAAAATGGATTCAATATTTTCCTGTAGAATTTACTTGAAGTCTTGCGTTGTTACTGAATTAATTGTAGTCAGTATTCATACATTTCTTTTTATCTGATGATTTGTTCTTAATTTAAGCAATAGGTCAATAAGTATTACAAATATTAAACGAAAATTTTATCGTCTGAATTTATATAAAAAATGTTTAACAATATATGCAGCCCTCATGTATGTGTATGTGCTTTCCTCTTAACTCTCACCCCCATTTTAATAGCTTAAAAAAATAGGTCCCGTCAACCTCCAGAGCAAGCAAGCGCAGACGTAGCTTAACAAAAGCACAAGCCAAGCTAACAGGTACAATTGATCATTATTATGCAAAAATTCATTATTATTATCAAAGCCATGTTGTTTCCTTCAATGCATGCTTCGATTTGCTTTACAGTGAAGATACGAGGAGAGTTATTATAAATATATACTGTAATAATTGTACTGTGAAAGTAAAGTATTTTCTTACAGCACTGCCTTTTGTATGTGGAGTTTCCCCCAGTGTTTTGGTGGGTTTCTTCCCAAACATTATTCAGATTTCTTACAAAGGTTTGAAGACGTGTCATTTAACTGAATTGTATATGTGTACGTCTGGAGTGGTATTACGTATCGCTTGTATTCTCTTTACCGGAACAAGCTGCCGACTTCCGGCTGCGGTGCTGAATGTTATCGCAGGCTGCGGAGTGCATGTATGTCCCTTATATAGCAGACAAAACATGCTTCTCAACCTACATGTATAACTGATACGCATGTTTTTCATCTAAGAATTGGATCATTAGCCATGAAGATGTTCAGGCTTGTTGGTGATACTGACAATGAGAAAGATGCAAATGTAATAGACATTGGATCGTGTTTTGAACTGCTTAGACTTGTTAAGAATCTCACATTTGACCTCTGGAAAAAATAATGGAAAAATAATCTAGGCCTAAATTTCTGTCAGAGAGCTTGATGGAGCAGAAGGACACACCAAGCTCATATCAGCTCACGTCTCTGAACTCATTAATTTTCTCTTCTGTGCCCATTCATTAATATCATTTTGATTCATTCCGTCTGGGATTTTAAAGTTTCCAACACAATTATGTGCCATTACCGCTTCATCAGTTAGTTGCCATCTCCATGGACAATGTTTACTTGACATTTAACATTCCAAAATTGCATGAAAAATGTCCTGGTGGTCAGATTTTTGGTTGTTGGTAATACTGGCAGTTCCGATATTACATACATATCCTAAACTTGTATTGGGTCATACACAATTTGAAATCAGGGGAAATATATCAGTCTAACGTGAATTAGTTTTTGGCTGGTATATGTTTTCTCCCTTAATGCTTACATTTTGTGTAACGGGGTAGGCCTCCTGAACATGGTGGTCTGTGAAGGAATGCACTTGCTTTGTTTTGGAAGAGCTCCTTCTAAGTGGTGTAATGAAAAGCTGATCTGAATCCGAAATATGGTCCAACTGCCTGCCATACAGCTGCATGAGTTCAAAACACACAGTCCGGCTCAAATCTGGAAAGAACGCAGAAGGAAAAACGGAAAGTTGTCAGAAATGGAATCATGTGTTATGTCACTATTTCTGGCTCTTACTGTGATTTTACTCTCGATTTACCGCACATGTATTAAGAGACACATTCATGAGGAAATCTGGAGGTTAGAGAGCAGAATCAACTAGCATCCAACACCTGTTGAGCAGTCAGGGTTAAGGCCTTTATTTAGACCTTTTACTTCAAATGCAGGGCGTTTCAGAATTTGTTAAATTAATCTAAATTGTATTCAGTCAGTGCAAAATTAAATTGCATCAATTCCTAACCACTTGTCCTGGATAGGGTCACTGGTGGTCTCCCTGAATTTTCATAAAATTTTCTCTAGTGCCAAAAATATGAGTGAACAAGGTTTCAAAGAAAGTGAATGGTATATTGATTGGTATATCAAAGGCTTTGAATATAAAAGGAGGCCTTTAATACTCAAAGAAAAGCTTGATCTTTTGAATGTACTTGTTAAGGTTTTGAGTGGCCTGCACCCAACCCTGTATTTCTCCATGAACACTGTTATTTGTCGGTCAATTTCGCATAAAACAAGGCTTGATGGGAACATATCTGCCACACCGTAGATGAAATTCCTGCAAAGAAAATGGTACAGTAAATTGACACAATTGAAGTATAAGAATATCAGTGACAGTATTAGACTGCCTAATGTTATCCTGAATCTAATAAATACTTCTCTCACAGGGGTGTATAACAGTGTAAATAACTCCCAGTGTACCATTGCACATTCTTTCTCACAAGATAAGGGCAATCTGGAACCTCTCACTAAATTTGTTGCTTTGAAAAACTGTACAGGCATTGTAATAAAAAAGAAAAGTCTGTTTGGCCGTGAGGGACTAGAGCACACCCGAGTATACGCATCTGGTAACAAATGTAGTGCTATTTATCTTGGGGAAGAACTTAATATAACACAAGCTGTGTGTACATAGTCAGCCTGCAGATTTTCAGTCTTGAAAATACAAAGATAGCAAAGATATACTCTTCCATATAATAATGTATACTATATGATAAAAGTTGTAAAATATAATGTATCATTATGAATGTTGTAAAATACAATTAGAAATACATCTGATCAGATTTTATACGGTGGTTTTACTTCAGTATTAGTAATAGGTTGCACTTCAGTGTTTGGTATCTAACTGCATAGAGTGGCTGTTTGCCATTTGCTGTACTGATTGCTATTTAATGTTGGAACCCAGATATATAGTTTTTGTGCTAATTTATAGCTTTATTTGGGCCCAGGATATTTGGTATTTTAATCTATCAGCAAGCCAGAAGTTGTGTTGTGTGGGGAAATTAATAAAGGGTTTTTATAGTGTGTGTGTGTGTGTGTGTGTGTGTGTGTGTGTGCGTGTGTGTGTGTAGACATATATATATTCTTTTTGTCAGGGTCAAAATACGTAGACAAAAGCGTTCTTACTCAAGCTTTGAAATTTAGCTTGGGCTTTCCATTTTCTGCCAATCCTTAAGAGAAAAAAGAAAAGCATCTTGTCTTTATATTTTTGACTTCTGGCCCTTTTTCTTCCAGTCTGGTCTGGAGAGCAATGGTAGGTATCTGGTCGACGTATCTGGGGAACATGAAGGAGGAATGCGTCTTTTGTCCAAGGGTGGAAAGGAGACAATGATTTGTAACTGTTCAAATGAAGACAAAGACAGATAAATATTTGACACTGTCAGTGTAAAGAAGAAAACTATAAACTATTCGCCATCCGCTTGCTTTTCCCTGTAGTTAGTTTGTTCTGTCTTGTTTTCAGCAACTAGAACTTTGATTTTGCTGTGGGAAATCGAGGGTCTTTCTAGTCGTGGAGCATTTCTGTTCTGCATATCGTTAATATGTGATAATTCAACAGCAAAACGATTTGTTTTAAATTGGAACAAGGCTGTACAAGATCTAAACATTTCATAAGGAGGGCTCTGTAAATTGGTCCAGATCAAACCAAACCAAAAATGACTGCTTTCCCCTGATATGGCTTCAGACATGCGAGGCAAATTAAGTCCTGTTTCATTTGGGTGTTCCCTCATATTAAGAGGCACTGAAAATCCAATAAATAAAGAGTTTTAGTAAATGAGCATGTAGCCGCCTCAGCTTTGTTACCCTCCAGAGACAGAAGTATCACATGGGGGGGGGGAGGGGGGGGCAGTGGCAAACTCTCACCTCATGCACCTTACTGGCTCTGTGCCCTGCAATGTTTTTTTTCTGGGGTTGGGGGATTCTGGGTAAAACAGACCAACACTTGTTGAAGTCTAGGAGTACTTGGGGGCTCAGACCGTCAGTCATGCTTATTAGCTTCTGACAACGGGAATGATAATTGTAACCTGTAACCTGGAAACAGGGCGGCAGCTGGCAGAAATGGCACAAGGCAAATATTGGGGGTCTGCTTTCTTCTCGCTTTGAGGCGAGAGTATAACGTCTTTCAGGGCCTAGAATCCTACGCCGCTCCAGCTTTCTTAAGCACAGAAATATGTCTTTGGAGTAAATGGTAAAGTACTAAGTCACTGTGTGTTTTTCTATGTATTGTAGGCTATGCTTGGTAAAGAATAAAGCACCAAAGTCTATTTGTGCCCAGTAAGTAGGGTAGCGCTGCTATAGTGTTAGAGAAAATGTAACTGTTCGCGATTTGCCCGGCAAAAGTATTTGATTCGGGTTTCAGCAGTTTATACAAGGTTCATCATATCAAGGTTTGCAGATTAAATTTACTGGCAATATGCATTTCAAGAATATGCGTGTAGGGGAGACAGAAATATCGTTAGTCTCACACTTTACTATGGGCAAGATTTTTGAGATGCTATGTCCCTGCTTCAGTGCCTGCTTGGGTCCTAGCTTGGGTCCCTAATTCAGTCCCTGCTTCAGACCTTGCTTCAGTCCCTAATTCAGTCCCTGCTTCAGTTTTTGCTTCCCTGACTGTGCATATTTCTGTCAGGTCAGCAGCGGCTTTATGCCCCCATGTTAAAACGTAGTATTTTTTATCATTTTCTCTGGTGGCATAGCCTAAGATGTCCTCAGTAGAAGTAAGGCATTTATAGTCACGGTCCGTCTTCCGAGGAAACCTAGCGAGGAACTGTCCGCCCTGAAGGCTCTCTGGCCTCCAGCAGCTTTTCATTGCTGGGTGAGCCTTGGCGGGCTAGCCGCCCGTCCTGGCTGCCGTGAGTACCCAGGCCTAGAGCCGTCGTCTCCAGTGGAGCACGGCAAGTCCATCTGGGATCGCCTTTCCCTCCCGTCTGCGCCACACAAGCCTGTCCGTGGACAGAAGCTGGGGAAAAAGAGCCCCCTTCTGTCTCACGGCTTGACAAAGCAGACTGGGTCGATGTCTAAATCCCTCCTGAAACAAGCCCAGACTCTGCCTACGCCAAAAGCAAAATTGCCCCATAAAATAAATGACTTCTAAAATGATCAGTGGTCAGTATCTTCATTTCTTTCTTTCTCCCATCTTTCTTTGTTAATCTGGCTATCTTGCACTTCATGGTAGAGTATGGAATTACTTTAAACTGCATGATTATTTGCGCAGCTACAGATACACACGGAATTGAAGATTCCAACTGGGCTGTCGGTTATGGAATATCCATAAGGCTGGAAAAGTTATATGTATTTTTTTTATTATCTGTGTGATGTTTCATGTTTTTACTTTTGAAAAGATGCATGTTTAGAAAGTTTGCAATTTTCATTCAGATGTTGCATCTTCTAAATCTTATTTACTGCTTTATTTAATTGGTGCGTTTTCCTCTTCCTCCATATAATAGTTACAGATGCTTATGTAATTTTAAAATACAGAAAAAAATACACGAAATGGTTTACTGTAACGCATATGTCCTTGTTTTTTTTTTTGTTTCTTAAATTTAAACTAATTGAGGCACTTCAGTAGTCTGGGACGTCCAAATTTAGATCAGTTTTCGATTTCTACTTTGGTAGATCATATCACATATTATAAGTGCAACTATTTGTTGATCTTGTTGATCATTCGGTTTAAGTAGAACCTCTGCAGCAAATGATAGCCTTCGTTTCCCTTATGGCTGCTATGCGAGGTCGCTGCACTCCTAACCCTTCCTCAGAATGTTCAGACCATGTGGAGGTAATTGGGATCATTAGATAATTCACGCAGTGAGCCCCTTGGCTTCACCCTCAGACCCATCAGGGCCGCTACTTAAAACGAGGCCCTTGATCGTGAAGAGCTGGAGCCATGTTTCGATTACCGTGTTCCCCGTGGCCTCCGTGCTCACAATAGTGACGAGAAGAGAAGTCAAAGCGGGGCAGACGCGATGGGTTTAAGCCACCGAACTTGGCCCTTATTCCTTCGGACGATGTCCAATACCGATCGCAAGCCACCTACTTTTTATCTGGATGGCAGCACTTGAAAATTGTTTGCACCACACAGATCTCATTCTTAGAAACACCAAGCTCCCTAAAAACCGAAGGCAGTTTAACATAAATACAAAAGCCATTATTCCATGCAGCGCAGGCAGAACAATGTATACTTGTATGTCCTTGAATGCTAGAATGCAAAGGAGTGAATGGATATCACATAGTAAGGGATTCATTTCATTTATTTTTGTCCATTTGTCTTTTGTTATTTTAACTCATGAATCGGGAAATTAATGGATTTGAAGACCTTTTCCTTTATTAGTTCAGTAGGTACAATAGGTCTTTGATTACAAAAAAGCGGTATACGTTGCATAATTACTGAATAGCAAACATACACTCAGCAAAGACAAGCGCTCATTGGGTAGCGCTAGCCACAGAAAACCACCGTATTTGTGTCTGTAAATACAATAGCTTGCATTTACAATGGAACCTTAAGATATTTAAGTTTTTTTTTGTCATTTTTTCATATTTTTTTTTCATTTCATTTAAAACAATGTGACTATATTTTATGCTCCAAAAATTCTACAAAGATGATTGGTAGTGTAGACATTTTTCGTGGGTGCATTAAGGTTTTACTTTTTATGTAGTAAATTTCCCACAACCCTGACCAGGATATGTGGTCAGAAGCGGGATGGAAGATTTGATGTGATATTCTTTCTTTGAATACAGATTTCTAAAGCATTTTACAAACTCTTTCGGCAAACAGACATTTTTTATGACCTGAAAATTAATCCATAACTAAAGGAAAACAGAATGTACTTATACTCTCTATTTTGCCAGTTAAAATAATCCATAACTAAAAGAAAACTGAGGGTACCAATACTCACTGTTTTGTCAGTTAAATTAATCTATTACTAAAGGAAAACAGAGCGTACCTATACTCACTATTTTGCCAGTTAAATGTTAAATTAATCCATAACTAAAGGAAAACAGAGCGTACCTATACTCACTATTTTGCCAGTGGGTGTTTTTTTGGGAGAGGATAGATTAGCTTGTCTCTTGGAAGAACTTTATTAACACCAGTGGAAATGTAATCTTTTCATGCTGCTTTTTGGCTACAGAAATAAATGTATTACTGTTTACCACATATGGGCTTTTTATTCAGTGGCAGTCGTGCACTTGTCAGTGAGATGTCCTCTGTTCACAGAATAGGCTTTCAGTTTCCCTTACCTCATAGCTAGCGTGAGGCCCATTGAGGGAGATATGAATGCTGGCAGTTGATAGGGCCAGGCTAGCCGAAGCTGCTGCAAAAGCCTGCCAGTGCGCCCTTCCCCTCTGTTCTATCTCTCTTCCAATTCTGGGTATTTTGGGCTTATGGGAAATGCCAAGTCATGTGCCTACAGTATATACTTTCCTGGAATGGGGTCGGCAGGGTAGAATAGAGTGAGTGCAGGGTGCCCCTCATGGGAACCGTATTCAGGGGGACTTGAGAGCAATGTCACGTCTTGAAAACGTGAATGAACTTCATTTGCATCGCCGAAAGCATGAACAAAACACTAAGTTTAATTGGTCACATTCATGCTAGATTCTGTGTTTAGTGGAAAAAAATCAAACAAAACAGGAAAGGGGAAGTGCAGCCATAACCCTTGTCCCTTTTCTACTTTTTTTAGCCGTTGTGTTGGTAAATACATAATGCTGCTGTCATGATTTACTGTCTACAGCTTGTTCAGAATGGGAGCGACGGCATTAGGCAAATAAGGGCATTTTTTTTGGCTCGATTATCAGACTCCCCACTTTTTCCAACGAGTATGTTTGGAGCAAAGTTTTTGTAATACCAAATCTGATCTTTATAAAAAAACAAAAACAAAAACAATTATTTGACGAGAACATATAAGAAGTTAACCCTTTCGTTGCTTAGCAACCACAGACAATTCGCATTGCAGTAAGTGTATTAAGCAGCAAACGTTCCAATAAACAAATGTAGGCCTATTATTTAGGTGGGAAAGGATAGACAGGCAATATTACAAACTCCACAAACCAAGAGAGAGCCGAATGTTTATGGTGCAGCAGGGCCACGTAAAGAGTTCAAAAAACGTATTGTGGCGAATGCTTGAGGCATTTTAATAAAGGAGATGACGTCTCTTTCAGCCCGAAATACTCTCTTGATTAACAGCCTCTATCAGTACAATACTAGCGGTGGCACAGAATGGGAAGCCAACAATTTACCTGACACTCACGGTCACATGCTAACATAACACACACGTTCCACGGCAAACATCGCAAAGCTACAACATTTACCATTAACATGAATATATCAATGCTCGTATTAGTGTATACCATTTAAAGAACGTGCAGTGCGGTGCAAAGCATGCTGGTTAACTGCATGATTAGTCCTGCTGACCAACCCAACGATATCACAGTTATGTAAGCCAATCATGGACAGCGGGTGGGATCAGAACAAATGATTAATTTCCTTTGGGGACCCACAAAGACGGGGCGCCGGAACAGTGATCACCACTCATATGACGTCGTATTGCTCAAATAATGCCCATTCCTCAAATATAAGATGACCCCAGTTTTCTAGACTTATCTTTTTCGAAACAAAAAGTCTTATTTTAGAGCCAATATGGTTTTTAAGTTTAATTAATGTCTTACAAAACTGCATGTTTATTTAGATGAAACACATTTAAGTTTAATTCATTGTTTTTTTTTTTTTTAATTAAGTTGCCCACAGTATTCCAGTTCATTTTAAGCAGTAATGTTTTTGTGGACGAGACAGTAACGTATTATACATTTTTTGATGCATAAATATTAGTCTCCAGTTCACTAACTCATGCTAAACCGTTTTAAGGAATTGTCTTTTGTTTATCTTAACAACAAAGACCGTCATTACTGTTTTTCAGTGTTTGCAATTTTTATTTTTACACTGCCTATGTAATACACTTTGCCTTAGAGCTGGTTCGTGTTTTGACTGGTTTGCGCTGTAGCTGCTGCCAGAACAGTTAGCAGCGAGAACAGAGCAGCCAGTATGGTGTGGTGTACATTAGAGCATTTCTTTTTTATTATTCTTCGTCGGTAAAACACACTGTGTTATATGAGTGAGTGTGTAAACTTTACAGCATAGTACACATGGCTGTCGATGATGTGATGATATTCTACTGCCATGTATCCAGTTCATCGTTTGACAAAAATGTCTAATTCCTACTTAACTCATTTTACATGGACTTTGTTTGACAGTTAAATGTTTAACATGGTGTATTTTAAATTCAAATGTGGTTTATCATGAGTTTATTTTCAATAGTGCGGAATATCTTATTCCAACCTTTGAACCACATCTTACTTCTTAACCAAAACGTAGATTCTGTCTTTGTTTCATGAGTAATATGTCTCGTTAACTGTTTATGCAGTTCTGCTCACAAACAAAAACAATAATTTATTTCTTGTACGACAGAACATATCCTTTGACCTAGCCAATCATTTATTTCAATTCTTTATAATAATTTGTCATGCACATATGTAAACAGGCCTTTCATAAAGAACACATTCAAGTAGATAAAGATGGTATCTTTTTACTATGTAGGTAACAGATGTGGCAACAGTAAAAGCAAGTTCATTCATCTCTGATTTGTAATCTACATGCTACAACTAAATTTACAGAAATTACATTAAATATTTCTTTTAGCTGACAAAACAACATGTGAACCATATAACCACCTAGAATGCACAGCCTGCAAAAAGTACAAAACCCGAGTTTAGAAAATAGATTCCCTCCATACTTCATGAATGGTAACATGTGTGAGAAAATGAGTGTTTGCCATTACTTATACTCCGACTGCACTGTTATTGGTAAGAAATAAAACAATACAATTATTTTAAGATTTAAAGTAGAGGTATATATGAATGGTGGATCGCATCTGTGGTCAGCTGGAAATACAAACGTGTCAGAATCAAAGCTTTTGGAGCGAAAGGGATGGTAACAAAACCCAGTGTTACCATGGCAATTTGTTTATGCTCCACTGGTGAATCTTGTAAATCCAATTGGTGGGAGAATGAGGGCATGGCTTCCCTGGGACATGAATTGGTCTGAAAAAGAAATAACAGCATTAAAGTGGGGGAGGCCCTAATGAGTGAGGAGGTAGGAAGAAAGACCTGAAGTTATTCTTGTTCCTAAATTTATTAATGGGGCTGTTGTCAGTCATTTGAAATGGACTGAGCACCCAGATTGTATTGGTTTTTCTGAGCGCCAGATTGTTTGAGAGAAAATCATACCTTTTACTAATGAGGAGAACTCATGAATATTTTCACTTAACAGATTTGCAGCTGTTTTTCATTTGCGGGATTTTTAAATATTAACATCTTTGACAATAAGAAAAAGACAACCTGCATTTCAACATTGTCATGACAAGATCGTTAAAGGTCTCGAATCCAAAAAGTTGTTACGTTATTCTGAACACAGAAAAGGTAGTTTATTCAATTTGCACAGTCAAGTAAAACATTCATCTGTTGACATTATCAGGTCAGGTCTTACACAAATTAGATTAAAGATGGTGATGAGGAATATCTATATAGATATATGTAGAATGGTCATGGTCACTCTGATGGAATCCGAATATTACATCATTATGCTTATTTTTCCAGGGTCGAAATGAAATTACTAAGTTTAAGGTTTCATAAGTATTAATAAGTCTTTGTGTAAGTATGCAGGCCTACATAATTATGCTATCACATGTATGAGAAAGATAAAGTATACAGGCAGCCCAGGTTAAGAATGCCGGACTTATGGGAAACTCAAATTCAAATTCAATGGTGCATAATAAAAAAAAGTCACACAAAACAATACTTTCTGATGCTCCTGAAAACATTGCAGTGGTTTGTCGGCTCGAGCCACAGTTCAGTACCGTATTTTTATTATTACTCTACAGTAATGATTATTATACACTGTATTGTTATTTTTCTGGCTTGCCTACTAAACAGAGACAGACTTAGGGAACAGGTCTCATTTGTTATATAAGGACTGCCTATAGGTTATTAACATCATGATATGCAACCTGGGAAATTACAGAAGTTTTTTTCGTTAATTAAAATCATTGGATTTTTTCTTTTGTTAGAGAAACCATTTAAAAAATATTTTCCCTATCACAGAAGGTAAAATAGCTCATCAGTTTATTTATTATTATTATTATTATTATTAATAATCACAAACAACAGTAACGGTAATAATTATAACTAATAATAACAACCGCAACATTATTATTATTATTATTAATAATGAATAACTAGCTGTGCAACAGGTAAATACTTTAGTTTGCAATTATTTGTTCCAAATGTGCCTTATTCAGAGTTTATAACAGTGCACACTTAAAGAATTTAAGCCCCAGTTCCATGTCCAAACATAACCACTGTCAGTGGAAAAAAGCCTTGGAGCTTAAGCAAGTCACTGTGCATATAAGACACTATAGGGATCTAGTGCCATTTCTCTTAACAATTTAAATGAATTTCTTCGATGTTGATATCTGGATTTGTGCTTCACGCTACATTTATATATCGGTCTTTGAAATATGCAGACAGAAGGAAATGTGTGTGTAATGTCTTCATCAATCAGTACACAGTCATTTGTAGTTTATGCGAGGTTCTTAGACAATAGACTATTTCAAGATTGGCAGTTGGATTTTACCCAGCTATTTGCTTTCAGTAATACATTGTTATTCAACCATAGCTCCTCTTATGCTGCCATGACTTTTTTTTCCTCAAATGGGGCAGCTTTTTGTACCTTGTACAAATCTCTCTCTCATTTTCTCTTCCTCCCTTTCTTTCGCCCGTTGACTTGAACCATGCAAAATTTTGCAGTTTAAATGTGAGGCAGCTTGCTTGTTATCTGTAAAAAAAGGGGACTGGCCCTTAGTCCAGGGCCGACCCCTGGCATAGGCAATATAGGCGAATGCTAAGGGCACCATCCATCCAGGGGGCGCCACAAACGGAGGAAGAAAAAAATAGTAACATTCCACTACTCTTAAAACTAGTTGGTATTAATGTGTCGTAATATGAGAAGAACAAGCCCACGTGAATTTACCTGCTTAGCAAAGACTATTAAGCAGTAGTATCAGGGCCGGTGGATCTTATAGCTGACATAAGCGGCCACCTAGGGCGGCAACTTCTTAGGGGACGCCGACTTGCCAACCATTTTCCCGGAGGGACAGAGGGCGCCGGCGCTGATGCTCACCTAGGGCGCCTCATCGACTAGGACCGTTACGGCGCCCTAGGACCGTTACTGCCTTCGTCATATAATTATCTGTAAGTAATATGAGATTTAACATTATACATGCAGCCATATTAGCAGGGTGTATGACCCGTTGCAAAACTGAGGGGACATTTCAAGTTTAAAACGAATACAAAAAAAAAATAAAAAAAATCTATTAAGCATTTTTATTCTCAAAGAGAACACATTAGATTGAACAATTTCAGCATTTTCTGATACATCATAAAACCGTAAAATTTTGAATATTTATTCCGAAAAACATGATGTACTAACAGAAAAAAAACAGTCAACTCTTATAAACAAGTTGGGTCAAAATACAGTATATAGTTAACTAATGTAATACAATTTAAAACCTTGTCTTCTATAAGAGAACTTTTGTCTTACATCCATTACAGTTGTTTGGCAGCTTTTTTGTCCGCTTTCACATCAGTGTAGCATAACGGTGCAGAAGTCAAATTTCTACTGCGGAAAGCTAGTCCCCTTCACATTTACCCACAACCTATAATAAATGTAAAACAATGCAAAATATTTCAGTTGGGAACCTCTGACTGTGTTACTCATCATGAACTCTGTTAATGGCTTAAACTGTTTAACAGAGTCGATGGTAAAAAAAAAAAAAAAGCAACGTTTTCCACCATTTTGTGCTTTATCTCCATGTGACTCCCTCAGACCGTATACCATGTGGCATGTCTAAAAAAAGTTCAAGTTGATCGTATGAATCAGCAGCTGAAGACAGTCAATACAGTAGTGCCCCCCCCGGTATCTAGTTTCCATTATTTGTGGTGCACCGTAGTCTGAAAAAAATGTGAATTATGTAACAATGTCTGTTTTCATTGTTCCTTGCTCTGATTTGAATTTGTCTAATTATCTTAATCATTCACAATCGCTATTTCAATATCAGTGGTGTAAAGTAACGAGTTACTAATAATTATTAGTGTTGCATTGGCCATCACTGCCCCCAGCTCTCGGCAATCAACATGTTAGCGAGTTTGGAATGTTTGACTTAGGCGGTTACTAGGAAATTTTCCTCGTACCCACACGACCCACAGGAGATGTTTATGATACACGACCCACAGGAGATGTTTATGATACACGACCCACAGGAGATGTTTATGATATAATTTATTAATCTATTAATTACTATTATTTCTTATTTAAAATGCATTCAATTACATTTTTGGTCACTGGCATCACTGTTTTATTATTTAATTCATTATTTGGTGTAAGTTACTATCTTGGAGTCGTATTCCCCTAACCCTGTTTTTCCAATTGGATACGTGTAGTTTAGTCTGTGATTTTAGTGAATATGAGATTTTTCAGAAACATATTAATTCAGCAGAACTTACTGTATGGTACTTTTTACTTAAGTAATTTTAAAACCTGGTATTTTTTTTTTTACTTGAGTAGTTTTTTGCTGGATGACTCTTACATGGCTTTCTGCTCTTTTACTTAAGTATGAACACTGAGTACTTTTTCCACCACTGTTCAGTATAGGACAGTATAGGATCGATTCACATCCTAGGGGTCATGCTACTTTGTTACACACACTTTGTCATAATAAATGCCATTTAAAGACACCAAATCACCAAAACAGTGGAAATCATCTCAAACTCGGGGACCACAGCACTACAAGTATTTTGCACAGTAAATAAATGCACTGACTAATCATCATGCTCCTGAAGTCTTATATCCAGGTGTCATAAGTACTCAGACGATAACATCAATTTAAAATTAGTATGGTTGTAAATCTAACAATTATTTTACTTAGAAAACAAATGCCACTGAAAAAGAGTGTTATACCCGTAATTGAGCCCCTGACGAGCACAACCCTAAAACCAAAAGCCAAGTTTTGCTTGGATTTATTGTTTTTGTATAAATCAAAAGAAGAGTGTTTTCCTTTTAGGGCTGTGCTTTGGGTATCTTCGTGTGAGTGTCCTCAGGTAACCCTTGCAGTGCTGAAGCTCTGCCTGTTAGCTGCTCTTATGGTTATGACTATAGTGGCAGATAATTACTTGCCTGAGCACCATCTCATCTTGCGTGTCTCTTTTGTAACCTAGACTAATGGCTGCATTAACTGATCTGTTACATCTGTGTCATTCTGGAGGTAGGATATTTGGAAGGTTCTCTCTCCATTGTAGCTAACTGAATAATGACGTATGTTAACAGACTATGTTTGAGCGAACCTCTAGTGATAAGTGGCAGACCGGTATAATCACCATAGGTATATATAAATTTACGGCTGGGATGTCCCAAGGGCAGGGCGATGGGTGAATCACAAAGATTGCATTCTGCTCTTCTCTTGGGCCAATTGCCCACAGCAGGAGACACAAGTCTGCACCCTGATATCCTTTTTGCCATCTTTGCTTTGAATCCTCCCCTCCAATTTTAAGGAATCATCTGGACTCCTATACGTAAATTGCTAAAGTCTGTAGTCCTTCCTCCTGCGCCTGTTTCCTTACAGCAAGTTTTACAGTCTAATTCTCCCTAGGGCAAGGAGTGTCGATGGGTGCTAACACTCCACCTGTAATTAGGGTGTCACCCCCTCCCCCCCTGCAATGATTCCTGTGTTTGCTGTATCTGCACCCTTGATAATCATTATGCTATAATTTCCATGTGTTTCATAGTAGTGAATATATTTACATGTTTATTTATTTATTTTAATGGCACACAGAAGATACATACAGAAGTGTATATATTAGAGATTTATATATAGTCCAGAGTCCAGACATTGTTTTCACCAGGGGGGGCTAAAGTTCAAAATCAAAATGATTCAGTGGTTTAGCAGTCAGCAATGACATGTTGTTCCTTAAATTAATAATGTCAGTATTTGTTTAAACTGGCAATAAATTTCGCTTAAAATATGCCTTTTAGAGTTTGGCTGTTTCACTTCAGATTTTTTATTTTGTAATGCAAATCCCTATTTTAAATTTTAGCTTTGCGCAAATAGTTGCTTTCAGGTTAATTTCAGTTAAACTATCCTTACTTCAGATTGCTGTCAGGCACGCATCACGCATAAATATACAAGTTGTCTGCCAGCTTAGATTAGTTGACTTTCTTGGCCTGCTTATATTTTACATTAAAGACACATTAAAAAGGAACAAAAACCAAATCTGCGCTCACAGGTCTTCAAGATGCCTGGGGATATGAGCTTAGCAAAGCAAACTGTCCTGGAAAGGTAAACAGAGGAGTGCTGTGCGCATCTAAAGCTGCTCTCATTGTGCCGCCTTTAACATGCGGAGGATCTGCTGTATTATACAATGAAAGACTGATTAATGACCATCTATTTTGATCATATTGTCGTAGCAGTGATCACCTGCAAATGAATAAAGTGACTGTGTGTCCTGGAAGAAAATTTCATGACAAGAACAAAGCAAACAGATGGGAGACTTTTTATATGGCAATGAAACATGCAAGAGAACTACTGATCTTAGGATATTGGTAAAAATACCGCAGCCCAGTAAAAAACTGCATGGCTCTTGTCTCAGACGAAAGTACCAAGTTAAACTCAATAGGGGGATGGGGAGTAAACACTGAGAAATATACTAGATTTCAGGGCCATACAGCTATTGAATATGATTCTGAGCACTGGAGCCCATTTGTTTTTATATATTGGAGTGCAATTCAAATATTTTTCAGGTAAATGTATATGTTGGATATTTTGATGAACAGAACAGAATGAACAGAATATATATATATATACAGGGCTGACCCCCCCATCTCCTGGGTTGTTCCGCCTTGTGCCTGTAGCTTCCAGGATAGACTCCGGACCCCCCGCGACCCAGAAGGATAAGCGGTTGGAAACTGGATGGATGGATATTTTTACTTATTTACGAATATTCCATACTATTTACTAGAAACTATCAATGCAGCTAAAAGCCCTCTAAACACAAATAAATGAAAATCGAGATTTTTTTTTCTAAAAATGTAGTTTTGGAGCATTGTACATTTGGAACACATTAAATCTCATTAAGCAGTTTTCGGCTGGATTGCAACATTGATCATGTTTAATGACTTGATATACAGCAGATATCCTTTCTGCTTTCCCTTGGAAAAATCAAAACCTTGTTCAGACAAAGATTTGCAGTAACATGCATTGTGAAATAAGAGTTTCCTTCTGTGGTTCACTACTGGTAAAGGTGGGTGGTAAATGATATTTAACAGTTTAATGTGTTAGCCCGATTATAGCAGTTATTAAATAATTCCAGTTTTGCACAGGAGTGGAAACCAAAGGCATATTTTTCATTACTGATTCATGTGTTGCTGATAGTGGCTGAAATGAGGCATGTTCCAGACCAGGGGTGACTAGTCTTTTCCAGAAAGGGCCGGTGTGTTTGCGGGTTTTCACTGCAATTCCTAATTAGATTACTAATTAAAGGACTGATTGGCTGAAGAGTCCTCACACCTGGATTTGAACAGCTGACCTAAAGGTTACCCCAAAAACCTGCGCACACAGCGGCCCTTTGCAGATAAGATTTGCCATTCCTGCTCTAGACATTAAAAGGAAAGGGAAAAATAATAATATTGTTTTTATGAAATCTTCTGGAAACTCATGACTGCAGTTGTGCAAAATGTACTTCCCCTTGTGACTCTTGTGTATTATCTATCCTGAGGTCTTGATCACACCCTAATGCAAATCTTTCTATTATTCAATGGATGTTGAAGTCGTGCTTATTTTTAAACAGGGGTGCAGCAACAAATCATTCAAATGTCACTGTAGAACTACACAGCTTGACAGTCCCAATGTATACGGGCATATTAAACTGTTAGATTTAATTGGGATTATAGTGCTGCAAAACAGGAAAAACAGCAGTTATATTAATTCATCGTGTGACTCACTCTATGCTAGATTTTGGTATTGTGCAAAATATTGAGCCACAAATGCTTTCAAATTTTTGCACGAAGGATTTTTAAGATTATAAAGCGTCGATAACAGTATCAACCACAGAACAGAAAAATGTATAAGTGAATCATTGACATAAAGGTTGTTGAACCATCATGGTATCTTAAGCTAAACCCACAAACCGTGTCGTACTATGCCAATACCAGTCTTTCACAATTAGATCAAGTAGAAATAAGTTTATCAAATGCAGTTACAAGAGGAAAACAATATTACTACATTATAAAGCAGAAATATAAACAACATCCTTAACCGAAAATCTCTAATAAAGACATCAGACAAATAGTGAAAATGAAGTGTAGGATTTCCTTATGACAATTGTATGTTTAGCATTTTATCTGTCAATTAACCAGAAATTCAGTTAGATCAGGAAAATAAAACAGGTTTATTTTTACACTGTTTGTATTTTGTCCAAAACGTCTGCCTGGATAGTGCTTGTTTTATTGGTCATACAGTAGTTATGTTTTTAATTTTTATTATGCTGTTCATTGCAGTGAACTCAAATGCTGGAGGATTTTGTTTTCTCATAGGAGAATACAGCACAAAACCCAAATGAGCAAGAGGCAAACAATTTCTGTTCAGATTTCACTGAAATACTCCATGCATTTTTTTTTACTGAAATGCTTCCTGAAATTATCTGGTGCAAATTTTTTTTTTGGGGGGGGGGGGGGGGGGGGGGGGCTTTTGTACCCTCAATACATTTTGGGAAGGGGGAAAAA
>JAODKE010000040.1:4559781-4574372 GCA_026779605.1 Mormyrus hasselquistii | reverse complement strand
TTACTTGTCACGTTGTCAGCCATTTTGACTTGTCTTCTCCTAACAAAATAGGAAGAAATCAATGAAGAACAAATAGTTTACGCCAAATTTGTCCCTTTCTGAAAGTTTTCCTTAGACCTGGGCCTGCGAGATCGGGAACATGACAAAATCATAAAGAACTACTCGCTCGTAAATGATGCGAGTTACTGAAGCAGATGTCATGATGATGTTGATTTACACTCTGTAGAATGATGAGGCCAGCCTGTGAAATATTTATGTTCTGGCAAGTTTAATAAGTAAAATTAAATACGATCAATTGTTTCTGTTCTGCCTTCCTTTCCATTTATTGGCTGCACTATCTATCGAAGTCTTCACTGTATGGTCTTGTTCCGGCCTGGAGCCACAAGGGTTATTGGAAATGCTGAAATGATGAGCACATTTGTCTCCAACCTGCTTCATTGCATTATGTGCTGGCATCAATCCCATTAAACCTTTCCAGGTCAGAAAAAATATCACACAATATCCATTCACGTTGGATATGGGAAATTTATATGGGATATGGGAAATTTACCTGTAGATGATTTACGATGACTATTTCTTCAAGGGACCTAAAGAGAATAAAGATAGAAAAAAGCATATTTTTAAAATGAACACACAATAGATAAACCTGCTGTGGTTCTCCAGTGTTTAATTCATTGTTATGCACAAACAATGCACAGACAGCTAAAATTAAACTGTTTCTGAAATTGAAAAATGCATTTTTTTATATTCCGTGTATTTAAGTATATGAATAATTACATGCATACAAGGTTGGAAGAAACTATTATAGGTTTTACTTAAATATAAATTATTAGTACCCACTTGGCTTTTCAGGAAATGTGATTCCATCCATCTATATTTCAACCCTTTATACTGGTCAAAGCCATGGGGCAACAGTTAAATCCTTTACCTAAAATGTTAAAGTAAATGCAATTTATAGACTTAAGAATGTACATATATTTCATTAAATGTCAAATAAATATTACAGATTTTACATTTTTTTATTAGTTACACAGCATGTGGCTCAGCAGGCTAAGCCTGTGTGCCTGTAATCAGAAGGTTGCTGTTTCAAACCCAGCCTCAGCATGTCTGCGGCTCCTTGAGCAAGACCCTTAACCCCCAGCTCCCTGGGCGCCGCTACAGGTGGCTGCCCTTCACGGACAACCTACTCTACAAAATTGAGTGAGTTGAGGGAGACATAAGGACAATTTCCCCACAGGGATCAATAAAGTGTATTTTATTATTATACTGGAGAGAGAAGATATGCAGTTTAGCACACACAACTGTCTGTCCTTGGGACAGAAATTGTGCTTTTTGTCAGGTTCTAAATAGCATATAACTAGGGACACTGTCAGAAAAGAAAAAGGTGACTTCTAGAGGTTTCTGAGGAATCCACCTGTTCTGAGGGGAATCACATAAAATACGTCACATATTCCCATCAAACAGAATGTGAAAGTGAACACGGCTAATTGTCTCTAGTCCTGTAACATTAATTTGCATCACTAAGAAAATGCTTGGGTGTTTTGGGAATCAGATGTAAAGAGTCTTTTCCCTATTTTTCTTTACTTTCCCTTTCAAGGTGAAAGCTACTGAAGAACTGAATGCAGATTTCAGGGTGGAATTCAATTCACAGGAGGCCTGCAGCTTCCCTGTCTTTCTGATGATGTGCTGTCAGAAGCATGAATGCTAAATGACTTATGTAAAGGGCTTCTCTGAGTTTCAAGGGGGTCGCACACCACAGGAGAGACACTTCATGAAGACGCTGAATATTAATGCCAGAAATGATTTCTAATGTGCATGTGAACCTAAAATGTAGCCAGATGCATCTGGGTAGGAGAGGTATAGCTTTCAGTTTGCCTTCTCAAGGTCTTGGGTACCGTTAATCAGCCATGAACAGGGGTGATACACTGGAATCACATACATTTGAAGAATCATATGAATAAATCAGTAATGGTAGTGAAATGAGAAATAATCCAAACTGAAATAAATATTTTAAAATTTTTTTTTAGATAAATACATATTTTGTTTGAATGACAGATTTGCACCTACATATTTGTTTTATGATGGAAAAAATAACTTGCTTGTAGTAAATACAATATCTTACTTCTTGCAACCCCCAGTTGTAGTTTCCTGGGACTGTCCAAAAAGATAAAATCTGTTCCCAGATTCTGGTTAGCTGAGACATGCTGCCAGTTGGTACTTAAATTTACAGTGGAAACATTTTTCTTAGAAGAGTTAATGTTGTCGGCTGCTGCATTTCATCACAAAGTCATACTGACACCAGAGTTCTTCTCTATGCCGCAGAGGACATTTGAGGTCTCCTACCACTCTGAAGCTCAATCATATCACACAAGGTTAGTCAGTAATTTAAATTAAAAAATGAACCACTTCCCATCTGCTTTACAATTGATAATCTGTCATGCTCCCTGACAATGATGTATCCATAATGCATTATGATGACTGCATCAAGTATATATATATATATATAATGTTATGATTATTGTTGTTATTTTTATTACTGAGCTTAACAATGTATTATTATGGCTATACACATTTAGCGTAGACGCGTTCCTGCATATACTGGGGTCTGCCATAAATTGGGCTTCTGGTCCAAATTAGGTGGTGACACATGAGGTTGCACATGTACACTATAGTTGAACTGGATTTGGAAAGAAACGACTGGGTTAGCTGTACGGATCAGCTTGCAACAGAGATTAGTACGAGCGTCAGTATGAAAATGCGGGACCACTCATGGTTTATTGGCATCTGAAGGTAAGTTTGCATGCATCAGCTGAACCCTTGCTGGTATAATGTCTCGCACAGTCGATTTGCTCAGTGCTGCACACATAGCTTCAGCAAATATGTTGATGATGGTTACGTTGTTGGGATTATGTGGCATTTATGTACGTCCCGGGCCCCTGCTATCCAAATATAGATACATATACAGGATTCAATCCCTTGACCCTGGAGGACTGAAACACAAAACAACACAATGATTTTGAATCTTTCAAATGTATTGCATGCAACCCTCAATCAATTAATATACAGGATGTATATTTTTTCTCAATTTCTGGTTAACTTTAGTTATTTGTTCTTGTCTGTATAACTCTTGCCCTGGATTTGATTAAATAATTTGGTTTATTCCTGTCCTGTGCCCATAGTCTCTAGGATAGGCTCCAGGCCCCTATGTAACATGTACCACTTTAAAAGAGGTATAATAGCTATAGCTGAAAATTCAACCTGTACCACTTTAAAATCTTACATCCTACGCCTCTACTTCCTGAGGCGGGTGAAGCACGCTGGCCTTGGCGGCTCAGTCCTCACATCCTTCTACAGGTGTGGGGTGGAGAGTGTCCTCACTTCCAATATCACTCTGTGGTACAGTGACTGCTCTGCTGCAGGCGGATCAGCAGTGCACCGGGTGGTAAAGACTGCACAGAGGATCATGGGTACCAGCCTACCCACCATCAGTGACATTTACAAGAGCAGAAGCAGGATTCCTATATCATGATGGACCCCACAAACCCTGCTCATGGACTGTCTGCCCTCCTTCCCTCGGGCAGGAGGCCACGCAGCATCAGGAGCAGAACCTCCAGACTGAGGAACAGCTTTTTCCCAGAGGCTGTGAGGCTGTTAAACTCTGTAGCTCATCCATGGTACAACACGCTGCTATAAATCATCAGTGTTACATGTTAGGGCATTGCTGCAGTAGTTAACCTCCGTGTTGCACTTTATTACTGTGATTTTGAACACACATGTTGCTGCTTCCACAACCAATATGATATATACTTTATTGTGCACAGACCTCAATAATCTCTACAACACACACACTTGACAAGTTGAGCTACCTATCTAGACGTGCTATCGAGCCTTTCTGCCCATGTGCAGTTGCACCGTCTTGGGATTGGGGTTAGGGTTAGGGTTAGGGCTATCGATTAGCACTATGGTGGCCTAACTCAACAAAGTAGCTCAACTCGACAAAACACTGGCACTTCCTAGTCTCTTCCTCATGAACGCCAGGTCTCGCCAATAAGATGGATGACATTCGGCTGAGGATCGCCTCATGTAGGGTGGATTGCTGTGCGGCAATTATTACCTTGACCTGGCTGGATGATAACATTCCAGACGCTGTGGTGGAGCTTGAGGGTCGTGCTCTGTTCCGGGCTGACGGGACTGCAGCTTCCGCTAAATGTAAAGGTGGAGGACTGATGCTGTACATTAATAAATCCTAGTGTAGAGCTATAGACATTATTGGAACATACTGCTCCCCCGAGTATCTGGCAGTAAAATGCAGACCATTCAAGACGGTAAGAGAGAGTTCTCTTCTATCCTGATAGTGGCTGTTTATATCCTAAATTAGTATTGTAAGAGCTGCACTGCCTGATTAACAGACAAATGACTGCCAATCCAGATGTGGCTGTGATTGTGGCTGGTGACTTTAATCATGTAGAATTAAAAGCAGTGCTTCCCAAATTTCATGGATTTATAAACTTTTAAACTAGAGGCAATAGCGTTCTGGATCAAGTGCATTGCAATATCCCAAGAGCATACAAGGCTGTAGCAGCCCCACATCTGGGTATGTCAGAACACATCGCAGTAGAGCTGATCCCAGCCTATATTCCCATGATCCGCAAAACGAAACCGATCACCAGAACAGCACAGGAATGGACCGAGGAGGCATCTTCAGCATTACAGGACTGTTTTGAGTGTACTGACTGGGGAGAGTTCAAAGAAGAGGGTTCAAATCTAGAGGGATATACTTCTGTCCTATCCTATGTGCAGTTCTGTACTGATGCTGTCCTACCCACAAAGACCTTTAGGGTGCTTCCAAATCAGAAACCGTGGCTGGACAGTAATAGTGAGGCCTCTGCTTAAAGCAGGGGATGCGTCTTGTAGGTCAGGCGACAGGCTGGCATATAGCAAAGCCCGAAAAGAACTCAACCTGGCAAAGTACAGATACAAATGACGAACCGAGGAGTATTTTGATAACAGCGACCCACAGAACATGTGGAGAGGCTTAAAGACCATAATAGATTATAAGCACAGCGATCAGCGGGTCAGCTATGACCCTAGTTCTGTTATGGATCCGGATGGGTTTGGTGCAAGAACGAGGCATAGTGCATGTTGGAACAGAAATGGGAATGGCCCACTTGCGGCTCACTGGAACAGAAGGGTTTTATTTAACAAAACAGAAAACACTACAAACAAAAATAGGCCGAGGGGTCAGAACTAAAAGGGATACAAAAATCTTCAAAAAAGGGCAGGGCAACAAAGGGTAGGTAGACAGACTACAAATAACAGAACATCTAAAATACATACATCTAACAGCAAAACTACAACAAATAATGAACCACTGGAGAACTCAACTCAGGCGGGAACTGAAATAGAAAAACTGAACTGGGTAACGAGACAGCAGGAGTGAGACAAACGATTAACCAATTTGGGAAGGTGCAGGACAACGAGCAATCAGGAAAACACACAAGGGCAGGCACAAGAACAGGCAACAGGTGGAACTAATTAACTCAGGGAACTGGGGGGAGAAAACTAAGACTGACAGAAAGACGGAATTCAGAATCTACTCTAGGGGAATAACAGAAACAAGCACGGGCGCAAGGAATTGAACAAAATACAAATCACAAGACACAGGAACTAGAAAAACTCATACAATGAAATATAGGGAACAAAATACAAAAACAAAGGAGGTGGGATTTCAACATATGACAAAAGGGATTTGCAGGTAGCCGCATGCTCAATGCGGTGAGCCATGCAGCGGACAGAAAACAGGGGAAACACAACGACTGACAGGAGGGACAGGATGGGCAGCGACGCCTGCTGGCCAAACGGGGAAGAGACACAAAAGACTGAGACGGCCGGAGCTGACCCTGACAAGTTCCCTGACACGTTGAACAGTTTCTTTGCATGCTGTGATGCATCTAGCAGCAGGGAGACTACATCTCCCTTGGCTGGAGGGAGCAGCATCAGCCTCTAGTCCTGCAAATATACCAAGTGAGGTTCCACCTTGAGGAGGATCAACGCCAATAGAGCTGCAGGACCGGATAAGGTGTTGGGTAAGACATTGAAAACATGTGCTGATCAACTGGCATGAGTCTTTTTGGGCATTTTCAACCATTCGATGATCCCTGTCTGCCTCAAATCCTCCATTATTATGGCATTATTGTGTCCCCCTAAAAAAATCAGCACTCATCTGCCTTAATGATCACCGCCCTCTGGCTCTGACCCCAGTAATAAGGAAGAGCTTTGAGAGAATCCTACTAAAGTACATAAAGGATGCCATCCCTGTTGGATTTCACAACCATCAGTTTGCCTACAGGAAAAACAGATTAGAGAGGATGCCGTCTCAATAGTACTTTACACAGCTCTGACTCATCTGCAGTGCCCTGACACTTATGTTAGGCTGCTATTTGTCGATCTTATTTCAACATTTAATACTGTAATCCTGGACAAGCTGGTACAAAAGATTTATAATCTGGGTTTGTCCACATCGCTGTCTTTCTGGATCAGGGATTTTCTTACCAACAGGCCTCAGGTGGTTAGAATTGGAGACTGTACATCAGCCACAGGGTACTGAACACAGGCACGCCACAGGGTTGTGTGCTCAGCCCAGCAATTTTTACGTTATTCACACACGATTGTTCTGCCATCCATGACACAAATATGGTTGTGAAATTAAAGGATTATACGACCATGGTGGGTCTCATATCAGACAATGATGAGACTCACTACAGAGAGGAGATACAAGATCTAGCACTACGGTGCTCAGTTAACCTGATTTTGAACACCATATAGGTCATTGCGGACTATAGGAGGTCCAGGAGAACAGAACATGCTCCAATACTTATACGTGAGAAGGCTGGAACGTGTGTGGACAATATTGAGTTTTTGGGTATCCACATCTGTGGTCTTTGAACGTATCTCATCTGGTAAAGAAGACATTCTTCCTCAGGAAGATGAGACGTGCCTGATTCTCCTCTCGGTTGCTCACAAACTTCTGCAGATCCACTATAGGAAGCATTCTTTGTCACAGTATGACAGTGTGGTATGGCAATAGCACAGCACAGGACAGGAAGAACTTTGCACGGGTGCTGAGAACAGCACAGGGGATTGTGGGAAGTCCTAAAAAGTCCAAAAAGTTGAAAATAACTCAAATGAATTTCTAATACAATACAAGTAAATAAATACACACACATATACATATACATATACATATATACACACACACACACACACACACACACACTATATATATATATATATATATATATACACACACACATACATACACACCATGGAGATGAGGTACTGTATATGTAAGGACAGACAGTGAGGGCTCCATATTGCACAGAGTGAATTACACAGTGAGAGATTGGATGACCTTTCATTTCAGTTCGTGGTTTATAACAGTGATTTGTACTGTTTTTCAGTCTGTTTGTATTAGTTGTTATTGCTCTGTACCACCTGATGGCAGCAGTTCAAACAGGTGGTGTGCTGGATGTGATGTGTCTTTCAGGGTGCAGCTGGCTTTTCTGTAGCAGCAGGACCTGTAGAGCTCCTCTAAGGGCAGGAGAGCACAGCCGGTTAATGTCTCTCTACAGTGCAGTTTTTTCTCCTGCAGTGCAACTGGCAAACCACACAGGAATGCAGTAAGTCAGTACACTTTCAGGATCACCTGTAGAAGGACACCAGCAATGTCTCGGTTGAGTTGTCCTTTTTGAGGATCTTCAGGATGTAGAGTCATTGCTGTGCCTTCTGTACCAGCACAGTGTGGTTGGTTTTCCATGCAGGTGAGATCCTTGTCCAGATGCAGACCCTGGAACCTGAAGACTGGGACCCACTCCACACTGTATGGGCTGAGGGACAGATCTGTCTCTCCTGAAATCCACGATGATTTCTTTAGTTTTTGTGGTGTTGAGGGTCAGGTTGTTCTTGCTGCACCATGTTGACAGTCTCGCCACTTCATCCCTATATGCAATCTCATCACCACCCAAGATGAGCGCACCACAGTCGTGTCGCCCGTAAATTTAACAATGGCATTACTTGGGTGGCTGGAGATGCAGTCATTGCTCTTTATATTTTCCTGACATGGTGTTGAATATATTGAAATCATTTATTTTGCAGACATTTTAAAAGAAATTATACAGCCTTGGTTTCCCACACTCCACCTTTTTATTTTTATGTGCTTGTAAAGAGGATTACATTGTTTATGTTTGGTATTCTGGATTGAGTAAACTTTAGCTTTATTAAAATTTAAAATACCTTTTATACTGACGTCCTGTGTTTTATAGCACTGGAGGCTATTGTGTGAGCAGATTTTTTCCTCCTTCCTTCAGTGTGTTCCACCAGCAGTCCCAGCTCCCCAAGGCTGCACTCTATTTAGACAAACATACAATTAAGTGGTTTGGGAAGAGATCCCTAAAACTTGTTCCATGCCAACTGTCTACTATGTGTAGAAAGTTGGGCTTTTTCTTTGTCTGCATGAGTAAACGGGAAACAAAAATGCAACAAAAGTAAATACTCGGAGTACACTTATATACATTTGGGCAGGGCAGAATGTGCCGGAGATCAGACTGCTGGAAAATGCAAATGAATTGGAAACGAGATCGTCTTAACTAAAAGAACTATTATTTAACAGAAAAAGAGTCCAAAATATCCATAGTATCCCAAAGGTACATTCACTATTTAAATCTGTGGTGTGTGGGCTACAACTCTGTAGCTGTGCTAAGAAGGTCGCTGGTTCAAGTCCGACCTCGGCAAACAGTCTGTGGGCCCCTGAGTGAGGCTCTCAACCCCCCAGCTTGGTGGATGCTGTGAAGTGGCTGCTGCTTCACTGTGATCCCCAAGCTTTCGCTCACCTGTATGGGGAGCAAGATGGGGCAGAGAGAATGTCTCCACATGGAGTAATGAAGTAAGTATCTGCTTAATCGCTTATATTTGAGATAAAATAGTTACATTTTATTTGTTTAGCCAACGCAAATTAATTTTTTCATAATGTTTATAATGAAACTCATACTGTATATGGAAACAACTCGATCGAAACAAATTCAGTGCATTCAAAGATGCTCTTCTTGGTTGTACTGCCTTCAGTGCCGTTTGGAGATGGACTTATGCGATTAACAATGTCATTGGGCGTAAGGATACAACAATGTTTTTATGTTAGCATTGGCATTTAGGAAATGTCTGAGTTAATGACACAGACCATCAAGAATCACCACTTTCTAGGGCATTTTTTTACTAAAAAATTTGTATCATTTGGATTTCCATAAATCTTCTGCATAATGTTCTTTGGTCAATCCTCCAGATCCACGTAGACCTTCGCATGCTGTGTGCTGGTTATGCAGAGTCTGCTCTGGCCTGCAGCCCTGTCACACAGCATCACCACCTGTCATCACCCAGACGATTCCCTGCAGCTCCTCATTTCCACATATTCCTTCACACTGTGTTTACTAGGACACTGATGCAAAGACAAAAGAGGATCATGCAGTGTTTAGAAAAAAAAAAAAATGTTTTCTCTCTGAAATCGTTTTATTTTCTAAGCAAAACTACTTGTACTATCATTTTAGTGAGCAAACTATGAGTGTGGCTATTAGGTAGCTTTTAGCAAAGACTATGTACTAAAATAAATCAGAATGAAATCTTTAAATCAGCCCTTGAAAAATGTGTACCTTGGCAAATTTAATACGATCCAATATTTTTTTTAGAGAGAGAACCAAAACTAAAAGAGGCATCCTACAAGAATTAACATGGGGGTGTCTTAATGATTGTACTGTACATCCAGGGGATAATATAGCGTTCACTGGTTTATAAATCCAGAATATTTTAGTATCTTGTAGAAAGGAAACTCAAACTGATGTGACTATAGCCCTTCCATCTGTGCCAGGGAAAATTGGTTCCATATTGATGGAGAGGCTAAATGGCCCTGACACTGATCCATGCGGTACACCTGGAATGACATAGACACAGGTGGGTGGCCTTTTGCATACAATCAGTCCTTTGGAATATGTGAGAAGGTGATTAAAGCTGGCATCCTATGTCTAAATATAGTAAATATCATCATGATTAGCATTTATAGTCAATCAGTCCTTTGGAATACTCGAGAAGGTGAATAAGGTTAGCATCCTATGTCTAGATCTGGTAAATATCAGCATGATAAATATTTTAATAAATATAACTTTTTCTGCTTAGCTGACACTTTTATCTTGAATTCCAAATTCACTTGTTTATACAAGTGAAATTGATCACTACAAGTGGATGGATCATTATAACTGATTTTTTCCTTTTGTTTTATGTCTCAGGCAGATTATCATTTGTATATTTATTACATGAATATAAGGCAATAGAACGGACAGCGTCATTTACAGAATTTTATTGACTTTCAAAATACTGTACAGCTGTTTCAAATGCTTTTCAAATTACAATACTGTGCAAAATTAAGGTACTGAACTATGTATAATTAAAATACACTATAATACTGTAGCACCAGCAGCTTCTGCATGTCCCGGCATGTCTCTATATTTGTCACTGAGAGAAAATTACTTTCTTATTCAAATCGCATGCAGCATTAGCCGCAGGTAGCTAACCAGAAGCAGACGGGTTACCACAAGGCAAAGTAGGCTTATCAAAGTAAAGTAAAAAAAAAAGAATTTAGTGTAGTTTTAATTTTTTCCAAATGCTAGGTGTAAAAAGACTCAAAATATTACTTGATTACTTTAAACAGTATTTGTATAGGAATGATTCTGTCTACAGAGTAGAAAACTAGAATCAAACCTCCACACATGCAAGTCTCAGGCAACAGTGAATCACTTCCACCAAACAGAATGCAGAATCATACAATATAATTGGTATAAAGTATACCAGGAGAGGATGCTGCTTCTAGAATGCAAACAAGCTGATCACTGCATTCACCCTTATTAAATTTAGTTTTAGTTTAGTTTAAATTTAGTATTCCATAACATGGACACACTGTTAAAAACCACAAGTTACAATTCATTCATAATGAAATAATTAAAATACAAAGAGAACCCTTTGAGGATCACATAAACCAAATATCCTGGAAATAGTTACTTCTGTGCTTAAATACCCTGTGGCTGGCAGAATGATGTCACAGTTGAGTACTTGAGCAAGGCCATTAACCCCAATTGGTCCAGGGGTGGCGGATACAGTTCTGACAGACCCTATGCTGTGACCCTCAAGCTTCCTCTCACCTGTAGGCAGGGTATGCATTGATGTCACTTTCCCAAGAAACATGCCCCCTCAGATGGATTATGTGGCAATATGCTGCAAAATAGCTTATTTTAGCCAGGGGAACTGCAAAATAAATGATTATCTGCTTAAATTAAAAGCCGTTGGATTTGATGGGGATCTGTACAACTTACCAGAGCACCATTTAATTATGAATATTATGAATAATATGGCCAGCATACCGGTTTCCTGACAAAATACTTAGTTGTATTTACAGATTGCAGCAATCCATTTGCTTCTCTTTTCTTTACTTTTCAGCAGTCTGTAAAAAGAATCCGAAATCAATTTGCACAATCACACAGCAGTTTTTTTCCCCCATTTTAGATGTGTTCTCACCACATCCAAGCTGAACGGTAATACTTGCATTCAGTGTTTTTGCTACTCAGCGGGTGGGAGGAGTGACTTTTGCTTTCTGTGACATCATGTGCAAACCCTCCTTTGTGCTTGTGTGTCTCATGGAGAGCAAAATGGGATAAATGAAAACAAAGTATCCCGGTTCTACTTAAAAGTAAACTTTTTCAAAAAAGGAGTTTTCTGTAAACTGACTTAGCATTCTATAAACGGAGGAGAATAGCAGAGATTTCCATGAAGCTTAATGAAATGCCTCTGGGCTGGGTTATTAGGGTTAGTATAGATCTAATTATGTTAGGTAGTTGGGGGAGGGGTGATTTAAGAGCCCAAGCTGTTCTGTGTGATAATGTTTTCAGGTCTTTAATGTCTGAGATTGTACCCAGTCTTCTCATTCATGCACACTGAGTATCCTAGAAAAATGGTAATCTTTGAATGGCCTTTCGATTTATTCCTGCAGCGGTGGGTGTACAGAGTCTCCATGGAGGGCAGATACGAACCTGTAATCCTCTCTGCAGGCTTTTGTAGAGCTTCCTGTAGTATTTCTAAACCACACAGTGATGCCTCTGCTCAGGATGTTCTCTATAGAGGTATTGCTGAGGTTTTTTTTTTTTAAATGGCCATGGGGTGTTTCTCAATATGTGTACTTAACTATACTTGTGTTCTCATGTACCCATTTTTACATCATCTCCCATTGCCCAAGACCAGTTCCAAAACTCAGAAATACAGAGGACAGTAAAAATCCCTTAATGTCATTCCTGTCCCGCTCCGAATATCAAGTATGCATCAGCCGCATTCTTGCCAAATGAGACCAATTCCATGATTCACTGCAGCACAAGTTCATTCTTGGGAAGCAAGTTAGCAAGACCGGTCTTGTCAAGGCAAAGTATGAACATTGTGTTCTTGGTATTCAGAAACACCCATGGAGTTTGCTGATCAGCTCAGGTTGTTAGCGATATGTAGGCCAGGGAACTTGAAGCTGTCACCCAGCTCTGCCACAGTGGTTTACTGTATATGCATAGTGGCCCAAAATATGGCCAAGCTATGCTCTTTTGTCTTATCTGTGTTCAGGATAAGATCATTTTCCTCTCTGTAATGTCATCTGCTAAGTGCCAGTATGAATTACTGCTGTTCTTAAGTTCAAGTATGGTTGTATCATCTGAAAATTATAAAATGAGGTTGTGCTTTTGAATGTATCATCAATCCTATGTGTTTGGAGGGAAAATAGTTTTGGACTGAGCCCTGGTGGTACCAGTGTTTGTTGTACATTCAGCAAACATTTTATTGCCAAACCTCACCACCTGTAGTCTGTCAGTTAGAAAATCCAATATCCAGATACAGGTGATGTGGGCAATCCAAGATGTACTGCTTTTACCTCCAGCTTCATTGGTTAGATGGTATTAAGGGCTGGGCTATATTCCAGGGAGATGCTCCAGGGCAGAATGAAGGGCTACTGTGTCATCTACTCACCTGTGTGTGATAGACAAACTACAGGTGGTCAACAGACTTGGGGGATTGTAGAAAGAATGAATTTTATACCCAGTTTCTCCAGAGATTTCATGGTGACTGATGTGACTGCCACAGAGCAGAAGTCATTCAATGAAACTGTGTTTTTCGGAATGGCATAATGTCAGAATATCGTGTGGAGTGACTACTTGAGTCAGTGAGGTGTTGAGGATGTTTGTGCATTCATCTGCTAGGTTCCCAGAACAGGATTTCAGTACTCTTGACCCTGCTGCCTTATGAGGATTAACCTGCTAGTGGAGAGTCCTAAGAACCTCTGTTTGTGCTATCTGCAAGGCTCTCTCACTAGGGACACAGGCTGATTTTACAGGGGTGCCATGTAAAGTACTAGTAAAGTGCAGAACAACAGTGTGGACAGATGCAGGTCACTGGTTGTTTGTCAGCTGAGTGGCTTGGGGAATGAAGCGATCACCAAAACTGTTGCACCACTAGCATTTTCCAAAAAGCAGGAGTGTAAAGGAATCATTCTTCACTGAAGTCCTACATTCACTAAAACAGCCTTATGGAAATATTTTACAATTGCTTTGCTTATCTTAGAGTCAGCTGTCTAGTAGTTCTGCATCAGAATCAGAATCAGAATGAGCTTTATTGTCATTCGAACCACTTGACATGATTAGAACGAAACACAGATTCTCAGGTCTCGGCGCGTGCAGCGTGCTGCTAAGTTAAAAATAGATTAAATAAATAGTAAAATGTTAGAGTAAAATATCTGAACTGGGAATGAAATGAGCTAAGGTAAAAAACTTAAAAAGTAGTGTACAGTATGGCAGCAGCAACTTCAAGTGATCAGTGCAGTTTTAAGGGTAAGTGACGGAGTGACAAGGCAAGTAATTATAGTGCAAAATGTACTTGGCTGGTGGAGCAGTTTAACAGCTGGATAGAAGCTGTTTCTCAGTGTGGATGATTTTGTTCGGATGCAGGCAGGGAGGTGAACAGTTCATGTGCAGGGTGGGTGGTGTCATGAAGGATGCAGGAGGCTTTTTCCCTGCATCTGCTGATGTAAATGTCCCTGATGGGTGGTAAGCTGCACCCGATGGTCCTCTGGGCAGATTTTACTACCCTCTGTAGCGCCTCTTCTCTGCCACAGTGCAGCTGCCACGCCACACAGTTAGGCAAGAGGTCGGGACACTCTCCAACCACCACGGCTGTAAAAGGACCTGAGGACGTCAACCACCACTCCTGCTCTCTTCAGCTTCCTCAAGAAATAGAGGCGCTGGTGGGCCTTCTTAATGAAAGCCGTGGTGTTGGTGCGCCAGGTGAGGGTGAGCTGTACCCCAAGGTATTTGACAGAGGTAACCATCTCCACTGCAGCTCTATGTATGTAAAGTGGGGGGGGGGGGGGGGGGGGGGCCAGTTCTTTGGAAATCCCAGACCATCCCTTTGTTGTTCTGGGTTGTTGGGTGTGGGTTTTTTTCCCCCCCCCATTCTTTCTTTTCTCCCCCCCT
>JAODKE010000040.1:4547688-4559681 GCA_026779605.1 Mormyrus hasselquistii | reverse complement strand
TAGTGGGCTGAGCACACATCCCTGGGGGGAGCCAGTGCTCAGGAGGATAGTGGAGGACATGTTGTTATTGATCCTTACTCTCTGTGGCCTGCAGGTCAGGAAATCCAGTACCCGGTTACACGGATGTGAGGAAGTACATAATGCTGCCAGCTTGGTCACGAGCTTCTGTGGAACGATGGTATTGAATGCAGAGATAAAATCCAGAAACAGCAGCCTCATGTAGGAGTCCTTATTCTCCACGTGAGAGAGGGCCTGGTGTATCACAGCAGAGAAGGAGTCTGCTGTGGACCGGTTCCGCCTGTATGTAAAGCAGTCCTGGAGCAGGGACACAACACCATCAGGCCACACAGAAATGGTTTTTGTTATGGTTTTGCTCCTCCTCAACAGGGGGCTGTATGCAGGAGCCAGAAGGAGGGAGATGTGATCTGAGGCACCAAGGTGGGGGCGGGGCGCTGCTCTGTATGCTCCTCGACTATTTGTAAACACATCGTCCAAAGCATTTCTTCCTCGAGTGGCGATGTTAACATGTTGGTGGTCTGCATGATAAATCATATGTAACTCATTCAGTGTTGAATTTGCTCAGGTAAAATGTGACTTAGACAGCCCAATCATGTTCTTAAGGACAATTATGCCACATGCATGAAATGAGACTGTCAATGTGATGTTTATGCCTTCACAATGCATGAGCAAGTCTTCAAAAATATATGCTTAAACTAGAACTATCCATTCAGCTGCTTGGTCAGTCAGGGTCACTGGCCATCCGATTCTCTGTTCTCCTAGTCTTGCGTGCTTTACAGGTCCTAGGGTGTTCCCCTGCTCCACAGGAAGCTGTGTGGTTGAATTTTGCCATTGTGGATTTGAGGCTGCCAGGAGACCTGCTTTATCTTTGTTAGACATTTTGAGTTATATAATTGTCCTTGTGTTTCAGTTTAGGTTTTTATGTGTTCAGGTCATTCCTGCCTGGGTCTTGTTCCCCATTCCCTGTATCTCCTGTGTTGCTGTAGTCCTATTGTTGTTATCCACACCTGTCCCTTGTTACCCAAGTTCCCAGTATTTGGTTAATTATCCATAGTTCACACCTGTTCCTTGTCTTACCTTGCCTTGTTAGCTTTTTATTCAATCTGCATGTGTCGTGTTTTTTTCGACTGGTCAGTGTAGCTATTGCTGCTCTTTATTTGTTTCGGTGTTTGCTGTCTCCCTGAGGTCTTACTTGCCTATGTTTTCCAAAATGTATTTAGTGTTAGATCTGTCATGCCCCGCCATCAAGATCCAAGACATTTTAAAGTATTGTTTTTGTACTATTATTTAGCATTTTGTCCTGTTTGCCACTTTTTATACATTTAACTGAGTACATCTGTTCCAGAAAACAAAATATGTCATTATGTTTGTATGCATGCATGCAATGGACACACTGGGTCCAAATGTACCATTGAGCATAATAAAGAAGCTGCACGACTAAAGGCAACCCTTCATGTTCATAAAATCTTAGATATCAGCAAGATAACCTTCCTTATTTAAAAGCCCATATATTGGCAAAATGACTTTAATGTTCTGCTGGTACAGAATTCAAGCAATGAAATACAGGAGGACCATACATAAGAATTAGAAAATGAGCTCATCTTTGACTCCTCAACCTCTAATGAAGCCATCATCTTAACTCCTGATGGCATCCAATTTCCTTTCAAGGACATCCCCTAAATTTGGCTGACTGCACCTCCCACGCATCTGATGATCTGACACACTTAAATTGCTATGCCTCCAGGGTGTAATTGACTACTCTAACGTGAATGTACAACAGAAAATTTTCCCTTCTACTAGACTGAACGCATGAAAATCTACATTTTTAGTATTTTTTCCATCTTTTGATAAAAGATGGTAAAAATAAAAACATTATAAGTGTCATTGTACTACACACACAAATACACACACTCCCACTGCAGTTTCATTACGCCTTCTATCACTTGAAAGGAGCCAAACAGCCTTGGTTCAAGACAAGTATCCAAAACATCTTCAGAATACTTTTGAAAAATGGCAAAGAGTGGTGCAAAAATGAAGCACGGTTAACAATAAGGAATAACACAGAAAGTGAAGACCTTTATCTAATGTTCAATCAAATCGGTCAGATTCCCCATAACCACTACAGTTTTTATCCTATACCAGTCATGTGCCACACACATTCAGGTACAAATTGTGAGAAAGAAGCAGGACATGCTGAGAGACGTCAGAAGTAGGGCGAGCAGGTCAGAAAGACGTCACAGGTAGTAGAGGTGTTGCGGGCAGCAGGGTGGGTAGAATATCTTGATAATTTTGGGTCTCCAGGCAGCACACGCCAGGAGGGGTGGAGGAAGGAAAATGTGCATTAGCCAAATGTTATATATCCAAATCACATGACCAATGCATAATAATCGTCTACTCTTGAATTTACAGACAATGAACACGTTTTGAACATCTTGAACATAAAATCATCCCAGTTATGAACAGATTACCTTTGTAATAAGCACTTTTTTTAGCATGTGCATTTAGAAATAATTCTAAACTTGTAAAAGCAGCAATGTGGGAAAAAAGGCACTTTTTACATATATCCTGTGTAAATGGGGCTTTTTCCATCTAGTTTCAGTTTACAGCTGTCTTAACATCACATGTGATTCTGGGACTTCTGGCAGGTGAAGAGAGCCCGCGGATGCTCGGCCTGGAGGGTGGCAAGGCGCTCAAGGGCACCACATAGTCATAAGGCTTCCGTAGCATCTGTGATTACGGACGCTGGCACAACTTGTAAGTTTCGCTTTAGTTGGGCCTTAGTTACGGTTAAGAGATCTGTGTGACAAAGTGGTTGGAGGAAGAAATGGAATTGGATTTGCAAAGAGACTGAATTTACCAAGGCAAAACTGAGGCAAAAACAAAGGGAAAAGGTAGGAAAAACTGGAATGGATACAAATGTTTAACGTTAAGGGGGCGGAGCTTGCTACCTAATTTCACCCCTTAAGATTTCATGACTTCCTTGGTATTTATCACTAATATTTCAAAAACCTAAATATGACCACAGTTTAATGCAGTAATTTATCTACTTTATTGCACAAATTTTTTATATTATGGTTTTATTCCACCTCTTTGGTGGAATAAATTTTTGACCAAAGATTTTAATGCTCTGAACCCATGTAAGAAGCCTTTTTGAAAACTAAAGAGAAATTATATTTATAAATATATGGCCTCCCATTAACACATAAGAGAAATGAAAGTTAAACAGAACAACTACAGGGAAAAGTCATTTGGTTTTCCATGAGTTAAAATCGTACCAAATCAGATTACTGCTGTAATTTCTTTAGCACACTGCTAAAACAGAATAAGAAACAATGTTTTATTATTTTTGGGCTTGCTGTATTTTCAAAGTGGTATTTTTACAAGTTGCTTTAGGTTATCACAAGTGTATTCTATAACATTTTATTATTTATAAATGGTAATATATGTGTAACTAGTTCTCATCAGCAATCTGCTATAGTACCAAACAGCACTGTGTGTGTATTTCTGACAAAATACTAAGGAACAGACCAAACCCAGGCACTTAAATACACTACTAACAAGACACGACGCAGAACAGGTGAAAACCATAACCTAATAAGGAACAGGTGTGGTTTATTGCAATTAACAGGCACTAGAGAATAGGAAACATTAACAAACTCTGAGGGCTATCTATACAAGGAAAGACTAGGAACATTGGATGCAATGCAAATACACCCATTTTGATGCATTCCGTGTGACTGAAAGTTTCCTTTTCTATGTCAGGGAAAGGATCAAGACGGCAATAGAAAAAAAGAAAACAACAGAAAGACATACAAAGGTTTACTTTTAATAAGAAAAATTAAGGACAGGTCACAGGGAAAATTGCAAAGTATATATTGCATCCTCTAGCACTGTTTCAACCCAAAGATGCTCATATCTTCAATTCGTGAACCCCCTTAATCACTTGTCCTATAAGAGGAAGATACAATTCCACATAACAGCTTTTTATGGAACAGTCTTTGGAGCCTTTGGCATTCAACACAGTTGGGAATACTTGATGTTCATGCTGTTCTGAAGTAATTATTTCATCAGGTTTCTCCTTCAGGCACCTGAGACAGAAAATTCCTAAGCTTAATTGTAGCATTTTTACTGTTTAGATGATGATCGGTTGCGGCAGGGAGTCTACTGTAACAGGAGCTGTGTGCTCTTAAAGAACCTGGAAATCTAGTTTCTGGTTGGGGCCCCCAGGTGAACGGAAGGCCTTATTTGGGATGTGTGTGTCTTTTTTGAAAAGTGAAAGAGCCACTTGATGGAACATGTATAAATTGAACTTATTCTGAAGATTAGAATATGGAGTCTATTGCAGTAGTATTGCTTTCACATCACGATAAAGCTGAAATTATTTAAGGCAGATTTCTATGCCACTATTTTCCTATTACTTATGCAATGTCTTAAATAGATACTTTACTTAAACAAAGTGAGGATCACTGTTACATCCCTGTCGGGAGTCTTCTTTTTTGTAAAAGGTGGAGGTGTCCTATTGAGGTAGGGTGCTGTCACTCTGCATTGGCTCATCATTGCCCCAGCCAATCAAAAACTTGCCTCCTCAATCAACCGTCTATAAAATAACTTTTTTCCAGGTAATAGAGAGTTGTGTGCTAAATAAGTTCTTGGTTGGCTATATCTAGTTCAGGGCGGTAACAATCTCAGTTTAAATAAATGGTTATATAAAAGATCTACAGGTAACACATAGTCGCACACCTATGGCTATGCCTGCAGCCCAAAAACATTCCTTTAGAAGTAATGGCATCTTTAAAATTGCCCATCGCGTGGTACTTCCCTCTATGAATCATCACCTTATCGTAGTGGAGGGGTTTGCATGCTATGACCCTAGGAGCTATGTTATTAGGGGCAATTGTGTAAAGGGTACCAAGTAAGATGGACTCAGGGACAAAAACCGGTTTCATTTGGGGCAGGGCTACTCTCGAGAATGGCAATGAGGTAGGTCTTGCCACTAAGTCCAAAGTGAGAGACAAAACTTGTAGTTGAGAAACAGGTGATGGTCGGGTGATGTACATCAGTAATCAGGGGGCTCAGACAGGTACTCTGTGGTCAGTGGGCAAGCAAAAGGCAAAAGCGATGTACGTCAGAGCTAAGGGGGGCAGGGCAGGCAGGTCTCAGAATCTGGGGACAGAAGTTGGGTGAAGAAAGCCAGGTAGACAAACAGCAGAAAATGCTTTAACTCAGGACAAACTATGAAGATCTTGCATCGGAGTGATCAGGTAAACTAAAATAAAGCAACTTGGAACCAGCTGAGAGGAAAAGCTGCACAAGAACAGGGAAGACCAGAAAAATTAATGCAGAAGCACGTAACTCAGGCAGACTCAGTGTTCAGGAAGGCAAGCCTGGTCAGAGTTTCCCCTGGGGCGTGATCTTCCAGACATCACACAGGGATCCCCCCCCCGCCCCACTGACGACCACCACCTGGAGGTTGGTCCAGCCCCCCAGACCACCTGCGATGGACATCTGCAATGAAGGAAGAGTCCAGAATGAACCTAGCTGGAACCCAGAACCAGGTAGTCTTCCATTCTTCAGCCTCACGATACGAACCAAGTGGTAAACATCCCATGGGTCTATTTTGATGATGACTCATGCCCCCTGAAGCAAGTTGAGAACTAATGATATCAAAGGAAACAGATACCGACTCTTCATGATTATCTTGTTTATGCCTTGAAAATCGATACAGAGATTAAGCAACTCATCTTTCTTGCCTATAGAAAAAAACCCTGCTCCACAGGAGACGAGGAAGGGCAGATAACACCTGCTGCTAATGCCCCACAAATGTATTCCTCCATGGCTTTCCTTTTGGGTCCAGAAAAAGAATACAAGTGCCCCCTGGGAGGACTAGTGCCTGGTAACAAATTGATTCAGTCAGAGGAAGGGTGTGGCGAAAGAGGAGAAGCATAGGACTTACAGATCGAGGTATTCAAAGGGTACGGTTTCCTGGTATGGGTAATCCTCCTCCAAGAGAGACACACCGTGAGAGGCATGATGGAGACCAACTCATTATGGTATCTGGTATCTCTTGACCAGTCAATATGAGGGCTATGCTAAGGCTGCCCAAGACAAGGGGTGCCTGAGGTGACTCAACGACATGATATGATTTCCACATAATTGCCACTGAGGTCGAGATTCATCGAGGTAGTGATGCAGCTTACCATGGCCATCTTATGCCCATCGTTCGCATTGCCAGAAGTCTCGTTCCCGGTGGGTGTTGGACTCTGTCATTGCTGTCCTTTGTTGCTGATTCTGGTCATACTTTTTATGGACAAAATTTCTAGAAGTACCCAAAGGGTGGAGGGGGTCCGGTTCAGGGGCCTAAGTATTGTAGTTCGGTTTTTGCGAGTAACATGATTTTGTTGGCATTGTTGGCCGGCGACCTGCAGCATGCACCTGGGTCGTTTGCAGCTGAGTATAAGGCAGCTAAGATGAAGATCAGCACCTCCAAGTCTGACTGGGGCTCTTGAGAGACTGAGCGAGGAATATGAGTGTCTGGGATTGTGAGTGTCCCGAATAAAAACCAGGCCTTTAATGACTTCTTAGGCACAGCTACCAGTAGTGTGTCTGTCTGTAGGGAAGGTGTCGACCTTGTCGAGAGATTCACTTACCTCAGCAGTGGCATTCATGTCTCTGGTAACTCTTCCTATGAAGTCAGCAGACGGATTGAGAGAGCATGTGGGAATCATGAGGTTACTGGATTGGGGTGTGGTGATCCCGATATTTTTGCAAGAGGACAAAGGTCAAGTCCTTAGAGTCCCGATGCTCCCTCTCTTGCTGCATGGCTGTGAGAAATGGACACTATGCAGTGAGCTGAGACGAATACTGGAGTTCTTCGATACTGTGTCTCTTTGGAGAATGCTTGGACACCATTAGTTTGATTTTGTGTCGATTGAGCAGTTGCTAGAGGAGTCCGAATTGAGGCCCATTACCTGCATTGTGAGGGAGTGTCAGTTATGGAACTACAGCTATGTGGTACGTTTCTCTGAGGGTGACCCCGCTCGCAGGATCCTCATTGCTGAGGATGCCACATAAAACCTGGCTGTGGCAGATTGATGGTCATTTTCAAATGGTGGGACTGGACTGTGCATCTGCCTGGGGGGTTGCCGGCTGGGATCTTGAGGAGTTTGTATGCATGCTACTAGGGTGTACTCCTTTAAATTTCATTTTTGTCCTACTATTTCTAAGACAAAATGGGAAATATATATATATTTGGGACCAGTCTGTCACCACTGTAGACACTTTCTTGTTAGACCAGTAAGTCCTGGACAGATCAGTCTTTGCAGACACAATATACAGTACATGTGAAACTGAACAAATTTTCAGACAAATCACACACCGTGTGTCATGACCTGCGCGTCCAGTCCTCATGTATGCCACGCCCACCTCGTTACCCTCGTGTAAATCTCGCTTGTTATCAGCTGTTTCCTGTGAGATCTAGTCAGTCCTGTGCATTTATTCCGCGTTCAAATCTGTTTTTCAAGGTATGTTATTAATGTTGTCTACCATTTCGTATCCTGCCTTGTCATTTCTCCCAATTAAATCCTGTATTCCCCAAACCTCCGTCTCCCTTATCCTGATTCCCCGACCGATCGCAACAGAATGACAGCCCTCCGGAAGATGATGCCTTAGCTTACTCAAGCTGAATACAGCAAACTCGGCGTCAGCGAGGCAGTATATTAGCTGCAACAACCAGAGGTCCAGGAGGACCCTGTGGCTCGCGCCCTTGCTGTTCACATGGGGGATATCCTGTGGGGGATTTCCCTTACGCAGGACGTATTCCTGTCCAAGGAGGCTCGGCTGAACTTATGGCAGCTCTGGAGCAGCGAACACGAACTGGCAGTGGATCACCCTAGACAATGGACTGCCCATGGGTCTGCCATTGGAGCCGTCCGCAATACCCCAAGTCTCCAGAAGTGCAAAAGCCGGAGACATACGGTAACGTCAACAATCTTCCTGGAGGCCATTTCCATTGCTGCTGCTTCTTTCCCTGCTGGATCTTGGGAGGAGCCCCTCCCGATTCTAAACCTTGCGGTATTTACGCAGGAAACCACCTCCGCTGCCCGAGAGTGCTTTACTGCAGCTGCCCCACCGAGAACAGCAGCACACCCCTTTGTTGGGGCGCTCCTGGCTCTTATAGGGGCCAGGTCCATAAGGGATGCTATATCCAGGATCCCCAAGGTCCAAAAAGGGGCAACCGGCACCTGATGTTCTAAACCTGCCTGTGATGTCTGTTCCTGACCTGCATATCCTGCCTGATCCTGACCCACCGGTTGGTGCTGACCTGCTTGTCCCGGTGGCCGGTGCTCTGGCCCCAGCGGTTCCGGTCCTGGCGGCTGCCACGCCACCCAGCGAGGCTCCGGTCCAGCAAGGCTCTAGCTGCAACACCCTCTGAGGTTCCTGCTGTGTCGCCACCCTCAGAGGTTCCTGTCCCCAAGGTGCCTGCATCAGAGGTCCCTGATCCGCCCATCCAGCCTTCTACCGACCTGTCCGTCTTGCCTGTTCCTGTGCTGTCTGACCCGGTAGTCCCAGCGGCTGGGTCACCACCCGAGGTCATAGCGCCTCCTCCGTCGCCGGCCGAGGACACTACTACGGTTCTGCTCGAGGCTTGTGCTGTGGCCCCACCTCCAGCTGCGCCTGTGGGTTCTGCTGCGGCCCCCCTCTTGCTCTGTTCAATGGCCCCACCTCCTGCTGTGCCTGAGGCCCTGGCTCTGCCTCCACCGCCTGAGGCCCCTGTTGCACCTCTGCCACCTAAGGCCCCTCCTCCAATGCCCCATCGGTCACCTGCAGGTCCCCCCACTGCCGCTTGTCGGTGGATAGCGCCTTTGCCTGCTTTGGCTCTACCGTCGTCTGCAGCGGCTTCCCCTCCCTCCTCGCTTCCGCGGCCCTCTCCAGCTGCCTCCTCGACTCCTCTGCCTGTCCCTCAGCCTATCTCCTCGTGCTCTTCCTGGTCCCCTCCTGCTCCTGCCTCCCTGTCACCTGTGGCCCTTTGGCTGCCGCCTTGTCACCTGCTATAGCTCCCTTGGGCTCCCCATTGTCCCCCAACCTTTCCTGCCTGGCCTCCCATGTTTGCTCCTCATCCTTCCTGTCTTGGCTCCTTGTCCCCTTGTCATTGTCAACAAAGTCTGTTTCCCCAGGTCTGTCATTGACATTGCCTTGTCATTTCTCCCAATTAAACCCTGTATTCCCTGAACCTATGTCTTCCTTATCCTGATTCCCTGACCGATCGCAACACTGCATTCCAGTTTGAATGTGATTAGTTTGCAGTGGTTTGTGTTTTGGATAGTTTATTATTTTAATGAAAAGTTTAATGAAAAGTTTCTGCACATCACTATTATACAAAATGAAAGAAAGACACATTTGAATTGTCATCTATAAAAAAATATTTTTTTATCATTTTGTGCAACATAGGGGGACATTCATACATACAGTATAGCCCTGTCACAATCCTATCCATCTGACAACCCACAGACACTTACAAGAAAAGCTCCTCAAAAATGCTAACACACATAAACAGTTAAATATGCAAAAATAATAAATATTTCCCCATGTAAAAGGACTTAGAGGACCAAAATACACCAAATACATATTGTTACAATATGCTAAAACAATTACACAATTTTTCTCTTACAATCATGCAAAAATAAAATATACCTAACTCACTAGTACATATGCAAGGTCAATATATACATCTATCATCTATAAAGTGAATTCATCATATAATTATTTATGTTTTGCTAGATTAACTGACATGCCTGTGTTGTGTGCTTGCATGGAATTTCTTTGAAGTGAGATGAATTCAGTTCTTTTTCCTGTCATTCCAATTCAACATGCAAGTTGCAAGTGAGGTCAATTCAGTTCAAATTCCAATTAATGAATGGAATGCAGCACAATTCATAAATTCTGAACATGCCCGATACATGCGGGTGGTCACATCCTTTAAAGTTGGGAAAGTGAATTATCCCTCAAAACCAGCAATAGCATAGATGACATTTGAAATTGAGCTGCAAAAGAAACTATGTTGCTGGTCTAAATGCTGTTTTGCAGGCAGACATAAACTCCTTGGTGGGTCTGCGTTCATAGTGGGGTACCCCAGGACAAAATTTTAAGACCACTATTATTCCTAATTTATGTTAATGATATTGATGCCAATATATACAGTAAATTGGTTAAATATGCAGAAAACACCAAGTAAAGGTGGTGTAGGAGAATCTGAACTAGCGGCACAGCAAGATCTTGATTTAATTAGTGACAGATGAAATTTTATGTAGACAAAAGAGCAGAAATATAAAGTACAGATATATTATGGGTTCCACTGAAATAAAGTAGCTGGTTATGAAAAAGACCTTAGCATGTATGTTGATACTTCCATGTCCCACTCTTGCTAGTGTGTGCCACCGTGCTCGTCCAACCCACCTGTGTGCCACGCCCCCTCGTTAACCTTGTGTGGAATCCTCGTGTGATCAGTTGTTTTGAATTCTTTTCCTGATTCCTGTGTATTTTGGTCTGCATTAGAGTATGTTTCCCTAGTCCTGTCATTGTCAGTTTAACGTTGCTTCTCCCCATATTCAGTGTTGTTTCTCCCAATAAATCCCTCGTTACCCTTATTCCCGGACACCCGTGCTTCCCTTCACATCGTGCTTGCCGACGTCTTATGACAGAATGACAGGACTCCCCGAGAAGACACCTTGCCTGACGGATGAAGATTACATGATCCTCGTTGACGAGGTAATTTACTGGCTCCAGCAGCCCAAGGTACCGGAGGACCCAGCTGCCCAAGCCCTGATGTTCCGACTGCGAGACATCCTAGAGGGGATTTCCCCTTCCAATGATCTGCACCTCATTCGCGAGGAACTTAACCCAGCTCAGAAGCTGGTTCGCGGGGGAAATGATCTGGAAGGTGAGTATGGACTGTGGATTACCTCCTCCCTCGCTGTTTGACCTTCCGGATCTTGCTAAAAACTGCTGCACTGGGTTGCAGGAAAAACAAGGAGTGGAGAGACCGCAGGCAGGAGGACTCGTCTGAAGTCCATCTGGGGTCTGCTTCGGTTCCCACTTACTCCCCCGGGGCTAATCGGAAGGAGCCCCTCCCAGTCCTTGAGCTAGCAACATGTGTATTGTCGTCAGCAGAAGCGTGTGCTACAGAGTGCACCCGAAGCTCCCAGTGCTTCCGCTTTCACCATGATTGTGCCTGAAGCTCCCAGTGCTGCCACTTCCACCATGAGTGCGCTGGAAGCCTGTACCTTAAGGGGTACCTGCTTAGCCTATTCCTAAGGTCCCCAAGTGACCTAGGAAGGCAGTGTCTGTAGCTGCGCCCCCTGAGGGTCCTGTGCCGGTGGTCCCTGCTCTGCACCCGAGGTTCCTGTGCCGGTGGTTCATGCCCCAGAGGTGCATCACCTCCCTGTGGCATCTTCCCCAGAGGTGCATCACTTCCCCATGGTGTCTTCCCCAGAGGCATGTTATCTCCCTGTGGCATTTTCCCCAGAGGCGCATCATCTCTCCATGCTTCCTGTCCTGGTGGCTCCCGCTCCGCCCTTCATAGTTCTTATCCTGGACCCTGTTTCAGCCCCCCTACCTCTGGACCCTATCCCCGAGATACCCAGCCAAGCCCCAGAGAACTTTCCCCCCCTGACTGCCTTCCCTTCCTCATCCTCGGAGAAATAGTTAGAGTGAGATCCGCTTGGGCTTTCTCTGAAACTTAACCCAGGGACCCCCTCTAGGAAGGCATCCCAACCCCAGCCACCACTCCAGTGTGCCAGATCCCGGCCAGGACCTCAGCTCTCTTTGTCCCGATGGGAGAGAGGACACCTATGCTGGGGTCGGGTCCCACCCCGCCGCCCCCCCCCCCCCCCCCCCCCGCCCCGCCGCGGCCGCCGCCCCCCTCCGCCCGGCCCCGGGCGCTTCGCGCCCGCGGGTGGCACCCCGGTGCGGCCCCCCCC
>JAODKE010000040.1:4534657-4547588 GCA_026779605.1 Mormyrus hasselquistii | reverse complement strand
CCCCCCCCCCCCCCGGGGTCCCAGTCCCCGCCAGGCCCCCCCCCCCCCTTGTCCCCCTGGGGGGAAGGACCCCCCACCGGGGGTGGGGGCCCCCCCCCCCCCCCCCCCCCCCCCCCCTTGGCTTGACTTTGGTCTCCCTGGCCTTAGCTCAGTGGTCATCTGTGGGTCGTCCGGTTCCTGCTCTGCGGTTGCCTGCAGCCCCCCTGGCTCCGGCTCTGTGAACGCCTGCTGTCCCACCTGCAATGCCTCGTTGAGTGGCTGCGGTCCCACCTCTGACGACTCATCGGTCGCCTACAGGCCCCCTGGCTCCGACTCGATGGTCGCTTGCACCTTTGCCGGCTATGGCGGTGCCATTGCCTGCCGCAGCTTCGACTCCAGTGTCCCCTTCTCCTTCCTCCTCGCCTCCTTCATCTGTCCCTCCGTCTTCCTCCTCTCCCCCTTCAGTACTCCCTTCAAATGATGCCTCATGATAAGAACATAAGAAGAACACAAGAACTATACAAACAAGAGGAGACCCATCAAGCACGCTTGGGGAGAACTTAACTAATAGCTCTTAGTTGTTAAAATCTTATCTAGCTCTGATTTAAAGGAACCCAAGGATTCAGCTTGCACTACATTATCAGGAAGACTATTCCATACAGTTATTCCCGGACTCTCATGCTTCCCTTCCCATCATGGTTGTGGACGTCTAATACTGTAACAGTGTGGGGAAACAATTAAAAAGGCCAATAGGATGTTGGGATACATCTCTAGGTGTGTGGAGTTTAATTCAAGGGAAGTGATGCTATGATTATACAATTTCTTGGTAAGACCCCACCTAGAACATTGTGTGCAGGTTTGGTTACTTTACATCAAAAGGGACATTGCTGTCTTAGAAAGGGTTCAGCATAAGGCTACAAGAATGATTCCTGGTCTTAGAGGAAAGTCATATGAGGAGAGTTTAGCTGAGCTGAATCTGTTCAGCCTCGAGCAATGGAGACTAAGGGGGGATATGATCCAGGTACAGTATATAAGATTGTAACAGGTATGGATGCTATTCAATCAAATAGTTACTTCAATATTAGTTCAAATACAAGAACTTGTGGCAAAAGGTGGAAATTAGCGGGAGAATATTTTATGATAGATTTGAGAAAGCACTATTTTATACAGCGTGTGGATAGAGTATGGAATAGTCTTCCTGTCAGTGTAGTACAAGCTAAAACCCTGGGTTCCTTTAAATCTGAGCTGGATAAGATTTTATCAGCTTTAAGCTATTGGTTGAATACTCTTCAAACAAGCTTGATGGGCTGAATGGCCTCCTCTCATCTGTAAATTTCTTATGTTCTTGTGTTTTTGGTCCATCTCAGTAATAAACAATTAATTATTAAAATACAGGTTGACCTGGGGTGATATAATGAGACTCTTTAGTCTAACACAGTATGAATTGAAAAGTGGAACATACCAGAATTTCTCCTCAGGCCCACTGTGCAGCTTCTCACAGCTCTCTGATGAGAAGACCTGCGGACCATTAGTGTTGCACATGGTCTCAGCAAATCTGTGCATGCATTGACCACATTTCTATAGCACTATGCACACAACTGCATACAATGTCCAGCAGGACGGGATGCCTAGCGTGATGCTAAAATTGGTTTTCATGCCATTGCAGGCATACCTGTCATTGTAGGGGCAGTGGATGAAACCCTCAATCCTATTCATACTTGCAGCCTCTGGAATCCCATCTGCACCTGTTGAAAAGAGTTCTTGGCACTAGGCCTAAATGTCCAGGTGATCTGCAACCATCAAAGACTTTTAACTGACATAGTAGCCAAGCAGCCTGGGAGTACACTTGATGCTTATATCTGGTACTCAGGAGCTCTGAGCTTTTTCTGTGAATACTGCTGTGCTGTTATTGTTATATGTGCTATGTTGTACAACAGTGCAATAATTATGTTATCAAAATTATGGAAATTACAAAATTTTGATATATATCTAAATATATTTGCTGTCCATTAAAATTTTGTTGAAAAAGATACCAAAACAAAATACATGTGTAGGGGGTCTGAAAGATGTACATCTGGAATAATGTACATTGTACAATTGGACAACAAGTGAATTGCATGCAGTAGTCAAAGAAACAAATGTTTTAGTTGGAACTTGAAACAATGTTATAGGACACACTGTTAAGAGCAAATGTGTACTGAAATACCTACTTGTACAAGTGGCATTTCATATCAAAGCGAATACTCCCTGCTGTTTCCAAACACAAGCTGTATAGAGTGGTACCTCAGAACTCAAACTTAATCCGTTCAGAACTCGGGTAATCCTAAAAAGTTCGAGTTCTGATTGAATTTTCAAGAAATAATGGATAACCAATTAATTGATTCCCGGCCCCCAAAAATTATACCTAAATACTGTGTGGTTATTTTTTAGCATTAAAACACAACATTAACAGGGTGAAGCAAGAAGAGCATATTCTGTACCAAACATATCAAAGCACATTTATCAAAACAGGAATTTGTAAAGTAAGAAAATAAATGTATCCAAACAATGTGTAAAGTTAAAAAAAAACCAATGTGTCCCGCCCCAATCGTCTATCATTGTCTAAATGTATTTTACTGTCTAAACATATGTATTCAACTAGTGTAAACATGCACGATGCTATCACAGCACATGCGCGGCTCAGACTGAAGCTTTCCAGTTTGTTTCTGCTGAGAGACGTACCGCGTGACTCATTTCCCCGCACGTACAAGTTATCTTAGGTCGGCGTTCACGGTTCGACTTCTGAAGATCGAATTCTATGGCATTTTTTTCCCAAACTGGTTGGTTCGACTTTTAAGAAATTTGAGTTCTAATGAGTTCGAGTACTGAGGTACCACTGTATTTTCTTATTCCCACATAAACATCCAAAGTAGTTATATATGTTTTTGCATGTTGATTCATACAATTGGCATGGGCAGAAAGACAAACATAACCCATTCCCGTTACTATGCGTTTTAAAGGCCTTTTGCTGTCACTAAGAATTTTGGGTCAAATAAAAGCATACCAGCAAGTCCAATATGACATTCATGTCAGAATATATTAATAATGTCTTTACTTTTCCCCTCAAGACCACTGTAGTCTCATCAAAAACGGACCTATAAATATCTATACTTTTTATCAATACTGATTAAACTATTAAAAGATCAATAAAAGTAATGTGAAATATCCCATTCCACAGCTGTCTAACTGCATTACAGCTTGTGTGTACACAATTGATTTTATTTACATTCTAATATGAAATTAGGTTAAATTCTGCATGAAGCTGAACAAACATATTCGTGATAAAATTTATATCTGTTTCTTAAAATTAGCCAAAGTGAAGAAACAAGGGTGCAGCTCAGCCTTCTGACATCTGCTGGGACAAGCTTGAGCAACCCTCCTCCCCCTCTTAAACTAGACAGAAAGCTAAAAGATAGATGCATGGTAAAAGGCAGGTATAGTGGGCCTTCGCTCAGTTCAACAAAACTCAAAAGTCTTCCCACTTTAATCCGTCATACTTTTATGTACTCTTGTATGTAATTCTTTACATGCATGCTAAAACTTTATCTTGACCCCCACAAAAGCACAGATTGAGATCTGAAAAACCCCTATCTGTCATGCCCACCTAGTGATGACAACAACCGCAGCTGATCCTGCCGTGGGATAATTAGTGGAACTCCCTACTTATGCCTCGCACCGGCAGCAGTACAGTGTGAGGTATTGTTGGCATGCTACTACCAAGGAAATTAGCTATTTGTTCTTCCCACAGTTACGTTCCGTCTGTCCGGCCCTTCCTGAGTTACCCGTGCCTCCTGCCCGCCCTCTGTCCTGCCCGCCCTCCACGTGACACCCAATTTTTACTGTGCCTTTTGGACACGTCTCAGCTTCTGGGACTTTGCAACAGCTTCTGACCACAACCCTGCAATGGTTTCTGACCACTCTCTGTCTCACCCTAAATAAACCTGGTTGCGTGGAATCCTCTTTCCTGGTCCTGTTTTACGGTACACTATCTTAAAACAATTTGTCCACGATCTTCATAGAACTGTGGGGAAAAAATAGCATGAATCTAAAGAAGACTTAATAGCATCTTTTTGTTGCACAGTAAATAGCTGTGGCGGGGTTTTCCAAGTGGCATTCCTCTGAATGAAAGGATTTCAAATCTACACAATGTTTGTTTTAAACATAATTTAATTAAAGGGTTACAGGCATGTATAACAGATGCTAGTATTCCTCCAGACCTGACTGCTGGGATTTAATTTTCTCAAATTTTCACATTGATAAAAAAGTGTTGTGAAATACACTAATGAACTGATATTCTATCACAATCAGAGCAGGCAAACTGAAAAAAGAAGTCTATTAAATGTGCACTTTATTCTTGGTCGAGATAAGACATCAAATTAAATTCCTATAATGAGCCATGTCTCATGCTTTTGTTTTCTGAAACTAAAGTTTTATTATGACGAGGCTTTTACAGGAGCTCAGATTTCTTCTGAGGGTGGTCCATGCCCAAGTAGTGGATTACAGGTGTGATTAAGCGATAGGGATGAATGAGATTCTTGTGTCAAAATGTACAATTTTTTTTTCTTTTGTTTTTTTTTTTTTTCCTTTTTGGTTGGGGTATCTGTCACAGAACCCTTTTAGTCTCTGCCTCTGATCTCCAACACAGTCAATGTACAAGTCTGAAACAGTTAAGAAATAATTCATATCAGCCTCTTTGTTTTACGTTCACGCTTGAGTCCTGGGCGTTCTTCTGAAAAGAACAATAGTGTAAAAGGTTTTAACTGTTCCAGATTAATGGATGTCAGGTTTCAGATGTGTGACGGATGATTTCAAATGGTCTTTCATAATTTTTTTGAAAGCTTGACGGTGTTCGATGTGTGTAGTGATGTGTTGTCTCTGGCAGCTGTGCTAAGTAAACGGCGTTTACTGTTATTTGTACCTCTGTGTACTCATTCACTAAGCATATCACACTGTGCTGACATTGTGGCAATATAATCAATCTTTTTATATATAAACAATCTATTATATGTGTATATAGCATTGAATGAAACACAGATGTGTACATTATATATGGTGCTATACATATTAGATGATAACTGTATGACTTGTATTATATGTATTATGTCATATATATTGCATTCATGCATGTGAAGGAAATTATCTTCTTTTGAAAAACATCAGAATTATATAGTTATATGAAATATACATGATATAATACTATATAAAATTAAATAAGTACATGCAAAGTATATTACAATCACACAGGATTCAAATGACATCTGCCTTGTCAACATGCCTAGCAGGCTAAACAACTGGTAGATTTAAAAATAATTCTTTCAATTAAAATGACTAAAAAAATAGGTTCAAAGAAAGTAGTATGGACACGTCGCAATCCTAAGCTATAGTAAATGTACTTGTGCTCTTGCAAGTGTGGGACAGATAGAGATGTCCTCATTCTTGACTTTATGTGCTTCAACTGACTGACACTGAATGCATCACATGTTTCCAGGTGAATCATGAACAGTGTTTGTTTTGAATTACATTTTCCTGTATTTTGATTCACATACATACACTTCAAATATAAACTGCATACACTAGATCAGGATTGCCCAACGAAACTACCTGTCCAGGGGCCTCATGTATAAATGGTGCGTACACATGAAAATGTTGTATACGTCTGTTTCCACGTTCACGTTGAGATGTATAAAGACAAAACTTGGCATACCGCTACGCATTCTTACCGCAGCTCCAGACATGGCGTACGCACGTTTCTGTTCGGTTTCTTAAACGGACGGCACCCAGTGGCAAGTCAATGCTACTGTGGTTTCCCTTTTTAAACTCACAATCATGACACTGACTTTATCCAATACACCAACATTATTTGTATGCTGTTTACAAATATACGGCACCTGATTTTTAGTCAGTTTGTAACAATAAAACAGTACAGAAAATAACCGAACTAGTGCAAGTACCATGACTGTTCTTGCGTTACTGGAAGATATCGCAAAATGGAAGAATTAGAGGAGAGTGCGTATTCAGGGATCATACTGATTTCCTGGCCCATGATGATGACTGGCTTCTAAGTCGCTTTAGATTTATATATAGATATTAGGTATATAAAACTTCCTTGCACTGTGGTTGAACAGGCAAACATTAAAGTGCAATTAGCAGCAATGTCCAGTTTTCCCAATGTAACCGGAGCCATCAACCGCACACATACTGCTATAAAGGCACCTTCAGAGAATGAAATTGCTTATGTAAATAGAAAGCATTTTCATTCCATTAATGTGCAAATAATATGTAATGCGACAATGTGTCTCATTAATGTTGTGGCGAGATGACCTGGCTCAACACATGATTCGTTTGTTCTCATAAATTGTAGTGTTGGAAACAAACTTGAAAATGGTGTGGTACATGATGGCTGGCTTCTCGGTAAGAAGACTTGTGTTTTATACTTTTATACATAGTTTTGTGTATGATACAACCATTTGGCAATTCCTTAGGGGACAGTGTGCACCCACTGAAGACGTGGCTTCTCACCCCTCTCGCAAACCCACAGAGTGAACATGAGCGGTGTTATAATGATGGCCATTCTTAGGCTCGGGTGGTGGTAGAGCGCACTATACGGCAGCCTAAGGGCCGTTGGCGATGCCTGGACAAGACCGATGGGGTGCTGCTCTATAGTCCACAGAGAGCATGTTGCATTGTGCACGCATGTAGCGTGCTGCATAATGTGGCACAACATCGTGGCTTGCCTGTACCACTGAGAAACGGGGGTGTGTGTAGCCCGCGCCTTCCCCGCCAGAAGTATCATCCACAGCACGGGGGTCACTACTTGTACTATTGTCTGAAACGGAACACTACTTAATCCACCAAACAGAATTTTTTTCTCTTGCCTCAGTTTCAGTAAGCAAGACCTCCACTCCCCGTCCGCTGAAATTCTTCTTTTTCCTGTGTGCCTTGCCCATTGTTTCTTAACAAAACGTTGAACAAAGTGGGTACTCATATTGATTTGCATATTCAAATATACATAAATATAGGCAGGCTGGGAGTGGCTGTGGGATTGTTCACGTGCGTGAAATTTCACACTAATTGGGGTTCATGAAGGGGATGTGCAAAGATCTGTGCTTACGCACAGTTTCGTGCACATGGGTTTTTTTCTTGTGTACACACATTCCTAGTTTTGTCCGCATGCCATGTTTCAGTGTGAATTCTAGGACACTCTCCCAACTCATAACCATTCAGTTTCACTACAAATTGGTTTGGAATAAAACATCAGCAGTGCATTCTAAACGTTTACTCCATGCTACGAATAAAACTAACATTTGCACCACACTGTATCTATTGTTTTGGAGTATTTGCTTGTGTATAGAATTGTTCTAAATGAAGAGAGAAAAGACCATGTTTTTAGTCATTTATAAATACATTCATAACAAATAATAATGCATTCATCGATTGGATCCTGGTTCCAATGCTGTGAGCCACATCATTGGTACTGTAATACTGGTGGTCACATCCTCGTGGACAGATGCTGGAGTCTCCTGCAGATCTGCAGGGTTTACCGCAGTTCCCAGTTTGTGAATTCTGACCACAAACAGATTCAGCTTCGATCCCGTTGACTACCACCTACTAGGACGATGAGGCTGGACTTGGCCAGACTCAGAGATCACGTTTGCACACAGTTTGTCTGAGGAACTTGCAGACTTGGGTGCGACTACTAACTCTAACATAAGACCCTGAAGGTTGCCGAGGGTTGTGCTGGTGTTGCCAGTGTCCCCAGAAGGAGGTGTTTCATTTCACAGGGCACCATGGAGAAGAATCGCAGTGCACGACTTGGTGGCAACTCTAGTCTGCCAGTTACTGTGAGCAGTTGCTTAAACCTGACCCTTCAGCTAGGACATTGGACATCTCTGGGTCCACGGATCTCAAGGCTGATCCTCCAATCAGCTGTGAACCATCCAGTCTCACTGAAATTGCATGGCTGGTGAATCAGCCGGGGGTAGGGAAAGTCGCAGGGATCTGTGGTATCTGGGGTAAACTTCTCCAGGCTGGTGGTAAGGCTGTCATCCTGGCATTGCAGGCAATCTTTAGTTCCATTTCTGCGTCATCCCAACTGCCTGGAAAATGGGACTTGTAGTCCCTATCTGGAAAGGGAAGGGTCATTGCAGAATAACACTGCTCTCAGTGCCTGGTAAGGTCCTTGGCTGATGATGCCGTGATCTTAACGGAGTCAATGGAGGCTCTGATCGGGCTCTCAAGGAGTCTGAGCATCTATGATTGTGAGTGTCCAAGATCCAGGCCTTTAATGACTTCTTGGGCACAGCCATCAGTAGTGTGTCTGTCTGCAGAGAGAATGTCGACCTTGTCAACAGAATTACTTTACCTCTGCAACAACATTCATGTCTCTGGTGACTCTTCCTATGAAATTTGCAGACGGATTGGGAGAGCATGGGGGTTATGATGTTGCTGGACTTAAACTCCTCCACTTAGCGGAAGACCCCATCCCTGACCCGGAGAGAGCATACTACCCTTTTCCAGCTGAGGACCATGGTTTCGGATTTGGAGGTGCTGATTCTCATCCCAGCCGCTTCACACTCGGCTGCGAACTGTCCAAGCGAGAGCCGGAGGTCATGTTCTGATGAAGCCAACAGGACCACATCATCCACAAAAAGCAGAGACCTAATCCTGAGGTCACCAAACCGGACACCCTCAACGCCCTGGCTGAGCCTAGAAATTCTGTCTATATAAGCTATGAACAGAATCGGTGACAAAGGGCAGCCCTGACAGAGTCCAACCCTCACCGGAAATGAGTCCGACTTATTGCCGCCCATGCAGACCAGACTCTGGCACTGGTGATATAGGGACCGAACAGCCCTTAAAAGGAAGCCCGGCACCCCATACTCCCAGAGGGACATGGCCGAATGCCTTCTCCAAGTCCACAAAACATGTAGACTGGTTGGGCAAACTCCCATGAACCCTCCAAAACCCTGCGGAGAGTATAGAGCTGGTCCACTGTTTCACGGCCAGGGCGAAAACCACATTGTTCCTCCTGGATCCGATGTTCGACAATCCGGCGAACCCTCCTCTCCAGAACCCCCGAATAGACCTTACCTGAGAGGCTGAGGAGTGTGATCCCCCTGTAGTTGGAGCACACCCTCTGGTCCCCCTTTTTAAAGAGGGGTACCACCACCCCGGCCTGCCAATCCAGAGGCACTGCCCCTGATGTCCACGCGATGCTGCAGATGCGTGTCAACCAAGACAGCCCCACAGCTCCCAGAGCTTTAAGGAACTCGGGGCGGATCTCATCCACCCCCGGGACCCGGCCACTGAGGACCTTTTTTAACCACCTCAGCGACCTCCGCCCCAGAGATAGGGGAGTTATGTATGACATCATTTATGATGAACAAATTTGAGATCAGTATTTAACTTGTGATATTTGTGATTGTTCCTTCAGTAGTTCACAAAGGTTTACAGAATTAACAAATATAGTAACTTCTTGAGATAAAACATGCATCACGATTCATTAATGATGAATTAACCTGAGATTAGTATATAACTAAGGCTTAGTTTATGGTTAATTAATATGTAAGTAGTAGTATAATACTATGTTATTTTTGCCCCATCAAGTGAAGTGTTACCATATACATTATAGCTGTGATTTAATGATCTCTCAGCGATTTTCCCAAAATAGGCATATTAATAATAATAGGTATTAAAATCAAATAACACAAAACTTGAAATGAAATGTTTTTAAATCTTTCACCTTTAATGCAAGAAAGCCCACAACAAACAATCAATTAGCATAAAAAAGTATTGTAGCGCCAGGCAGACTGAGGCATTGTGGGGGGCGGCAAAAAATTTAAGATTTGTGCGTGTGGTGGAACAACAGGAACTTTTATTGCAGGCCTTACTGAACACAGGCACCTAATGAGCACTGAACCAAATAGAACAGGGGAAACACAAGGAGCTCAGATGTCAGACTGTAAGTTACACTGTGGAAGATTTTACAAAGCTAAGGACATGCGAGGATTGGACAGGGTTCACATAATACATGGGCAAACACATGCCACAGTCAGGAACAAGTAATAACACTAACTATAAACAACAGCACTACAAGAGGCTATGTACTATGTCCCAGCATCTTGTCGGCGCTACATTGCCCCCCCAAAGGTCGACCATCCTGGGGACCACCACCCTAGTTCTCACGTCCCAGTGGTCCAGTGGCAGCTGCCGGTGTGTCTCCTCCAGTGACGGAGGGCCTTCACGAGCCCTGGCATGGCTCAGCTGCTGGCAGGCACTGGCATGACAGGACCCTGGGGGTGCTGCCCCCTCCTCCCATGCATCTTAGGGGGATCTGCTGCCCCTTCCAGAGGGTCCTCCTGACTAGGGAACACCGCAACTAACAATTCCAGCCAGGCCCCTTTTCTCCAGGGACAGCCACTGCACCGACCAGCTGTTGACCACTAGCAGAGCCTGAATTCCAACGGGCTTTGGTGGCACCGGTCTCCCCTGGCCACAGCCCTTCTTCTTCTGTGGCTTTGTGGGGACTTATTGCAGATCACCAGGCTAGTTCTCTTGTAGGGCCTCTTGCTCCCAGGGTTGAACGGCCCTGCACAGCCAACCCTGCTCCCACAAGAAGTGGCCTCCAGGGCATTACACGCATCCTTCCAGCCAACCAGCACTGTCTCACAGCCACGTAATGCCACGTCTGACACATCTGATGGTCACACTAGTGCTTACAACTGGTCAGCTTACCACGCAGCCACTCCAGCTCCTGCTGCTCCTGCTCTGCGGACTCCCACAGCTGCTCCCTGTCCTACTGGTTCCACTCCTGCTGCTTGTCGAGCTCATGGTGCTCCCAAGCTAACCAAGCCTGCCAGTTTTGGCACACATCCTCACGCTCCAAAAGAGGAGCTTCTGCCTGCTGCCTCTGCTAGTTGTGCTCGCAGCCAATGTCACACCACAGCTCCTTGCAGCTAACAAGTGGGGAGCCCTTGATTGCTAGTGAGCAGTTGGAGTCTGGCGCCCGCCCTCCTCAGTCGGTGATGTCGTCTCCAACAAAGGTCCACTGGGCTAGCAGGGCATGCTGCACAGGTGCAGTGCATTTTGGCAGAGCAGAATCCCGTGGTGCAGTGCCCTCAGCCCGTTTGTTGGTGGGTTTGGGGCAGTCTTCTGAGCAAAAGCGTACCCAGTGCCCTCTCCTGCCGCAGCCCCAACAGGTGAGACCATCCCGGCTGTCTTTTCCCTGGAACCGCCACCTCTCCTGCTTTGCCACTTCACTGCCGCCTCGAGGTCTGCCAGACTGGAGCAAGCTTGTCGGATGATGGAGAAGAGTGCCTGCACTAGCAGCGCCAGTGGGACCGCTTCCGTCATCTAATTTCTGGGATCACTATAGCGGCAAGCAAGCTGAGACAATGTGGCAGCAGCAAATAACGAGGAGATTTGTGTGCAGGGAAGAACAGGCTCTTTTATTGCAGTCGTTACAAGGACCGAATACAGGCACCAGATGAGCACCAGACCAAATAGAATGGGGAAACACACTGTATGGTACACACACGGTATAAGATTTATACAAAGCTAAGTACACGTGACACACATAAGACACTGGAAAACACACATGCCACAATCAGCACTACAAGGGGCTGTGTACAATGTCACAACATGCTCAGTGCATCTTGCCTCTGTTCGTTTCTTCAGTTGTTTTATATGTCAGTCGTTTTACTCTGCAACCTTTGAACATCGACATTTTAGTTAGACATTTTTATTAATAATATAATGTCAGTCTTTCATCAAACTTATTTTAATAATTCTAGAAAATTGACATTTTATGTTAGTTTGTGAAAATGACCTTTATTATGTTTAAGAACAAATCCATATATCTATTTCATTTTTTTCCCCTTCCAAATTCAGACCAATTCTGTAAACAAGCAAATATACCAAACCAATAGTGTCAGTATAGTCAGTATAGTGTCAATGTTAATATTATTAGTAGCGTGGACTGAAAGTTTAAAATGCATTGCTGATAAAATAATAATGCAATCAACTGCATAGTCCAAACAAGCTTATAAACTACAGTGTTGTCTGCAATGTGTTATTCCAAACCAATTTCTAGTCACTGTCACTAAAAACCCACACATCTACCCCATTAAGCAAAGAATGGTTACCAATTAGGCAAGCGTCCTGGTCAGGTAGTTGAGGACCTCTGACCTAGTTTATGTATGAAAATACTTGACAAATTACGGAACCCAGATTTACAGTATTCAGTGCCCAATCCATCAAATACAGATTTTAAATTGATTGACGGTTTTCATGAAATTCTTTTTTGATCTTAGATATTCTCCAGGACTGCAACATTTTTTCTAAATACTTTGGCAGTGTCAGGCTCTTGTTAGATAGCATCTAGCTTGCCCACTTATTTATATGCAACTCTGCTATGAACTATGATATCCCAGTGCAACACAATAGGTCCATTACAAGTAATGACCATAACAACAGTTATTGTATCAGGGGAATAGAAGGCATTGCAGATGTACTTTGCTGTAAAATATATTGAACCACACTACTTTAGTGCTGCTCATATGGGAAAAAAATCTATTAAATTATCTGAAATGTGAGAGCTACTGTATACATTTGAATGAAAAAGCAAAAACCAAGTGTTGAAAGCATTGAGTTTCATAAGCTTTCAGATCTGTTCCTACTAAATTTAGTAATTGGGCTGGTATATGATCCTAATACTTGTTGATATTATGCATGTAAAATAGGGGATTGAATGAATTACTGTATGTAATTCAATAAAATTTATAGGCAAAAAATGCCATCCATCCATCTTCCAACCCGCTTAATCCAATTGGGTCACAGGGGGTCCAGAGCCTATCCTGGAAGCAACGGGCACGAGGCAGGGAACAACCCTGGACAGGGGGCCAGCCCATCGCAG
>JAODKE010000040.1:4515314-4532677 GCA_026779605.1 Mormyrus hasselquistii | reverse complement strand
CTCACCAGTGCCTGCCTAAGCTGCTGTCCTGCTGGCACCCACCTCGCCTACAGTCTATCTCACCAGTGCCTGCCTAAGCTGCTGTCCTGCTGGCACCCACCTCGCCTACAGTCTATCTCACCAGTGCCTGCCTAACCTTTTGTCCGTCTGGCATCCGCCTCGCATGCAGTCTCGCCCGGTGTTTCACCAGTGCCTGCCTCAGCTGCTTTCCTGCTAGCACCTCCCTCAGCTGCAGTCTCGCCCGGTGTTTCACCAGTGCCTGCCTCAGCTGCTTTCCTGCTAGCACCTCCCTCAGCTGCAGTCTCGGCTGCTGTCCCTCTGGATGAAATGCCAGTCTATCACAGGACATCCCTTTGAACATGTGAAATTTATATTGTACTCAGTTGTACCTATTAGCCATAAAACTGAAAATGTGTTGCTAAAATACTGAGGCAATGACAGAGTTACACAGTTGACAACGAGGATGAGGATGAATTTGAAGTAGGACACTAGTGTTAACAGTCATTCAACAGGACGGCTGAAGCTTGAAATAGTCACACTACATTTGTTTTCACTCTAATGGTCCCATTCAAAATTTCTCCTGTTCCATTGGATTCAGAATTTGTTCTCAGAGTCGAATGCCTGCTATTCCTGTGCCACTTACGTCACTGAATTGACCCATTGATAATTCAGTCCTAGGTACGTTAGGCACAATAAAGTAAAGAGCCGTTACTTGATGCCCCAGTCGACCAGGCGCCATGCACACACTGGCTCAGATCTGCTCTGTCAGCGCCATCGTTGAACCGTGAACGCAGACAGAAAGCAGAAAGGAATGCTTGCAGTAGCCAAATTGACCACCCCATCTCCCCGCCCCCTATTACTCTGGAAACTCAATACAATCGCATAGCTTTTTTTTTTTGGACTTGCCTGACCGACTTATCTCTGTCTGTACTTTCTCCTTTCTACATTTGGCTTTTAGGAAAGGGGAAAGGAAAGGTGCTTTGCCACTCGCATTCTTAAGCAGTTACATTCCTAAACTTTTATGTTTACAAAATCAGCTTTTTATTTACATTGCTAACGGTAAAAAGTCAAAAGAGCTGTGATATAACACTGTAAATTCTAGCCGTGTGATGCACAAAATAAAAACAATGAAACTGGAATTCTGAATCCTGCTCACATTAAGGAGAAAATACATGTTTGCATTGTCAATGAATATGCTGTAATTCTACTACGAAAGTGATCCATTATTGCATGTATTGTGTTAGGCAATAATAACCAGCAGGTTCCCCCGAGTAAAAATGCCTGAACTTCTTATATGGCTAAGATATATAGCTTATACTTGGAGTTGTCATTGCATATAATTATAATTAAATGGTTATATCCATTTAACTCTTTTGTCCACAGCTTTCTCATTATTCTTGTGCTTATTTTTCTGTCATTCTGTGTAAGAAGGAATACCATTTATCAGCATATTCATTCTTTTTCTAATTTTCCAATCAGTGCACCAGACTGTCATTCATTTATAATGGCAACTTCCACTAAAAAAGGCAAATATTAAAAATATTTTGTAAATTATAAAATAGTGGGACAAATGCAATGTTCACATGAACCAACGTTTTTCACTTCAGTGAAGAATAAATGGATGCCTGTTTTTAACCCTGTTTTTAATACATTATATTCATTTTAAAGCATTTTTTAAAGTATTTTCTTTTTTATATTCCTGCAGGTTTCCCTCATTCAGGTGCTAAATGTAGTGCATATATTATCATAATATACACTTTACATTTATTGGCTTAGCTAATAATTTTACATGTAGCCATAATTTTATATGTGGAGAAATGTAATATACTCTTTTCTGTAGCCAAAGCAGCCATTAGCAAAATAATGTCAGCACTATTTACATTAACATAGTGCATTAGTAATTAGTGTAAGCACTGTACAATAGTCCTAAATATTTAATTTCCTTTTGGGGTACAGTCAGAAGAAAGAACCTTACTGTAACAACCAAGTGATTGTGCACAAGTTGGGAGTTATGATTTGGACTGACATACAAACATCGTTTCTTCAATATAAAAATACACCGCATCTTTAAGGCTACCATTTGTTATCTGAAATACTTTCAGATTCAGCACAAATCGTAGTCTCTCATACAGATATGGATAACAGCTGAACAACAGCAGTCCTAAATCCTTACCCAGTCACGGTGGCCATTACATTAAAGCCTTTCAGAAGAATCCTTTAAAGACCACTCAGCAGGCCCTTTGTTGGGCATTAATGTTGAACGCCTTCTCTGATCCTTAGAACCTCTCTGTGAATCTATTTTAAAAGGTTAAAAGCCCGAAATGTCTCTAATTCGATTTGCCACACTCTCCCCTTGCATCTTTCAGTTATTGTCTGAAAGCCGAAAAAAGAAAAGAAAGAATGGGAATTGTCTATCTCAATGAAATGTCAAATCATTGGCTTTAGGGAAAAAAATGACCTTTAAAAGTTTCCTACTTTCTTAAAAAAGGAGTCCTATGTTTTCTACTGAAAGATAAAGTTAATGCAAAGTCCATGAAATACCTTTTGTCATTATGATTTTAATGATGCACGACAGTGAACAGATCAAAGAGAGTAAATATTCCAATCCTACTACAGAAGTGCTCCATTATTGTATGCAAGGTGTCATATCCAGCAGGTAAGATGCCCAATGCTTAAATACTCAGGATCATTATGTTTTGATGATGCAATAACAGTGGTGGTGGAGCATCATTCTATACAACTAAATGTCTGACAGTAAAAAAAAAAGAAGTAACAAAAAAAGTGGGGAGCACGATATCAAAGAGATGGTTTCTAAGAATCGAACAATGATTCTAAGGTCTTTTGTATGATCTGTGTGCATATACAGTTCATACATACACAAAGGTATCAAATACAATCCAATAATCAAATAATATCAAATCAAACAGTATCAAATGAAATAGCTTTATTGCTTGATTATTTGCCCATACTACTCTACATCGATACTTTGTGACATCTGTACCCTTCCCCCAATTGTTAGATTTCTACAAGAAATTTATCTAACTCTGTGTAACCCTGCTGTATCCCATTTAGAACATATTTGGAATAGCCAAAAACGCGAAAAAGCTTTTCTTTTTGTTTTTTTTTTGTACATATCCTTTTCACCTTGGTGAGTAATACTAACCAGTAGCATCACTTGCAATTTACTATGATCAACTTGTCAATCAATTAATTATACTTAATTCAGGAAACAAATTATAGCCTTAATGAGAGTGTAATTACACATTAGATGAGAAAATAGAAAGCTGGTTGTTATTATTAGGTAAATGAGTTGCTGAGTAAGGCATTTTAATTGTTACCTCAAGGCTGGGAGGTTGACATTTGAACTGCAGTTAAGGTGCTGTTGAATGTCATATGATTTTATGTTTGTTTTTTTGTTTTTTTTTTAATACCCATCACATTCTCACCATTCTCATGCCTTCTGACCAAGATACTTAAAAAGGTGAAGGGACCTTTCCATAACATAGCTGATATCATAACAGACCATATTATAACCAAGTTATTTCAGTACCGTAAAGGTATTTCAGTATCATATAACATAAGAGGAAATGAACATGAAATTAACATTTTTGATATAGGTGGAAAGATATATATGATGATAGGGTATTGTATGGGGATTCCTCTAGGAATTTTGGCTTTCCCTTGAAGTTCTGACACTTGGATAGGATAATTGATTTCTGTAAATTGCCCATAGTGTGTATGACTGCATGCACATTTGTCCATATTTGTCCAGCGATGGAGTGTAATTTCATCCTGGCTTTTACATCTTCCATCTACATGGTCTCAACCATAGGTATTATTGTGACCCGTCGGCAGTCTCTTGAAGGAACAGCTAAACTGATGAGGTGTCTTGGTGCTGAGAGATTGCTTCCACTTAACATGGATGGACCTGATAAAAACACCGGCTGAAGGTAGAGAGAAAATGAAAGTTTTACTAAAACCATTCTCCAATCTGAGATTTTTTTAATTAATTCTCATAAGGTAAGTTTGTGCAATGAGTCAACTATTATGTTTGTTATACAATCAGCTTTTTTGTCTAGGAGGAAAAAACAGGAAAAAATGCATTTTTCCTCTCTCACGTTCACCTGTCAAGGGTGCCATTATATATTACGTAAGTGAACAGTCGGCTCTCAGAGTTGATGTGTTGAAAGGAATTTAAATGGGTAAGCATAAGGATCTGTTCAACTTTGACCGGGGACAAATTGTGGTGGCTGGACGATTTGGTCAGAGGATCTCCAAAATGGCAGATCTTGGGGTGTTCCCGGTATGCAGTGGTGAGTACCTACTAAATAATCCATCCATCCATCCATCCATCCATCTAACACAGACAACACAAAGATGCAAATTTCATACAGGGAAAACGTACTATTATATTTATCATTATTTATACACTCAGGGATCGATTTGTTTGATCCCAGGCAGAAACCCTGAGACAACAAACCCGTCTGGGACGTAGTGAACGAGCACATTGCAGCTTACAATGCAGGACTAGCATTGGTAGATACGAGCAAGTACAAAGCAACTTAATACTCCATGTGACAATCAGTGAAGCTAAAAGTTGTTACAAGAAAAGTTTGCAAAATTTCTAAATTCCTGGTAGCCCTTTGGGCAGGCATTCTTGAGATTTTGGTAACCCAAAATTAATTTTGACTAGCCCAAATAAAAAAGACCATTTCAATAAAATAATAATAATAATAATAATAATAATAATAATAATAATAATGTATGTTATTTATATAGTGCTTTTCAACATGCAAGTGCAATCTCCAATTGTTGCACTGTAAGGAGTGGTGTATGTTCTGTATTTTCTGTATGCACTGTACTGTAAGTTCCTTTGTTTGCACTGTAAAGACTGTATGTATTGAATGGTCTGTATACATTGTATGTGTCTCTGTTACTGTGTGCACCGAACCATGACAAATTCTGGTATGTTCACATACTGGCAATAAAGTGTTCTGAGTTCAAGATCTCAAAGACACTTACACAGAATAAAGTAAACATAAAAAAACAAACATATTATGGGTAGGGAAGGTTATATGCTTGAGCAAACAAAAAGGTTTTTAGCTTGATTTTGAAATCTGAGAGTGAGATCAACAGGCAAAAGGCAGTGGGGAGGGAGTTCTAAGGGTGGGGGAGCTAAACGGAAAGATGCACAGTCACCATAGCCATGGAGTTTGGAAGGGGGGATGAGGAGGGCAAGAAGTGGAGGATTTAAGATTGATGGGAGGAGCAGTAGAGGAGAAGCAGTTCAGAAAGATATGATATGATTTGTCTTCATTCTTAATCACAGCTAATACCTAAGCATGTCCACTCCTTTCTGTTTTCGATAATGTTAGTCTGCCTGGGGGGCAGCCAGTTAACCTTGGACCCCCAGAGGTTTTTTTCCTCCTTACTTGGGAGTTTTTGGTTCCTCTCCTTTGTTGTCTTCTGGTTTTCTTTATTTAATTTCTTTCCTTCCGTTTTCCCGTTCTGTATCTCTCTCTAATGATGTTTAATGTATCACAACACATCTATGTTAAGTGCTTGGGGATAATTCCTTTGCGAAAGGCACTATATAAAAATAAATTGAATTGAATTGAAATTGAATATGATGGGGCTTTTGGTTATTAAGAGCTTTGAAAGTCAGGAGAAGGATCTTAAAGTGGATGCGTTCTTTTACAGGGAATCAGTGAAGTCTCTGAAGAATGAGCATGATGTGCTGGTAGGAGTGTGGGTGAGGAGGTGGGTGGCAGAGTTCTGGATGATTTGGAGTATATGGAGAGATTTAGCAGTAATACCATTGAGTAGTGAGCTGCAGTAGTCAAGATGGCTAGAGATAAAGGCATGAATGAGCAACTCAGTTAGAGTTAGAAAGGCAAGGCCTAAGCTGGGCAATGTTGTGAAGATGGACGAAAGCTGTTTTTACTGTGGAACATATGTGTGCACCAAATGAGAGAGTGGGGTTAAAGATAGTACTAAGGTTGTGGGCCAGAGGAGAAGGGGAGATGGTGGCATGGTCTAACTGGAATGTAATCAGCGTAATTTTGTTGAGAGTGCAATTTGTCCCAAACACAATTGTTTCCACATTATCACTGTTTAGTTTTAGAAAATTTTGGCTCATCCATAGCTTGCTTTCGGAAAGACATAATTAGATGTGTGCAAGTGCCAGGTTGTTTATGGAGCTGGGACTGAAGTAGATCTGGGTGTCGTCAGCATAGAGATTGAAATTTAGGTTAAAGCGGCGAATGTTCTGGCCTAGGGGGTGAATGTAAATGATGAAGAGCAGTGGCCCCAGGACAGAGCCCTGGGGAACGCCACATGTGATAAATGATGTGTCTGATTTATGACCTGATATGATAATGAAATGTTTTCTGTCAGTGAGATATGAAATAAACTGGCCCAATGCTGCCCCACAAACTCTTAGGTTGTGCGGTCTCTGATTCAAAAATAGGGTGTCTTAAAGAATGTCTTAACTCTCCACACTTAAATTGAGCAGAAGTTGGAGGCAATTGCAACAAGTAGATCATTTAAAACTTTTACTAAAGTGGTTTCTGTGCTGTGGAAGTGGTGTAAACCAGGATGAAGTGGTTCAAGGAGGCTGTTATTTTGAAGATAATATGGAAGTAGACTATGCATTCCAATGTTTTGGAAAAAAAATATGATTTGAAAACGGGCAGTAGTTAGCAAGGTGAGTTGGATCAGGCCAAGCGTTTTAGGGATGGGGTGAAATCGCCTGGTGACCGCTAGGTTTCAGTGAGAAATAGCACACTAACATTATTATGCATGATCAATTCATGGAGTACAGATAACGTAGTAGAGATGGAGCAAATGTTTAGAAATGCGCAATTAACAAGTGGTGCTTTGAGTGGAGTCCAGGGTAGATGCGGAGACAGGACATCGGACAGGGCCAGGTACGTGGGACTACAGATGAGAGGAACAAGACAGCACACAGGATCGAGCAGATGGAACTGATATTGGACATTAATGTGGAGACACGGAGGAAAGGTGAGATGGACTTGGGTAGGGGAAAGATGGAAAGATGGAGGTTCAAAGGGACATTGGGACAGAGATGCGGGAACAAAAAGAGGGGATCCAGAACCAAAACATTTGCCATATGCCCTCAGGGGTCAAAGTGAAGGCTGAGAGTGAGGACTATTTAAAGCCACAGAAGGCAGGGTCATCCATGAAGGTGATTCATTTAGCCAATCAGCCAAATTACAACAATTTAAACAGCAGCAACCGAACTTAAACAAGAAAAAATAAAAACACATAGCTGAAATACTGTAACAACAAGGAGAGCAGCCCCAGTGTCCCTTTAATGTTCTTCATCTTCAATGTTCTTGAATTGCCCAGGACCTATCATCCAGGTGAGCCAGGGTGTGACATCGCAGAGGACACCAGTGATGTTACAACCGAGAGCGATGCCCTTCAGATCCCACTCTGAATCCTCTACCAGGGCATCGTCTGGGTCACTCTCTGCCAAGCTTGCTGATGGATTGGGTGAGGTGGCCAGGGAGTCAAATGCAGGTGAAGTGGTCATGAGTAAGGCTCCTGAAAGAGTGACTGCAGACATGGCAGGTGCTGACAGCAAAGTGGCAGCAGGTGAGATAGGTAAGGTGGGTGCCAATGGGGTAGCAGATAAGGAAGATGCCAGTGAAGCAGGGTGCAGTATGATGGGTGCTGGCGAACCAGAGTTAGACAAGAAGGGTCCTGGTGAACCACTCCCAGGTACCTGGAGACTTGGGTGAAGCAGCTGGCAAAACAGGCTCTGGATACTCGGGCATAGTGGCTGGCAGAACTGCCACTGGAGACTTGGGTGCAGCGGAAGCAGCCTCCTCAGGGCCTGGTTCAGGCACTGCTGAAGGAGGCTCTTCCAGGCTTGGAACCGGCGCTGCAGAAGTGACTAAAGGAGCCAGCACTGGTGACTCGGGCAAAGCAATTGGCATAACAGGTGCTAGAGAAATGACCTCTTCCAGGCAAGAGACTAGAGACACATAAAGGACCTTCCAAGGGACCAGAGCCAGATGGGGGCTCCTCTGGACTGGGAACTAAAGATTTGACCCTTTTCTGATTGTGTATTTTTACAGGATGTTCCCTGTAGTGGTTGCCATGCCCAGCCGCTGTGCTTCCAGCAGGGCATTTCAATTTGCAGCCACTTCCTTCGGGTCAGATGTAGGATTGAACACCAACCTCCATCCTACCTGCCACAGTAAAACTGTCCCTCATCAAGCCTTGATGCATATCCAGGAGTCTGAAGATATCCGCTGCTAGAATATGAGGGAGAGCTGGCTCCGACGACAGAGTGACTGCCAGTGACCTTGAGGCTGTTCTCAGTTTCGTCTCCATTAGAACGAGATGGATGCAATCCTACAGTTTAACAGAGGCCATTATGCCAGAATGAAGGGTGAAGCTGCAGGATTGTTGGGGGAGTCTGGTCATTTTCTCACATGAAGAATCAAGGGACAACCGAAAATCCCAAGGGGATAAGTAAAATTGGTTGATTGGGGATCAAAGTACAGCATAACAGAAACAAATAGGACTGCGGGGGGTCACAATGGAAGTCTAAGGGGACAGCAACATGAACACTAAACACTACAAAAACTAACATACACGCTAACCTAGTGGCTACCCTTCAAGAGGTTGAAAATCTCACTTTACACATTTTACAAGGTGGCTGAGTATCCTGCATTTTGTTGATTTTGATACATTTAAGTCAAAAACTGGTGTAGCTGGTTCACAATGTAAAATGAAGAGCCTACATTCCATGTTTTGCAGGTTGCCATGATCATGGAGGGTGTGACCCCCTTTTCTTGCTTTATTTATTAATTAGACTCCTTGTTTGTCTGTGCATGGCTGTGCCTTCTTTTCAGGCTACATGCAGCGGGCGTGACGGTGGTGATGAGGTGAGAATACACGTAACTCAAAAATACTTTTTCAGTACTTGACTTAAGCACCTGATGGGGGAGTAGACCCCTTAATGAAGAAGAAGAAGAAGAAGAAGAAGAAGAAGAATGCCTTTTATTGACACTATAACATGTACAATGAGATTAAAGGCAGCTACTCCAGTGTAAATGTGTATGTAGAACACACAACAAACAATTAACAAATAGTGCAAAAAGTTCTACGGCGCATACATACGGAAAGAATAAGTAAATAGGTTTTATATCTATATATATATATATGAGTGTGATATGCAGTGTGTGTTATTGCACATTATTTAAATATTATCATGTGCAGTGAAAAGTGGATGTTGGACACAGCAATGATATTTTACAGTGTACAGATATTGCACAGTTATTACCATTTACATATTGGATATTGCACAGTTGATGAATAGAAGGATATCCAGGGGTTGGGGGAGTTAGACTGTATAGTCAGTGCATGTGTGAGTTTAGGGTGGTTATGGCTTTTGGTGAAAAACTGTTCTTGAGTCTGTTTGTCCTTGCTGGGGTGCTCCTGTAGCGCCTCCCTGAGGGCAACAGGTCAAACAGATCAGAGCAGGGTGGGAGCTGTCCTTGATGGTGTTTTTTGCTCTGCTGAGGCAGCGGGAGGTGTAAATATCCATCAGGCAGGGGAGAGCCTTTACTGCTCTCTGAAGCCCCTCCCTGTCTGCCATGGTGTAGCTGCTGTACCAGACTGTGATAATGAGGAAGAGATTATCTTGTGAAACATCTTTCGGTGACACTGTTTTTAGCAATGTAGTTCAACCAAGGAGACCTCAATAGATAGTTGACACGAGTGTTTGATTAAACAATTTAAATGAGTATGAGAAGAGTGATTTGGCGAAGCCCGTCTCTTGGTCGTCGGTTCCATCGACTCTGAAGCTGGCGGTTCTGGCTGGGCGACCAGGCAGGAGGCGAAGGAGCCAGCAGCCAATCCCGAACCAGGACGGGGAGGAGGTGGGTGAACCGAATAGCTGTAATGGCAAAGAAGTGGGTTAGACCTATTCTTTACAGTATATAGAACTTGGATCGATGTGATTGGACACGCTTGCATTCATTAGGTCTCCTTGTTTGAACTTTCGTATTCACTTTCCTAAACACTTTCATAAAAAACAACAATGCATTCATAAAGCATTATAAACATGGCTATAAGTTTTTATCAAAAGGCATAACACAATATAGCCACATGTATTATGCATTATGAATGCTATAATGCACTATATATATCTTAATAATGCAATATAATGACCTGTATGAACATTATGGATATTTTTCGTAGCCTTGTCCGGATCTGTGCCTTGCTACAGTCCTGTCTCTGAGCTCCTCAGGCAGTTCCTTCGACCTCATGGCCTTTGTGCTCTGATATGCACTGTGAGCTCTGAGGCCTTTTATAAATAGGTGTGTGCCTTTCCAAATCATGTCCAATCATTTTCATTTAACACAGGACTCCAATCAAGGTGAAAACCATCTAAAAGATGATCAAGACAAATGGACGGCACTTGAGATAAATATGTCATTGTCACAGCAAAGGTCTGAATACTTGCATCCATTTGATATTTCAGTTTTAATTTTTTAAAAATTTGCAAATGTGCTGTCATTATGGGGTAGCGAGTGTAGATTCACGAGGAACAAAAATGAATTTAAGTAATTTTAGCATGAAGCTACAACATGACAAATGGTTGAAAATTGAACCAGTATTGAATACTTTCTGAATGTACTGTATAATGCTTTACAATTGCATTATAATACATTATGAATGTGTTTATAAATGACTAAAAACATGGCCTTAATTAGTAAGGTGTTACCTAACTTTCATTTTCCCCTTACTGTATCTGTTCTTTGTGTAATGGATTCATTTCTGCCTCATACTTCTTAATGGAACAATTCTGTCAGTCATCTTAGCAATTTCAATCAATAATTTTAAATCTATCTTGCATCCCATGATAACAGCTTTTTAACAGATTTACACACAAAATGGGAAAAGGTGCAAAATGGCTGGTAGATTGAACTGGTCCCTGATAAAATGTGCATTCAGAAATAGTTGTAGGGTTCCATTCAATGCTATTACCCGCACAGTGAAGAGTTTCAGGAGCTGTCAGCATAATTTGTAAGAAAATGTGTTGTAAGAATAAAATGAGATTGTGTTTGTGAAGCATTATTTTCTAGTGCTGGATCTTTTAAATGCTATTTTAAAACAGAGAGAAGAAGAATTGGAGAATTTAAATCGTAACCTGGCCTATTGTTTATATGGACTAATGCCTTATTATTGTTTAAGTGAAAGCAAAATACTGCTGTGCTTTCTGTATCGTATTCCATCAAGGTAAACAGCTGGTTGCAGTTATGTTTAATTTAAAGAAAATTAGTGTTGAAAGTGTTGTTAAGGGTAGACTGTCATGGGGAGTGTTTTAACCCAAAGTGCTACAATGGGTGCTCAAGTACTCTTCAACCAAATCTGAAAGCAATTTATAGCCATACAAAAGTTTTGTGTTTGTGATCCTCAGCCTAATTAGAAGACTTGTCAAGAAGATTGAATATTATACATCTGGTGAGCTAAAGCATGGAAATCAGTTTCACTTAGTTCTATCAGACGCTGTCTAGTGACAATTTATTTTATGTCTAATGATTTATTGTTGATTTTACTATATTCCAATGTTTAAATACAAGTACAAATTATTTTATAGAAATATCAGGAGGTCAAGTTAGTGGGTTTATTTCTGGTATTCTGGTTCTCCAAAAAGATCCAATTAGGTGAAATTCTGACTCAATATTTCTGATCATCTGTGACTGTGTGCAAGTTATTTGCCCTGAAAGGGACTTATATTCCATCTAGAGGTTTTAGTAACTCAAGTTTTTGCAATTCCCCTCAGGATAAAAAACGTTTATTTCATTTTTTTCTTCTGTTATAATATAAAGTTTTTTTTGACATTATGAGTTTTCATGTGCATGCATACAATGTAGAGAACTAAAAATATGTGATGCAAAATCCATCTTGTTTTGCTTTTTGGCCATAGAATTCTTGAAAAGGGATTAAGCAATCACTATTCTTTAATAATTCACAGGAGAGTCTGTTGATACGTGACCAAGTTTACACGTTTTCTTGTAAAGGACTTAATTATGCATTAGTTTGAAACTGAAGCGTATGGCTGATAAATGTCAGGATCTGCACTGTCCAACCCCTGCCCTCTGTGACTCTTCCATGTTTAGCCAACAGGCAAAAGTGTTCCCCTCTCAGTCTTAGTTCTAGCCTTCCCTAGTGTGTTTTCCCTGGCCCTCAGACTGCTGCATAGGTCTGGGAGCTACGTGTGTGGTTCAAATACTGTTCCCTCATATTGTGGGTTCAAGGCTGACCTGAGACCAGTTTCACCCAGTGTGTTTTCAGATTTTTGTTCTCTAGTGTTTATTTTGTGTTTTCTTATTCTATAGTTTCACTGGGTTTATTGTGATTATTTCTGTGTATTCTTGTTTCTAGTTTTTTGTTCTAGTTTTTTATTTTGTCTAATTCCTGTGGTGTTTCCCCTAGTCCTTGCTGTAGATTCTTAGTCTTTTAGTGTTTATTAATTCTCTTAGTTCTGTGTCTTTCTTGTTGCTCCTGTGTCTCCCTCGATTGCTTCATTAATTAGGTTACACCTCTTTTTTTTCCCTGGATGTCTGTGTATTTCTGTGCTTTCTCTCACTCTGTGCTTCAGTCTGCCATTGCAATGTCATGGTGCAAAGTTGCCATGTGCTTTGGTCCTTGTTCCTTGTTCCTGGTTCTGCTCTCTGTGTTGCCCTGCTTCCGGGTTGTGTTTCGCTTGTGGTTTTTGTAGGTTGTTTTAGCTGTCAGGCATTCCCCGTTTATCAAACATAGAGAGACCCCTCAGTGGGTTTTGACAATGCCTTGAACAATTTGAGAATGAAGTCTATGAAGTGTGTTTGCATCAAATGAAAAATGTGGCTGGTGTGACAGCAGGGGTATGACCGTGTTACACTAAATATAATCTTAAAAAAATACTATGTTTCTTTCAGTTTACTTGTAGGTATTTATGAGGATGTGTATAAACTTGGGCAGTACATTAATGATAAATAATACAAATATAATCATTTGCATTTATTCATTTGGCGGATGCTTTTATTACAACAAGGAAACGGAAACCCATCAGGCCAACTGAACAAGCAAAGGAGCTAAGAATTAGAATCATAGTAACTAATTTCATATTTTGCCATATCAATATTCATCCACCCCGGGGCATCAGAGGCATTTTGAATGGGGGGGGGCACACTGGCTTAAAACTAATATTTTACATTAAATGGTATGGGGGGGGGGGTCCAAATAAATAATTGTGAAATGTGAGGAGGACAGATTTAATGCCGGCGACACCCATGCATCCACTTTACAACACATCAACTCAAGCTATAGCCAAACATTTGAAGATTGTCTCTGGCCGTTTCCAGAGCCACTTTCCATAATGAACCAAAAAGTGTTGCATGTAATATAAACTGTAAACTGTACATCTCTCCAACTGCAAAAGAACCCCATGATGCCAAAAGGTTCATCTTGCTTTTATAAAAGTTCCAAAGAGCCAACAGGACTCAAAACCTCTGGACAAGGTCACATGGTGTATCATAAACGAAGCAAGCTCCAACTGCCAGCTTTGAGTCGCTGGGCTTCACTTTGACGAGACGAGCCCTGAAGCTTGTTTTTCTATTAAGTTGTGTTATAGATTTGACCCCACGTGGTCCTTTAGTTTGTGTTATTCCCAGAGTTCTGTTCTTCCCTTAAATCAAACCCCTTTTTATTTTGGTAGCCGCAAGTGGATCATCACATCTTTTCCTGCCTGTGCCACATCATACTACCGTAACAGATAAATTGCACCACAGGTGATGCAATTAGGCAAAAAGGCAAATAAACAGCTGTTTTATCACTCCTTGACTCATTAGTGGTTGTTGAAATGGAAAAACTCAAATGTGTTCTATTTCACCTTATGGACTTTTGGACTGGGTTTGAAAAGGAAGAAAATAGATAAAACGTTCCCTGAAAAAGTCATACAAGTGTTTTGGAGAAAACAGAAAAAGCCACATCTAAAGCTTAGATAGAAATGTGCATCTAAGTTGCATTTAGTCAGTTGTAGTGCTTGGTGAAATGCCCTAAATACAGAATCATTTTTATTATAACTGATACACAACTAACATTCAGCATTCGATTTTTTTTAAATGAATTACTTTTACATATACCAATATATTCATTCTAAGGGTGGCATGGTGTCGCAGTGGTTAGCACTGCTGTCTCACAGCAAGAAGGTTCTGGGTTTGGTCCCTGGGTTAGGTATAGGACCTTTCTGTGTGGAGCTTGTGTGCAATTCTGCCAGGGGCTCCAGTTTCCTCCCATAGTCCACAAGTGTGCATGATAGGTTAATTGGGAACTCTATGTTGGCCCCATGAGTGTGCTGGCAGCTGCCTGGAGTTTGTTGCATAGAATCTAAATTAGAGGTGTTTGTACCAAAGAGTCAAAACCATATAGGCATCCACATGCAATAGATATACAAAGGCCAGTGTGTAATTATGTCACATGCACATTATCATGGCATATTTAGCTTTGTTACTGGACTTTGTTTGTGGCCAGATATGGAGGAAATGAGTATTTAGACTTACATTGATAGACTTGCCAACTTTGGTCAGCTGGCTGGCATGAGATTTTCAATTTGAGACAAGTCTGCATGCACATTTACATATATGAAAGGGGTTGATTACCTTGTAAATAGTCTGTAGGGCTTGCAAACTACCTCAATGCTTTTCATGTAGCTAATTTTAGGTTCATAATGGAATAATATAGATTTGCCATAAGATTTCTTCTGTGAGTGTCAGAGTCAGAAAGCATGAGTGTCACGCCAGATGCATAAGTTGACAACCCTGCATTGATTATTTTTCCAATGAATATTTGTGGCCCATCAGCCATCTTACACTGTCAAAAGAAATTCTAATGGAACTGGAATAAATTGGCTCCAGCTCCTGAATATGAACTTGCTGCATTGTCATCTTGTAGATGGGAAGTGTAAACTACAAAGTGGGAAAAATCATAACAGGGCCCCCTGATGGTTCGGTGGCTCTAAGCGGCCACGTTTGTTGTTTCTTACTAAGGCTGTTCTTACAAACAAACAAGAGGAGGACATTTGGTCCATTAAGCTCGCTTGGAGGGAACTAAACTAATAATTTAAAGTTGCCTGGATCTTGTCAAGTTCAGATTTGAAGGAATCTATGGTTTTGGGCTGCACTACCCCTTTGGGCAGCCTATTCCATACTCTAATTACATGCTGTGAAAAGTTATTTCTCAGACCCAAACTAAAGTGTTCTTCCACTATTTTCCAACTGTGGTCACGGGTTCTCGAATTAGAACTTATTTTGAAGTAACAATTTGGATGAACAGCACCTAAACCTGATGAATCTTATATACCTGGATCATGTCACCCCTTAGTCTCCTTTGTTTGAGGGTAAAAAAAAATAAAGATCTGCCAACCTCTGCATATAAGACATCGCCCTAAGGCTAGGAATCATTCTTGTAGACCTACATTAGGCCACTGATAAAGCAGCAATGTACTTTTTGTGGTAAGGTGATCAAACCTGGACACAGTATTCAAGGTAAGGTCTTTCAAGTGAATTATATAATCTGAGCATTACCTCCCTTAATTTAAACTCAACACAACTGGAGATGCAGCCCATTGGGACTATTTCAACAGAAAAGGGTGGTACTCTACAGTATAACACTACAGGGAGTTGTAGATGGAAAGAGTCTGTTCTGGGATATATGTGTAGGTCATCCAGTGCCCATGATGCTAGAGTACTGAATCAATCACATTTGTGGGAAAGATTGAGTGATGGACTATCTCAACAAGTTAACATTGCAGCTTGTGATATTGATTACTTTTTCATTGGTGACCCAGCATACCTGCTACAGAAATAGCTTATGAAACTATTTGTTGATACTAGTAGACTAACTCTAGAGTAGCATAGATACAATCTCAGAATAAGTACGGCACGGTCTGTTGTGGAGACAACTTTTGGGAGGCTTAAAGGAAGATGTGTCAAAGAGAAATGACTGTAATGTGGACAGGACAAAGAGAATGGTGCTCACTTGTTGTGTTGCACAACATTTGTGAAAAGAATGCTGACTTTTTTGTGAAGAGCTTCCAGACTGTCATGTGAACATGCGGCCCCCAGTGCATGTTTTATCCGAGATTGGCCCGGCAAGAAGTAAATGAAGTTAATTATCATTAATGGATCACTTCAATGCTCAGGAAAACTGATGCATCTCAAAAGTCAATGTGAAAATGACTTGGAGCGTGCACATTTTAAATTGATGAGTTAACATTGTGATGGGTGAAAATAAAGTTGTTATCTAAAAGCAAAAGCATTGTTTTGTTTTTTTACAAAGCAAAAGCATTGTAAGTGCACAATTAATAAATTAACACAAAGCTGTAAACAAAATGCTTTACTGAGAAGTGTTAGACTGCCCCATCACAATAAATTAGCCAAGTCTTTGCCATGTCCTAACTATACTTTCTCCATAGCTGCCACAATCCGCTCTTTCCAGCTTCCTTTCCTTGTGAAGAACACAGCAGTATTCAAAAAACATTCAATCTATGAAAGGCTGTCTGTGGCTGTACAGCATCAAGTGTACCCCTTTTACCTCTTCCTTGTACAAGGTGGTGTCTGTGTAGTTCCGTTGGTGCATGAAATACAGCTGATATCTTCAGGAGTGTCAACACCTTTAAAAGAATTTGGAAAAATTAAACTGGTACATGAAAATTTCCCTTTTATATACGTATCTTCACATTCATGGCAGATATATGATATGAACAAAGCCTAGTTAAATGTGTTAGCCTATGGTAAATGCCAAAGGTGGGCTGTAGTCCTGCACTCCATTTGTATACCTCTTCTCACTTGTGTGGGTGTCATCGGCATCAAAGCATTTTCCAAAGATGCAGTGCTGTCATCAAGATTGTAGAAACCGTAAAAGAAGAGTAAGCTTAACGTGTGTACCATGATGAAGCTTATCATTGCGTTCATACAATGAGCTCAAACTCATAATGCAACATAATATTAGTCAACCAATCCACATCAAGGTGCTTAGGAGTAAAGTTAGATCTGGAAAAACGTTTTTTTTCCGCTTAGTGAGCAAGGCCTTTCGGTTTTTAGCACACTTCAGGACACTAAAATGGGACAAGAAAAGAGAAATGCAAAATACATTCGCTGAGAGGCCACGGTAACTGCAGTTGGTGTCCTCCGAATCATGTGGAATGCAGTGTGGGAAGGAAATTGGACATTGGTTGGCCTAGGAGGGGAGGCATATTGAGTCTGTTATGTTTTAGGCCTTAGGGAAGAAGAGATTGTTTTGAATACTGTGTGACCTCGCTTAGTGATGGCTGCCTG